>APFE030348422.1:56076-67165 GCA_000404065.3 Pinus taeda
CTTTTGGTTTTCATTGGGAAGTGAGTGAAACTTGTCAAAGTAGAGGGACTTCTTGTCAGACCCTGGGAAGAGCTTTACAGCTCAAGGCACAGGTTGTAAAGTTCTTCTTCATTTGAATTAATACAATAAGATTCATTTTTCTCAACAAATTGTCTTATGTGGTTTGTTTCATAATCTCCTTGATCATTATGATGAATATGCTTTATAATATTGGCTTTTCAGGTGCTATTTAATTGTTTGCTTGTTTGTGTTTGCAGAATTATACTTCAAGGAAGCTCATTTGGAACAAGGGAGCGAGGCTTCCACAAACTTGCATTGGACCCAAGGTAGGCCTAAAACACTTGTTTGCCTTTGTTTTACTTGCATGTTTAGAGAAATATAGGTTTTGATTGGCTTGCTTGTCACTAGATATCAGTAGATACTAGGAAGTTCGATCTTGTCCGCAACCTCGACTCATTCCGTGTGACAGGGTTTGACCGCCTGACCTCCTCCCTATTAAACAGGATCTCAACCAACGCACCATAATGGATTCATTGAGAAATTTGTTGACAATGTTTATTTAAACGTTGTTAGATTGGCGCACCGAGGAGAGAGAAACCAAGGGCGGGCATGGATTTTGAGGTGGAGGAGGCAGTGCACACAGTTCGAGGCAGCGTTTTGCAGGAGGGCCGAATTTTCACTTTGTCAGATTTAGACAAATTTTATATTGTTTCAAAATTTCTCAATGCCACGAACGCAATGGCACTATCCATTTCTCCATCAGAGTTCTACATTTTTCAGCCATTTTTCAATATGGAGGTGGAACCATGACCACTGCAGAAACAGGAGCAGAACCATGATCCTTGAAATTTCCCTGAGGAGGTAATTTTTCTCCATGTCGAAATATAGTCAATTTTATAGTTGTTTTTCACAGTTTTCCACGGGGATCACAATGGCGAGGTCAGATTCACCTTGTGAGCTACAAATTTCCAGTCCACCCATGGAACAAAATCTTTGAGGAATCTAGGGGGAATTTAAAAGATTCCTTGAGCCCCAAATTCTCAATTTCTTAGAATTCAAAAATTGGATAGTCAATTTTGCACTATTCGATGCCACAAATCTGATGGTGCATTCAGATTTCTCATTTTCTCATTCTATTCTTCAACCACCTTTCTAAGTGGAATGTAAGTGTCATAATTCATGTGCAAGCATCCATTTCCATGCGATTCATGTCGTGAGATCGATGGCACGAATAGCTTCAGTGGTTTGACATCCACTTCTTCAGATGTACCTTGGCTGTTAGGTATATGCAGTGTTTTCATGTACTTCTTTTGCTATGCATTGTGCTGCACAGATCCCTGTTTGATGTTGATGAAGGATCTTGTTTCTTACTCGTTTTCATGACTCCTGCTTGATGTGATGCGGAATCATTTGCGTGATGTACTTGTTGTCATGATACTTCATGTTGTTTTTTGAGATCCCTTTGTTGTATGTTGATGGGATACTCATGTGTCGCTATGCATGTTTGCATTGAGATCCCTTTTATGCCATGCTGGCGGGATGTTCATTATCATCATGCATGAGTTTGTGTCATACTGATAGGAGTCCTTTCACTAAGAGTTTCTGTAGCGAAACATCTCTTGGTGCCATTCCTGCATGAGGGAATTTTCCTTGTATGATAGTGACATCACCTCTTATGTACATCATCACTATTGACAACACTTAATGCAGCGGCCTACACCATCTTGACACCGGTGCCTGGAGACGTAGTCCCTCCTGGATGAACTCCGTTATCAACAGTTTATGTTTTTATGTTGTTGATGATTGACGTGTTCCTCTTCTTTACAACCTACACATGTATTCATTTATGTTCTTTTTAAAATGTAATTTAATGCATCACGAAAGTAAAAGGTCTTGGAAGGGTCCTTTATCACACCCGGACCTGGATCAAGTGGTATCAAAGTGGTCTTTATGTGGATGTGAATTGCAAGCATGAACAATGGAACGTGCAGCGACAAAGGATGAAAAAGTGATGTACAAAACCATGCTCAAAATTTCAAAGAGGGTGGAAATAATGTATGAAACTCTACAAAAAGAGACAGAGGAAAAGGAACGATTACAGCTTCAATTGCGAGCCACAGAAGAGGCCCTAGAAGAACTAAAGCACAACAAACAAAATCTTCAAACATAGAACATTAAATTGAAGATCCGTCTACAAGAAGATAAAGAGGAGAAACACAGTTTGCTACGACAGCTGCAAGCAAAGGACGAGGCTTTGGAAAAGCTGCAGCATGAACCGTGTGAGGTAAAAAGTAGTTCTCCATCTTCATGTATATTTCCTGATGATGATTTCGATGTTTTTGAAAATCATACCACAGGAATTGGCTCCAAACTATTGAAGAAAATGGGGTATGAAGAAAAAGGCTTGGGCGTTAATGGCTAAGGCATTATCGACCCCATCAAGGTAGAAGAATTACCCCATCAGATAGGATGGGTATGTCAAAAAGGAAGTTGGGGAATGTGCCATGACAGTTAGTGAACCACCGACAATAGATGATGAGTAGCCCTCATCAGTTCTTTCCAAATTGACAGAGAAGGTAAAAGATGTTGATTTCCTTTTGGTTTCATCTTCACATAGTATGATTTCTGTTGGAGATTTAGAGATCCCAATTACAGGGACAAACATGAGGCTCCTTACAAAGACGAGGCACGAGGAAAAAGAACTTGGTGTCAATAACCAAAGCATAACTCAACCATTGGAGGTTGTGCAGAGACCTCAATTTGTAGGCTTGAGATACACCAAGGGAGAATTCTCGAAGGTATCAAACTCGTCTGAGACATCGTCCAAATCGTCGAGGAAAGAGAATTATGGGAACACATCCCCATCATCCCATGGTAGTTTCCATTGCAGGGAAAAAGCTGAGGCGAGATCTCATTGCCATAATGACACCAGAGACAGCAAGGGAAGGTATAACCACTCTTGACATTCGAATGTTCATTTCAATTATAATCATGTTGTTAATGATGAACGTAAAACATGGCATTGAAAAACATGTACCTTTTGTGGATTACATAACCATATATTTTCTAAATGTTGGAAAAGAATGGCAGCACACAAAAGGATGAGTCATGAAAGACCCTCTCAACGACAGGTAAAGAAATGTGTTAAGCAGATTTGGAGGAAGAAAACCTGTTGGAGTCATTGTGATAGAAGTGGCCATCAAAGAGCCACTTGTTGGAGGCTTCATCTAGATCAACGCCATAAAGACAAGTTTCGATGCATGAACCAAATGAAACAGTTGTTCAACAAGGAAAAACATCACAGGGTGATGACCCGTTCACCTTGATAAGTGAAAAATGGTTCCTAAATATGTTAGCATTTCATGGTCGTACTTTTGTAAATCATTTGTTGCATTTTAAAATGTAAAAGTGATGATGTGTTTTCCATCACTTGTTAAGCAACAATGATGTCTGGTCTTGTTTTGTGTTGCATGATAAACTGTGAAAGTAATGTCGTGTTACCATCACTTGTTGAAGCAACAATGATATGTTGGCCTTGCTTTCGTAGTTGGGGTATTGCATCCATTTCGATGTAAAGTTGACCACCGAGTTTGTGTTATAAACATGTGGCAAGTGTGATGCTTGGGTCATTTGTTGGTCACGAAAGTCAAGCATGTAATTTGCAAAACAACGTACTACAGGTTGCATAGGTTGTAGGTGTCAGCTCATCACTTAAGGCTCCAAAGAACAAAGGTGAAGGAGATGGAAGTGAGCCCTTTCAGGGCACTTGTGATGCAGACAAGGTATAGAGAAGTTCTAGATTATCTTCCATTGTTTTGGAGGAGCAAAAGCTCCTCAGTGGGGAGGATTGATCCAGATAGCTCCAGAGACAAATGTAGGACAAAGAGGGCTAATGGAAGCTTGAAAATAAAAGTGATCAAAATGATTTCAAACTAGGGCCGGAGCGTAGATCTCATCGTCCTGATTATGGTGGTGTAAACGGTTCGTCAAATCGAGTCCGTATGTGAAAGTTAGAAGAAGTCAAATTTCAGTTGACTTTTTGTTGACTAGGCATGCTTAAGGAGACCACAATTTAGACAGAACCCAGCCACCGAATTCCGGCCAACCTGGGCTAGATTCTAGGAAAAATTGTTGCCTCGTTAAAAAGACTCCTTCAGCCAAATTTCAAAATGTTCGAAAAAACATTTATATTAAATATATTATATATATATATATATATAATATAATATATTATATATATAATATATATATATATATATATTATATATATTATATAAAGGGGGTGGGGTCCACCAACCCCGCCACCCCCAACTCTCACCGCATATTATCAAAAACAAACATGTGGTGGAGGGGCAGTCCATGACCACCGACCCCTCCCACGGGACTATCCGCACATCGTTACATATATGGAGTTGGGTCGGCCCTTGGGGCATGGACCCAACCAACTCCACCTCATCAAAACTTTAAATAAATGATGATAGTGGGATGCCGGTACGGGAGGCGGGCCGCCCAAGGTGGGCCCAGCCCAACCCACATTTATTTAAAAAAAAATTGATGTGTAAAAAAAGGAGGAGGCGGGGTTTGACCACCCAACCTCCTCCCTATTAAACAAGATCTCAACCAACGCGCCATAATGGATTCATTGAGAAATACACTGGAAATATTTATTTAAACGTTGTTTGCCCAGTGCACAAAGGAGAGAGGAACCAGGAGCAGGCATGGATTTCAAGGCAAAGGAGGCAGTGTGCGCAGTTTGAGGGAGCATTTTGCAGGAGGGCCGAATTTTCACTTTGTCAGATTTTGACAAATTTTATATGGTTTCATCACTTCTCGACGCCACACACGCAATGGAATTTTCCATTTATCCATCAAAAATATGTATTTTTTGGCCATTTTTCAATATGGAGGTAGAACCATGACTGTTGTAGAAACAAGGAGCAGAACCGTGATCCTTGAAATTTTCCCGAGGAGGTAATTTTTCTCCATGTCGGAATATAGTCAAGTCTATAGTCATTTTTCATAGTTTTCTGCAGGGATCGCAATGGCAAGGTCAAATTCGCTTTTGAGTTGTAGATTTCCAATCCACCCATGGAGTAAAATCTTTGAGGAATCTAGGGGGAATCTAAAACATTCCTTAAGCCCCAAATTCTCAATTTCTTAGAATTCAAAAATTGGATAGTTGATTTTTCACTATTCGACGCCACAAATCTAATGGTGCATTCAAATTTCTCATTTTCTCATTCTATTCTTCAGCCACTTTTCTAAGTGGAATGCAGGTGTCAACATTCATGTGCGAGCAACCATTTCCATGTGATTGATGTTGTGAGATCGATGGCACAAACAGCTTCAATGGTTTGACATCTGCTTCTTTAGATGGCCCTTGGTTGTGAGGTATATGCATTGTGCTGCACAGATCCCTGTTTGATGTTGATGAGGGATCTTGTTTCTTACCTGTTTTCATGATTCCTGCTTGATGTGATGCAGAATCATTTGTGTGATGTACTTGTTGTCATGATTCGTCATGTTGTGTTTTGAGATCCCTTTGTTGTATGTTGATGGGATACTCATGTGTCGCTATGCATGTTTGCATTGAGATCCATTTTATGCCATGTTGGCGGGATGTTCATTATCATCATGCATGAGTTTGTGTCATAATGATAGGAGCCTTTTGACTGAGAGTTCCTATAGCAAAACATCTCTTAGCACCACTCCTGTGTGAGGGCATTTTCCTTGTATGATAGTGACATCACCTCTTATGTACATCATCACTATTGACAACACTTAATGCAGCGGCCTACACCATCTTGACATAGGGGCCCGGAGATGTAGTCCCTCCTGGATGAACTCCGTTATCAACAGCTTATGTTTTTATGTTGTTGATGATTGACATGTTCCTCTTCTTTATAGCATACACATGTATTCATTTATGTTCTTTTAAAAATGCAATTTAACACATCATGAAAGTAAAAGGTCTTGGAAGGGTCCTTTGTCACACCCGGACCTGGACCAACCACCAAGCACTCAGAGTCATCTGACTCCCGAAGCCACCAGGGCTCACATAAAATAGGATGCATCCATTTTGGCATGATTAAACAAATAACCACACCTTAGCCAGTTCCAAAGTCTATGCCAAAACTCCCTGAGTAATTGGTAACCAACTAAATGATTAATTGATTGAATAATATAAAAAACAAACTAAACTTCTTTGTGTATGCATGGCCCTAACTTGCCATGTGGCACCCTCTAGAGCCCGCATGGTCCCCATGGTGCACTTTTCACTGAAAGATACCCAACTATTTCCTTATCACTAGAGTTGTGTCCCCCATACTCTTTCCATAGAATGTGATTCCCAACCAACCTTATTTTATTAATATAAAAATATTTACAATATTTACAATATTTACTTCTTGTCTCATATGGCCACTCAGCCAAAACCGACATATCAACATCTTGGTATAGTGGCCCAAAAACATATCTAAATAACTACATGGCATGTAGGCCACATTATAAACTATCCAACTCACTAGCCTAATATCTAAAGTACATGGATCTACAATATCAAAATAGGTATTTACGTGATCAATATAGGTAGAGCTATTACATTCCTCCCCCCCCTTATTTCATCCATTGTCCTCGGTGCATCATATATATATAGATATATATATATTAGTAAAAAATATGAGGGTATTCTTCCCTCGTGACTTCGTCCTACTCCCAAGTCACATCTTCAAGACCTAGCATAATGCATTGCGCCTTTACCATATTGATGGATTGATTATGGATCACTTTTACCTTGTCATCCAAAATCCGCACCAACTGAACCTAGAAGTCTCCCTCGGGTTCCACCTAAATCATTTGCTAATAAATAACATAATTAGTGATAGGAACATATTTCTTGAGCAATGAAACATCAAATACATCATGAATATGCATATATGCATGAAATGCAAGCCGATATGCAACTGGGTCGATCCTTTCTAGGATCTCACATGGCCCACAATATCTAACTGCTAGCTTGGCACAATTTCCCAACTTCAATGAGATTTTATTTTCCTTAATTCTTAAAAATACATGTTCCCCAATTTTAAATTTCTTGTTTTTCTTGTTCCTTTCTTCGTAGCTTTTCCAATTGTCTTGGGAAACTTTCAAATTCTGCCTAATTTTTTCCACCTGCTCTTCCATATCCTTGAGCAATTATGGACCAACCATGATTTTGTCCACTTGATTGCTCCAACTCACTAGAGTATTACACCTTTGGCCATACAAGGCCTCAAACAAACTCATCTTCAATGATGCCTAATGTTAGGTCCCTATAATACTAGTGATTACCCCATTACTATTGTAGTTGTATCCCTTATTAATATTGTTGTGCCCCTATTGTCCCCATATTGTTATTATTGTACCCCATAGAATCCATCTATTGTTATTTTTGTGCCTTTATATTATTATTGTTAGGTCGGCTTGGTTATATTGTGACTCCTTAGACTCCTATATATAGAAAGGAGTTTGCCCCCTTGAAGAGGCTAAATTCTAAGGCGTTAATCTATCTTTTATATCTTTCTATGAGCTGGTTTCATAACATTTGGTATCAGAGCTTTGAATTCGAGGGTTTTGCTGCTCCAAACAAGTCATCGTGGAATTTGTGTTATAACTTTTTTCTGTGACGTTTCAGATGCTATAAAAAAACTCTTTTGAGAAGAAATTGTGTTGAACCTTGGGTCCAAATCTTAGAGTTTTTCTCGCAATATTTGCAGAGATATGATCTAAGGAAGTCAGTCTTTTTGTAGACTTCTGAACTACATTCCAAACAAGTGACCTGGGGAAAATAGTCATAACGTTTATTTTGAGCATCAGATTGACATTTCGTAAGAAGATATAAAAACAGGACAGGCTATAGTTTCCTATGTACATTTTTCAAATCCTAAGGTCGCAACAGTGATACGTGGCACTTCATACAATTTTGATCTTCTTAAAAGGTATATAATCAGGTCATCTTGGGAGATTGTGCATAACTCTTTATTGGAGAATTTAATTCAATCAGACTGGTGGCATTGGAAAGAGGATGCAAAGGGTTACTACAGGTCACAATTTTAGAATTGGAAGATCTAAAATTATAGAGATACATCAGAGGCAATATCGAGCTCCTACAAAGTGAAAAAAGGTGTGTAGATTTTTTTAAATTTTTGCTTAAGCTTGTTTTGAAAAATTATTTTGAAGGAATTCAAAGGGTATAGGATAGCATTATTATCGGTAACTGATGCCCCAAGGAAAGAAAATGAAAACACCTAGTAAGCAACCTGAAACCTCTAGCATGACTTATGAAGAAGAGGAAGAAATGCAACATGATATATCAAAATTACGAGACCAAGTGTAACAAATGTCACTCGCACAAAAAGTAACAGAATCTAAGATGGATGGTTTAAAGAAAGATGTAGAAGCTACATTGAATGACGTGGAAGCTAAGATGGATGATTTCAAGATAGATTTGAAGACAGATTTGAAGATAGGCATGATAGATTTGACAAATTTTCTACAAGAAATACTTACTAATGGTGCAAGGGTAGTAAAGGAAACTCGTGATGAGAAAAAAATAAATGTTAATCATGATTCATAGACTCTAACGTGGATCTAAGAACCACCATATTCCAAAAATCGATATGAGGAAGTTTGATGGCAAGGATCCCGCAACATGGATACTACAAATGGAGCAATTTTTTGATCTCAATAATGTGCAAAACACACAAAAGGTACATATTGCCACTTTATATTTGGAACCAAATCATTTTGTATGGTATCAATGGCTTTGCTCTTGTAAACAAATTGTCACTTGGGCAATTTTTACGGAAGAATTGATAGCACATTATGAGGATACAAAAAGCAACACTTTTTTAGCCAACTGATAAGTCTCCAAAAAAAGGGTTCAATGGTGGATCACATTGAGGACTTCCAAAAATTGAACATAAGGGTAAAAGATATTCTAGAAGAGCATAGGATTGATGTGTTCATAGGGACTTAAAAGGATAATATCCAACATGAGGTTCGCCTTTGGGAACCTAATTCATTGGAGAAGGCATTCAGGTTAGCAAGAAAAATGGAAAGCAAAATTATGGCAACCAAGAATCCTACCACTCACAACTATAAAGATGGAAGTGTTGTTTCCCCTAGCCTTCCACAACCTATAAGGTTGACACCACAACAATTGGAATAAAATATAGAAAAAGGGCTTTGTTACAATTGTGATAGCAAATACACTAAAGGTAATATGTGTGCTGAGAAGAAATTATTCTACATAGGTTGTGAAGAGGAGGAAGAACAAGAAATGTCAAAAGAAGAGGATATACTCTAGGAACAAACCCTAGATAAAGAAGTAATAAATCCAACCATATCTTATAATGCATTGGCTGGAATTATCACTCCTCAAACTATCAAGATAGAAGGACATATCAAGAAGAAAAAGGTAATAGTGTTGATTGATTTAGGAAATACCCACAATTTTATTCATTGTAAGATAGCAAAAGAATTGAATTGCTTCCTATATCCAACACCAGAGTGTCAAGTAATGGTTGCAAGTGGAGGAATGATAAATTTCTCTAGGAAGTGCCATAATATCAAGCTATCCATGGGAGAATATGTATTGAGTATCCCAATGCTTTCCATTCCAATGGGAGGTGTTGATGTTGTACTAGGAGTCCAATGGCTACAATCCTTGGGTACAATAGCTTTTAATTTTCATGAAATTTTCTACAGAACGAAAGGAAGTTGAATTAAGGGGTATTGCAGGGAAACCAGGAAAGACAATCAGCTCTAACGGTATGAAAAAGCTTATAAAAAAGGAACAAAGAGGTGTAATTTCACAATTATGTTTGCTATATGTTTCCACATCGAAATCATCTATTTCTCCAGATCTCCAAAAATTCCTGGATAATCATTCCAAGGTATTTGAGACTCCCAAAGGTCTCCCACCTATTTGTGATCATTATCATGCTATTCATCTAATTCCAGGAAGTGTTCCTCCAAACATCAGGCTGTACAGATGTCCTTATGCCCAAAAGAGTGAAATTGAACATATGGTTGCAGAAATGGTAGAGGCTAGTATAATTCAACCGAGTCAAATTTCTTTCTCTCCTCTAGTAGTATTGGTGCAAAAGAAGGATGGATCATGGCGCATGTGTCTGAATTATAGGGAGCTCAACAAGCTCACTATTAAAGATAAGTTTCCCATTCCTATCATCGATGAATTACTGGATGAATTGCATGGATCAATTTACTTCACCAAGTTGGATCTTCATTCACGATATCATCAAATCAGAATGAAGACTGAAGAGATTCCAAAAATAGCATTTAGAACTCATGATGGTCATTATGAATTTTTGGTCATGCCTTTTGGCCTTACCAATGCACCTTCTACCTTTCAAGGTTTGATGAATTCCATTTCAAACCCTTCCTTAGAAAATTTATGTTAGTATTTTTTGATGATATACTAATCTACAACAAGTCTTGGAAGGATCATGTTGAACAGGTTGATAGGGTGCTACAACTATTCGAGGAGAAACAATTATATGCAAAAAGATTCAAATTTTTCTTTGGAGTACAAGAGGTGGAATATCTGGGTCTACAAGGTATTATCATGAGTTTGTTAAGAATTATGGGAGAATAGCAGCACCTCTAACAACATTATTGAAGAAAGATGCATTTTCATGGACTCCAGAAGCAACAAAGGCCTTCAAACATCTTAAAGAGGCAATGTGCCAAGCACCGAACTTAGCTAAACCGGACTTCACAAAAACCTTTATTGTTGAATGCGATGCTTCAGGAAATGGAATTGGTGCTGTTTTAATGCAAGATGAAAGACCCGTTGCTGTTGAAAGTCGTTCAATCAAGGGAAATTTTTTACACAAAGCTATTTATGAGAAGGAAATGTTGGGAATACTACATGCACTTAAGAAATCACAACCCTACCTAATGGGATGACATTTCAGGGTAAAAACAGATCATGATAGCCTTAAATACCTTTTAGAACAAAGATTATCCTCTGAACAGCAACAAAAGTGGGTCACAAAGATGTTGGGTTATGACTTTGAAATCATCT
>APFE030348424.1:0-137453 GCA_000404065.3 Pinus taeda
TTTCTTCCAATTGTTGTGGTGTCAACCTTATAGGTTGTGGAAGACTAGGGGCAACAACACTTCCGTCTTTATAGTTGTGAGTGGTAAGCTTCCTGGTTGCCATAATTTTGCTTTCCATTTTTCTTGCTAACCTGAATGCCTTCTCTAATGAATCAGGTTCCCAAAGGCGAACATCATGTTGGATATTATCCTTTAAAGACCCTATGAACACATCAATCCTATGCTCCTCTGGAATATCTTTTACCCTTATGTTTAGTTTTTGGAACTCCTCAATGTGCTCCATTATTGAACCCTTTTGTTTGAGACTTATCAATTGGCTAAAAAAAGTGTTGCTTTTTGTATCCTCATAATGTGCCGTCAATTCTTCCGTAAAAATTGCCCAAGTGATAATTTGTTTACGAGATCAAAGCCATTGATACCATACAAACTGATTTGGTTCCAAATATAAAGTTGCAATACGTACCTTTTGTGTGTTTTGCACATTATTGAGATCGAAAATTTGCTCCATCTGTAATATCCATGTTGCAGGATCCTTGCCATCAAACTTCCTCATATTGATTTTTGGAATATGATGGGTCTTCAATCCCACATTAGAGTCTATGGAATCATGATTAACATTTCTTTTGTTCTCATCATGAGTTCCTTTACTACCCTTTCACCCTTAGTGACCATTTCTTGTAGCAACCTATTCATATTTATCTTCAATTCGTCCATGTCGGTCTTCAAATCTGTCTTCAAATCGTCCATGTCTGTCTTCAAATCTGTCTTCAAATCGTCCATGTATGTCTTCAAATTTGTCTTCCAATCGTCCATCTTAGCTTCCATGCCCTTTATCTTAGATTCCATGCCATTTATCTTAGTTTCTGTTAGCTTTTGTGAGGCTGACATTTTTTGCACTTGGTCTTGTAATTTTGATATATCATGTAGCATTTCTTCCTCTTCTTCATGAGTCATGCTAGAGCGTTCAGGTTCCTTACTAGGTGTTTGCATTTTCTTTCCTCTGGGCATCAGTTACCGATAATAATGCTCTACTGCCCTTTGAATTCCTTCAAAAAAAATTTTCAAACCAAGCTTAAGAAAATCTACACACCTTTTTTCACTTTGTAGGAGCTTGATATTGCCTCTGATGTATCTCTATACATTCAAATCATCCAGTTCTGAAATTGTAACCTGCAGAAGCCCTCTGTGTCTTGTTTCCAATGCCACTAGTCTGATCCAAATTGGATTCTCCAAGGAAGAGTTATGTGAAATCTCCCACAGTGACCTGATTATGGACTAGTTCAGTAGGGCAAACTTGTACAATGTGCAACGAGTCCTTGTTTCATATTTTGGCTCTAAAAAATATATACAAGAAACTAAAGTCCGTCCTCTTTTTGCACCTTCTTACGAAATTTCAATCCAATTCTCAGAGAAAAATTTATGATGATTTTCCCCAGGTCACCTGTTTGGAATGTAATTCAGGAGTCTGCAAAAAAAACCAACTTCCTCAGATCATATCTCCGTAAATCTATTGCAAAACGCTCGGAAATTCGGACCCGAGATTCAACGCGATGTCTTCTCAAATGGGTTTTTTTTTTAGCTTCTGAAACTCACAGAAAAAAATTTTATTGCGAAAATGCCATGATGACCTAATTGGAGTAGCAAAACCCTAGAATCCAAAGCTCTGATACCAAATGTTATGAACCGGCTCAAGAAAAGATAGAAAAGATAGATCAACGCATTAGAATTCAGCCTCTTCGAGAGGGCAACCTCCTTTACATTACATAAATGAATAATTCTTGGATGATACAAATGACAAACCCTCCTTTCTATATATAGGAGCCTAAGGAGTCACAATATAATCGAGCCGACCTAACAATAATAATATAAAGCCACCAAAAATAACAATAGAGGGATTCTATGGGGCACAGAAATAACAATATGGGGGTAATAGGGGCACAACAATATAAAGAAGGGGTATAACTACAATAGTAATGGGGTAATCACTAGTATTATAGGGACCCAACATAATAGATTTACTTGTCTTTTCTAGTTTCTAGTAGTTTTTATAACTATTGACTCTTTCATATTTATAATGATATTTTTTAAAACAATATATGACAATTTAAGTTTGAAGTTGGCAATTATAACTAATTAGTAATGAATTATGAATATGATGCTTCATGAAAGTTGAAAGTTGTTTCATTTCATTTTATAACATTGCATTTCATGTTAGATATTATTTGTTATAATGGTTACACTTAGCTTACAAGTACAACTTTGGTGACCAATGATGATAAATGAATGATTTGGGTCCAACATAACAAATATTGAGCATGAGGATCATGTGTGACAGGAAAAACAAAATGATGTGGTTGTCACACGAAAAATATATCAAGAAGTTGCTTGAAACGTTTAATATGAAGGATGCCAGGCCAGTTGGTACAACCTTTGTAGCCCACTTCAAGCTGAGTACTAAATTATGTCCTAGTGATGACAAGGGGAAGGAAGAGATGAGAAATATTCATTATGCTTTAATAGTTCGCATCTTAATGTATGTCATGGTATGCATATGACCACACATTGCATATTCAGTGGGAGTAGTGAGCAAGTTCCTTTCCAATCCAGGCAAACAACATTGGCAAGCAATAAAATGGATTTTGAGGTATCTCAAGGTACTAGTCATTAATTTTTATGTT
Organism: Pinus taeda; assembly: GCA_000404065.3. NCBI lineage: Eukaryota > Viridiplantae > Streptophyta > Pinopsida > Pinales > Pinaceae > Pinus > Pinus taeda. The sequence continues at coordinate 2,679 of APFE030348424.1, forward strand.
TTGGTCATGATGAGACTGTGCTCAAAGGATTTACAAATGCAAATATGGCTGGAGACATAGACACCAGAAAGTCCACTACATGTTACTTGTATACATTTGCAGGAGCAGTAGTATCTTGGTTGTCAAGGCTGCAAAGAATAGTAGTTCTATCTATAACAGACGCAGCGTACATAGCTACAATAGAGGCTTATTAAGAGATGTTGTGGATGCAATGATTGTTAGAAAAGATAGGAATAAAATAAGATAATTATGTGCTATATTGTGATAGTTAGAGTGCCTTTCACTTGGCTAAAAACCCATCATTTCACTCAAAAACCAAGCACATTGACTTAAGGTACCATTGGATCCGACATGTGTTGAAGGATAATTCTCCTTTAAAAATATCCATATAGATAGGAACCCTAATGATATCCTAACTAAGATACTACCAAGAAACAAACATGAGTTATGTAGATGTTTGGTAGGACTCGCTCTGACTTGATTCATGATTATTCATTTAGCTTCAAGTGGGAGAATGTTAAATGTGAAGTCACATTGAAGAGGTTGACGTCGACTGCTGAGAACACCATCCGTTGCTGACCACCGCCCTCCCACCAATGACAACCTACCACACATGAATTTCACATGCATAATTTTATATGTTTCCTCTTGTTCTATAAATTTGTATTTTCTGAGCTTTGGAATGGAAGCCAAGGCCAAGACCTGTTATGCAATATTAAGTGTGACTTATATTCTCCAGTTATTTGTTGTTATATATCTACTCTCTAGAATTGAGATATGTTCCATTGTTGCCCTCTAATATCAACACAAACATTTTTTCATTTATAAAGAGTTAAAATTCGTAAGCCTAGATTCCAATATAAAACATGTTTATCATAATAATTCTATTTTAATAAACCAATAAAATATTAATAAATAAAAAAAAGTAATATATATATATATATAAACATTTGTTGAAGAATATCATAATTAAAATAATATTATTTATTATACATTATGTGTATATTGACATAATCCGCTATGGCGTAAACTTCTGTTTTTATGTTGGATTACACATTTCTATTTACCCTTTTTTTTCATTATGGGATGACATACACAACCTATTAAAAGTAGCACCCACCTCCACGTTGACATATTTTGAAATTTAATAATGCACAAGCGTAAATAAACTAACACCTATTGTTGAGTTTTTGAGCGTGGTATGCAAGTCACTCTCACGAACATTCACTCGTCACCATCCATGTCATTATTCTGGCACTATTGGCTCTTATACTTTCCCAAAGGATCACGCAACATTGAATGTACCTTCCGTAAGGATCGTTAAACATTGAAGGTCAATGAACAGTGTGTGAGAAAGTTTTTTCGATGAATGAATGGTTCCTGCTAATACATTCGCTATCTTGCTTGAATGGGAGCTTTCTTGACCAAGTCCACCCATTCTTGCATTTTTAAAACATCATCTGTAGTGTATAACAAGTGCTGCATGCAGCGGGTAGTCTCTGCCTAACCATATAATATGCCATTTGTATCTCTTTGTGCTATTTGAAAAACCTTACTTAGGTGAACATATCAGCAATTATGTACAAAATGTTATCATATTATTAAATATGTTTATTTCGAAATTATAGAAGCTTAATTTAATATGTAATTAAATGTAAATTAATTAATTTTATAACATTTTAGAATATTTTTAATAATAATAATCATAAAAGGAAAGTTTAAATTATTTAAAAATAGTTATTTCTTTGTTGTTTATTTAGTTAAACTGATATATAAAAAATATATATAATAATTAGTATACTAATATAAAAATTTGCATAATAAAGTTAGAGACAAAGTTTGTATGGTTAAATGGATAAGATATTTTTTTTAAATGTATTTATATTTGATTCATATTATATATATATATAAATAATAATTTAAAAATAAAATTACATAAATAATATATGATATATGTAAAGTAAATATTTTAATACATATCAAATTTGCTAATTATTTAATTATATTACTGTATTATTAATACTAATAAAATCTTTAATTATACATCCTTAATTTGATATAGTTATACCGAAATATATTTTTATAAAATTGGAAACATCACCCTGGAAAAATCCTTAATAAATTGCAAACATTCCTTTGGCAAAATCCTTAATTATGCACCATTAATTTACTATAGTTATATTGAAACATTCTATTGGAAACATTCCTTCCCACTCTGGAACGGGATGAGGTGGTTGATTAAGAAAAACAGTTTAAATTGGAAACATTCCTTCCCACTCGAATGAATGAGGTTCTTGTTATAAAAAGAAACAGTTTAAAGTATGGGATGAGTTTTTTTTTTTCATTTTTTTAAAGAAGGTTAATTTTAGGATATTTTTTATAGATTAATTGATTTTTGGATTTTTTTGTTTTAGAATTTGGTTGGAAATTTTGGGTTATTTAAATTGGTTTTTTTGATTATATATATTGATTCAACATTCTAAAAAACTCTAAGACATTTTGATTGTGTAAAGGTTACTCATCAAACTTGTGATTTCAACCACCAGAAAAATTTTCTAAAAAATCTCATTAAAAACAACTTGTTAATTATAAACCATTAATTTGATATAGTTATATCCAACATACGAGAAGACATTAAATTGACATAATCCTACTGATTCACTAAATATTCAGCAATCAGACATCTGATTGCCCAATATTCAACAAACCATCAATAAAAATAAGCTCAAAAATCTAACCCTAAGTTACTGCTGATTTACCAAATATTCTGCAATCAGACATCCGATTGCCCAATATTCAGCAAACCAACATCTATAGAAATAAGCTCAGTGATCTAGCCCTAAGTTACTGAAATGAAATGGCATCCCTTCTTTGTCAATACAAGCCGGTAAGATAGACGTATTCTATTCTACTTTCTGGTTTTACGACATGGCGGCCTTTAACATGAATGGATAAGAGTCTTAATTGAATAATATCGAGAACTTAGATGCTTATTATTGGATTAAGGGTTTCGATGATCTTAACGTTCTACGGATCCATGTGAACCGATCCTTTCGAATATTTCTTGATGGCTCAGTCTTTCTAATTATACGACCATCTCCAACCCTTCTCATCGTGCTAGAAATTTGCTTACAAAAACACAAACCCCTCCCACTGTAAAACTTACAGACATGAGCTTATTCATATCGCTTTCTGGGAGCGTTTTTGGAAGAACTGTTTGAGTGGAAATAAGCTGTAATTGAAATTCAACTGTGTTGTAAAGCAGAGAAGTAAAGGTAAAAAATAACCTAAATTGTTTATATATTGTGGTTTTTTAGTTGATCACAATGAATCAAGGAAAAGTATTTAATTTTTTTTTAACTAACTACTTACTCAAAATAATTTTAAATAAATTTAATTCAACATGTAAATAAATTCAACTTTATCCAAAATATGACTAAACTAAACTTTGACTCAATTTTAATTTAACTCTTTCATTTTAAATAACTCTCCATGGGGAGTAACTATCTTTCATTTTAAAAAATTACAAGTAGGCCTAATTTAGTTTCATCGAGTTACACAGGTTCGATGGTATCCATGTTCAATAACTATGTGCAAACTAATTAAAATCTGAAAAATAATAATTTCCTGAATGTAAAAAGTCCATAATTGCTTCTATGCCAAATGATGAATAATAGCAATTCGCACGGAAGTGGACCGAGTCATCAAATTCACAATATTTATCGCACAAAGGCTGATCTTTAAATCGATCGGTAGGCATATCAAGAAGCAAAGTATTTCGTATAGAAGATTATTGACCATTATATGTAATAATGACTCCATCGAGCTTAACTTCAAGTAAAAGAGAGCAAGGATAACAGTAAGAGTCAAGATTATATATGGAGAAAATATATTATGAGTCCTATATAGGAAGCTCCTATTTTACAGAGACCTTTCTTTGGGGCTATCAAAACCCATCCTCGTAACCACGGAGGAGAGTTCTCTTGAACGAGGGAATTCCAACTCAAGGGGAAAAAGGAGAAGAAGAAAACGAGGATATTTTACTCAGGTACATCTCTTGAATGAGGGAACTCCAACTCAAGGGGAAAAAGGAGAAGAAGAACAATTACAGCGTAATTACATAATATATTTAACAGTTGAGGGAGGCCGAGGATATTTTACTCAGGTACATGGTTTCTCGCAGAAGCACTTTTTGTTGCCAAGGTGGGTGTGGTGGCATCCGCCAGTTAAAAACCTCTCTGTTTGGCAAATCTGTTTGCAGTTGGAGCTTCTCACACAATATCCATGAAACCTGTGGCTATGGGACAAGCATGTCCGCCCTTCTGCAACCTCTGTCTGCATCTCTCATCATGATCACCAAAAATAAGTTTAATCTAGTAACTACACACCCTTTTTAAACTAGTGGACTCCAAGAAAATTCAAATATATCTAGAACAATAGCATACCAAAGCTTATTGCAAGTAGCAAGAGCAGAAACAAGGCACTCAATCTGCTGCCCATTCTCTTCTCCATGTCGTTCAGATGGCAATTCCTTTTAACTTGTAAGATATATTCACAGATGGGATATCAGTGAGAGTGGGTATTCATTGATATAGGCTACTTTCTGTGCATTTTGCATGGCGTACACTTTGCATGGCGTACACGTGGGAGTCAAGTGGCCCTTCTTGTTGTCGAGCAATGAACTAAGCACAGGCAAGAAAAAACTTAGGATAAAATAACTTGCCCTCAATAAAATAACATCGGGGCAAGAGAGGCTTGCAATAAGAGGGTGAAATCGAAAGTTTGGTTAAAACTTTTTGAAGCCAAATCTCCAGCAATAAACTTTGGTTAAAATTGTTTAAACACTAGAAATTTATGGTCAACCGAAGAACTAATACCCCAGTCAATGCCTGATCGATTATGGAAGAGGCCTTCAACATGCTCTTGCACTCCTCCGGTAGTAAACTCCTATGGGCTTTTGCTGTCGCCCTTCTTCTCCCCCTCACTTTTGCAAGTTTGGGGCAGAACTTCATCCTTGGCCCTATTATCCTTGAAATCCAACAAAACGAAATTGATGCCATCCTCCGCCTTGGCGAAACGACTTGGCATCAATTGGGCTCGGAATGGAGAGAATTTATTAGGGTCATAACCATCGTTTTAGTTTTGTGGATGGTATACACTGTGGCCAGCATGTACACCAACAAGACCAAGGAATTGAAAGTGTCGAACGTGAGGGTTTTGAGCACCGACGTTTCCTGGGTGTGGAAACATGTGATGTTAGCATTCCTCTAGTTTTATGTAATATCCTTTGGCTTTATGATGCTCTCCACGTTGACCAGCGGCCTTCTGCTCATCCTCTCCTCCCCCACTATCCTCTACGGTCCCTCTGTTGGAGTAGAAGCAAAAAATAAATTGAAATCAGGGTTATTTGTTTTCAATTTAATCCTTGTAATTGTGATCGTTGCCTGTCCCCAAATTTATATAACTATGGTGTGTCACCTCACCAGCGTCGTATTTCTTTTGGAGGACAAATATTACGGCATGGCCGCCGTTGTGAAGAGCAGCAACCTCATTAAAGGGAGGATAATGACCTTGGTGTTGCTTATATTTTTCTTAATCATTGACAGAATAATTCTTTGGATTTTTCAGGTATGTAGTCATGGAGGGGAATAACCATGGACTGAGGGCAATGACGAGGGCTGTGAATGGAGCAATTCTTCTTGGGTTGCATTGTTTTGTTAATGTGATGTGGATGTTGACGCGGAGTGTGTTATACTTTGTCTGTAAATCGTACCACCATGAGAGTGTAGATAATTATTCATCTTTGAATGTCCATGACGTGGGAGAGTATGATCCTCAGAATACCAGCAACATTCAACTGGAGCATCTACATGCAGAGCTATGAGATTGGATATAAGATGGTATTTTCATGAATTGGGCTGCTTAAGCGTAGGGAGTATCCTATCATTTTCTTTTGTAATATAATGCTATCTTTTTATGTAATAGCATGGGTATCCTTTTATTAGTCAGTAGAGGCAGTCTTGATATCACCTTGTATTATGCAACTAGATATCTGCTAAGCCATATGGTTGTACTAGGATACCAAAAGTTACACATATTTCCAGAAGTCATATAATACCCTACCCTAATAGAATTTTGTTAATATGATGTATGATATATTTGTTAATTCATTAAAACTTGGTAGATGCGTTGGGGTTATAAATTTTAGTAATGGTAATTTGTATATATTTAATTGTTTATAACCATTTTAATATATATATATTATATATATAGTATATACTAAATTGACAAGCCCCGCAAGAAAATTCCATTTTAAATGTAAAAAGGGATATTGGATTACTTCTTTCTTGTTTATTTTTCAAATATAATTTTGAAATTTTTATTTAAGGTATTTTATTATATTTCCTTAAATGTCTTTAAAATTTCAAAGTCTAAATTATTTTACAGAAAAACATTATAGCAAAATTATTTCATTTTATTTATTCAAAATTTTCAAAATTTAAACTTTAAATATTTTTGGAGAAAATATTATAGTAAAAATTTCATAATGATTAATTTGAAGTAGCAAAGTTTGATACCAAATGTTATTAACCATACATCTTAAAGTTGATAAGAAATCAAAGAATGCAATCTACTTTAAAAAGGAAAAGTCATTTTACAATGAATTCAATACACAAGACATATTATGACGATCATAAAACTAGTTATCCTTATCATATATATAAAACAAAATGATCCAACTCTCCTTATTATATATATAGAAGACAAATGTGTACAACTAAAATGAAAGGTTCTATCTTACATCCTAATATAGCAAACAAACTAATATTAATGCCTATTAAAACCCTAATATAGGTTTCCAATTGCCTTAGCAGTAGTGATGTCTATTATAAGTAAGTAACTCACTAATAATAGCTTTTTAATTTAATTAATGAAATTAGTTTATAAATAAATGAATTATTAAATTGTTTCTATGTGAAAGTATCAACTCAGGAAAAAGTGTATAACGACAATCAAAAGTTCTATCCTACATCCTAATATAACAAACAAATTAATATTAATGCCTATTAAAACCTTAATATAGGTTTCCAATAGCCTTAGCATTAGTAATGCTAATGCTACTCTAGGTAAGTAACTCACTAATAATAGTTTCTTAATTTAATTAATGAAATTAGTTGATAAATAAATGATTTATTCAATTGTTTTCATGTGAACGTATCAAGTGGGTGAAAAAAAGTTCATTATTTTTGCATGAATGGTAAAACTATAAAATAACATTAGATTGGTGAATTTCTGGGTTATTTTATTGCTAATGAATATAATTGATTAAAGTAACTTACAAAATTTGGTTCTAAGGTTATTTTTTTTGTGTTTTTATGTGAAAGTTGGTTTTAATGTGGTAATTTTTTTTGTGTTTTTGATGTGAAAGTTGGTTTTAATGTGATAATCTCATTCTAAGATAGTGTATTTCAATAATCTTTGCAATTTTTTTTAAGGGGGTGGAGGGCAGTGATTTTCAGGATGGAAAATTATCTTGAAATTTAAATATGCAAACTACACACTATTTATTGATGTATCTATAAAATTATTCAAATTTATAATGATTTTATATACATTCTATATATAATGTTGGCAATTTTTAAGGTAAAATAATTTCTTATTGTAAAATTTAGCTGAATGAATTTGATAAAAAAATGAAATTAGCAATTTCTTTGTGCAAAAATAATGAAAATTTAGGTCACCTACGATTATTAGCCCCTAAATTTCTACATGATTATTTTGGCTAGTTGATCATCTTTTTTGTGATAATAGTATAGAAGTTTCTTTCCTTTAGTAAAAACAAGTCTATATGCATATTGGCTTTGTGATGATCATGTATATGTCTTGTAAGTGGTAAATTCCACCTTTAAAGAATTGGAAGGCCAATTTGTCTATATTGCTTTCTCCTTTTTTCTCATTTTGAATCATTTGATTAATGTGAATTTATAAGTGTATGAAAGATAGTTTGTCTTCAATTAGAGTGTTTTGAATATTTTTTTGTCTTTGGTGGATTTTGAGTTTCCAACCTTTCTTTTTGTGAGTATGATTACATTTGGTTTTGATTTGTTTTGGTTTTTGAATTACTATTTCCAAATTCCTTCATCTCATAGATCTCTCTTATAACATTATTTTCTTTTTTTTGTTTCTCTTGTTCTTACAAGAACTTAAAATGAAAAGGTTAATTTTTTGCATGAGGGATCCTATTTTTCCTTTGTTTTGGTTTCATTATATATATATATATATAATATATATATAGAATAGAAAAGACTTAGTATACTTGTTGTATTTTCCAAATTTTAAATTTTTTTTTCAAAAAGTCATTCATATTAGTAGTCATGTGGTTTTTCTTTTATAAAGTTTCATTACTGGGAAATATAAATAATTACAATTTGATTATGAGGAAAGACACTAAGAATTCATTTATAAAGTGTTTGTAAAGAATTTTAAAGAGTTCAAAATCAACTTAATAATTTAAGCATAACTACTTATTTTTATAGTCAATGTTCTTATAATTGATTCTATTGAGTCTAAAAAAGAGTAGTACCTTTGAGTAATAAAAACCTTAAAAATTGTACTTTAATATAAAATTAACTAGACCATTATAAATTAACACATCAAATTATGGTCCAAGTTGTAGGGCTTTAGACTAAGATTAGAGAGTAGTCTCACCAAGGCCAACGAACTAAAACATAGTTTGATTAAAAGGTGGTTAAAATCCACCATCAGATAGGTGTTGTTGGTGAAGATCTTCTAACACAAATGTAAAACACAAGGTTATGTTTGGGTATGTTAAGGGATACAGCCCCTCTATATATTACATTGATGTTTTTGGACTACTATGCATAAACCAACCTCTGTTGGGCTTGATCCTTTGTCAAATTTCCCTTTGTGATGTTTTCAGTAGAGGTACTTTGCCCATGTGCATAGTTTCTGTTGAAAATTGTCCCCCTCGATTGTTTAGTATGAGTTGGAATCTTTATATTCCTATGATATGTTCCTAAAATGTGATTGTACGAGAGAATTACTACTGTACTTGAGATGAAGATTACATCACCATGATAGTGCCCCTATAGGGTTCCCCACAAAGTGAGAATGATCCTATTGGTAAAGGATTTTTTGGAGTTTAGTCTAACTATTTCTTACACATTTTTTGTTAGATATTTGGCCCTAACTATCCCAAGATCTCCTCTAGAAGGACCTTTATCTAACTCTTATTTATCCATGCATTAGTTCCTAGCCACCCTAAGCTAGAGATTAGGAGAGTAGTTTGTTTATTTTTTATTTAGATTCTTCATTATAATAGTGTGCTCTTTACTTTTAATATACCTTAGGGGTCTTTGACTTGTCACTTTTGAATATTTTCTTCAAAGTGTTTGATGGGATAGTTAATTTTATTTTTACAACATTAACAATCATGGTCATGCTACTGGAATTGGGGGAAAACAAACCCTCATACCTTCCATCTGTGGAAGGGCAGTTAATCCTCCTCTCTACAACACTCAAATGAGTAGTTCATTTCTCTACTCTTTTAGGTTACCAACACTCCTTGTCATAGAGGAGACACTCAATCCACAACTTCACATGTCATGATTAATTTTTCTTTCAAGATGACATCAATTCGATATCCAATTATCTCTTAAAATTTTGACAATGGTTTCATAAGATTTGTTTCTAATGTTGGGAGTTTTATAACTCCACTTTATGGTTTCCTATTTTGGATATGATGTGTTCCTCCAAATCACTTGATATGAATTTGGGGATTCCAATTTATGGCTTCTTTTGTAGGAGTGAATCCTTTCCCCAAATTTAGGGGTCAAATGGGTTGAAGTTTTCAATCCTCTAGTTTCTCAACTAGAAAAATCCTTTTTTTGTTACTTTTCAAGTAAGGGAGTAATTGTTTCCCATCTTATAGGATGTCATTTAGGTCCATGCCTTTTTAAAATTTCTAGTGTCATACGTAAGAAAATTTCCTCAATATCGGATGTCAACATGGGGTAACCCCTCATAACATTTTATGAATTAAATAGGTAGAGGTTTCCCTCCTTATGGTTAAGGTATTCAATGTTTTAATATGAAACTTTGTTTTTCTATAAACAATCCTAGGAAAGCTAGTGCCAGTCACAATCTAGATTTTTCTTTTCTTAGTCCTAGTCAACTAGGGGCTCCTCCCTTTCGTCGTTGGAATTTTATGTCTCATTTTCCTCCACCTTCTCTAGAAACACTCAAATATATATATATATATATATATATAAATATAAAATATATATATATATATATTATATATATATATATATATATATATAGTCTTCCAAATATTCAGTAAACTTATAATACCAATTGGCATCTAGTCCCCACCAAGGTTCCCTTGAGCATTCCAAAGTTTCAAAGAAAATCTATCGAATACGCCATCGATCATATCACAACTTTTCATATTTGGTGTTCCAAAAATTTATCGACACATGATTCCATTAGGTTGTGGCTATTTCCATACAATCTTTTCAATATTTCTACAGAGTGGTATATGGAGTTGAAATGAGGGCTGTTTAAGAATTTCAATAATTTGGCATTTGTCTTTCTGAACCACTTTCAATTACCCATTTGTTTTTATGTTGGGATTGAAATTCTAGAAAATATAAATAAAGAGAATGCTTCCCATATCTTCAAACACATCCAAGGATGATGGAGAATAAGGTGGATGGCAAAGGTATAAATTCCATAAATTCCTAAAGAATTTTTCCAAGAATGTCTCCTAAAGTCTTTGTTACATTACATTTTGAAAGATGTAACCTTTTTCGAGTGTACACTAAAGAGCAAGCTATATTTTGGCCTCAATAGGTAGATTTTATTTATTCTCACTCAATATCCCTTATGAAATCATTACCAATACATTGTGATTAAATATTGATCCTACAACATCGAAGCTAGGATCACACATTTATCGTATTATTGTTTAGGTTAATATTTCTATTGTGGGCTTGATTACAATTGAATTGTAGTATATTTCTTTACATAATGAAACCTTCAATTAGAATCAAGTGAGAATTGCAAACCCTCACAATAATTTCTATTGTTAACCCTATACAATCTTCAAATATCGAAGTAAATCAACAATTTAAAGTAAAGAATAAGAATAAAGGTAACAATAAAGAAGGTGGTGGGAAGAATAATAATGCAAACAATACCAGTACTACTACTGGTGGGGCCACAAAAGGAAAAGAAATGGGTAAGATTCCATTCGATCGTTGTAGGGAAGACCATTTGACTACTCTTTACCCTAAGTCACAAGAAGCACAATATCTATTGGTGTAGTGATGCACTTTCAGCCAACAAAATGTTTTTAATAAACATTTGCATTAGGGGAAGAAATTATTTGTTGGTACTTCAAAAAATTGTATATTTGAGTAATGGGTCAACCAGGGTGGCCCCAATCAAGGGTAGATTATAGTGAACATTTATATGTTCAAATCCAAAGTCGGTAATTCAGCTCATGATCATAATTATGAGATCCTTAAGTATTTTACGGGTAAGGATGCTCTAGAAGGATAAAATAATTTTCATATCCAGAAACCTATGGTTGAGACAGTGTCGTATATGCATAAAGATATTCTTAAGAGGTTGACACATAATCCAAATTCTAGATCCATCCAAATATATTCCATTGTGAAGTATTTGGCCTACACATTATGCATTATGTATACCCTAAAAGTGCTCTAGAAATTTCCTACAAAAGTAAGTGCACTATTGTTTTCTATTCTGGTGGATGATCCAAATATATCTCAAATGGTTATGCTTGATATATATAACATTCTATTGCATCTTCCTCACCATGTATCCTTTCATATTCAAGTTACTTACCATGTCAATTATATTTTGAAAATGGTCATGAATGAGGGAACTTGGACATGTGCCATGTCACTATCATGTTGGAAAGCCATTGGCTCTCCTAAGTCGGTTCCATCTCCCACATTGTTAATGACATTCAATAATCATTATTTTTGGACTCATGAGATTATTTATTATTTTCACATTCAATTAGAGGGGTAATTTGTGTTCATCAAAGTGGAAATAGTTTACATTAAGCTTTATTATTTAGACTCAAGTGACAACTGCAGCTCCTCACAAAAAATTCTATTGTTAACACTATACAACCTTCAAATTGCGAAGGAAATGAACAATTCAGGGGAAAGAACAAGAATAAAGTTAACATGAAAGAAGGTTGCGGGAAGAATAATAATGCAGAAATTACCAGTAGTACTACTGATGGGGTCAAAAAGGGAAAGAAATGGGTAAGTTTCCTTGCAAGATTTGTAGGGAAGATCAGTTGACTCACCTTTTCTCTAAGTTGCAAGAAGCACAACACTTATTGGTGTAGTGAGGTTGTTTGTGCCAACAAGATGTTTTAAATAAAAAATTTCTTTAAGGGAAGCAATTATTTGTTGGTACCTCAAATAATCCTAGATCTGAGTAATAGGTCAACCAGGGTGGCCCCAATCAAGGGTACATTCTAGTGAACATTTATATGTTCAAATACAAAGTGGGTAATTCAACCCATGAACATAATTATCAGGTCCTTGAGTATTTTATGGGTAAGGATGCTCTAGAAGCATAAAATATTTCGCATATCCAAAAACCCGTGGTTGAGTTAGTGCCAAATATGTAGAAATATATTCTAAAGAGGTTGACACATAATCCAAATCCTAGATACATTCAATTCTATTCCATTGTGAAATATTTTGCCTACACATTATGCATTATGTCTACCCTAGAAGTGCCCTAGACATTTCCTACAAAGAGTAGTGCACTATTGTTTTCATTCTGGTCATTGATCCAAATATACCTCAGATAATTATGCTTGATATATATGAAATTCTATTGCATCTTCCTCATCATGTATCCTTTCATGTTCAAGTTACTTACCATGTGAAGTATATTTTAAAAATGGCCATGAATGAGGGAACTTAGACATGTACCATGTCATTATCATGTTGGAAATCCATTGGCTCTCGTAAGTTGCCTCCACCTCCCACATTGTTAATGACATTCAATGATCATTCTTTTTGGACTCATGAGATTATTTCCTATTTTCATATTTATTTAAAGGGATAAATTGTGTCCATTAAAGTGGAAATAGTTTATACTAAGATTTATTATTTAGACTCAAGTGACAACTCGAACCCCTCACAAAAATTTCTATTGTTAACACTATACAATCTTCAAAGTGGAAAGGAGAACAACAATTGAAAGGAAATAATAAGAATAAAGTTAACAAGAAAGAAGGTGTTTGGAAGAATAATAATGCAAACATTACCAGTACTACTACTGGTGGGGCAAAAAAGGAAAATATATGGGCAAGTTTCCTTCCAAGCTTCGAAGGGAAGATCATTTGACTCACCTTTTCTCTAAGTTGCAAGAAGCACAATACTTATTGGTGTAGTGAGGCTCATTGAGCCAACAAGATTTTTTTAATAAAAATTACCATTAAGGGAAGCAATTATTTGTTGGTACTTCAAATAATTGTAGATCTGAGTAACGGGTCAACTAGGGTACCACCAATCAAGGGTACATTCTAGTGAACATTTATATGTTCAAATCCAAAGTGGGTAATTCAATTCATGTTCATAATTATGAGGTCCTTAATTATTTTAAGGGTAAGTATGCTATAGAAGCATAAGATATTTTGCATATCGAGAAACCTATGGTTGAGTCAGTGCTACATATGTAAAAAGATATTCTTAAGAGGTTGAGAGGTAAACCAAATTCTAGGTCCATCCAAGCCTATTCCTTTTTGAAATATTTGGCCTACACATTATGCATTATGTCTACCCTAGAAGTGCTCTAGACATTTCCTACAAAAAGGAGTGCACCATTGTTTTCCACTCTAGTCATTGATCCAAAGATATCTCAATAATTATGCTTGATATATATAACAATCTATTGCATATTCCTCACCATGTATCCTTTCATATTCAAGTTTCTTACCATGAGAAGTACATTTTAAAATTGGTCATGAATGAGGGAAATTAGACATGTGCCATGTAACTATCATGTTGGAAAGCCATTGGCTCTCCTAAGCTGGCTCCATGTCCCACATTGTTAATCACATTCAATGATCATTCTTTTTGGACTCATGATATTATTTCATATTTTCACGTTTAGTTGGAGGGATAAATTGTGTCGATTAAAGTGGAAATAGTTTACACTAAGATTTATTGTTTAGAATCAAGTGACAACTGGAACACCTCATAAAAATTTCTATTGTTAACACTATATAATCTTCAAATTGCAAAGGAAATCAACAATTCAAAGGAAAGAATAAGAATAAAGGTACAAAGAAATAATTTGGCCTCACAAAAATTTCTATTGTTAACACTATACAATCTTCAAATTGAAAATGAAATCAACAATTCAAAGGAAAGAATAAGAATAAAGGTACAAAGAAATAATTTGGTGGGAAGAATAATAATGCAATCATTACCAATGTTATTTCTTATGGGGCCAAAAAGGAAAATAAATGGGTAAGTTTCCTTGCAAGCTTTGTAGGGAGGATCATTTGCCTCACCTTTTCTCTAAGTTGCAAGAAGCACAATACTTATTGTTTTAGTGAGGCTCTTTGGGCCAACAAGATTTATCTAATAAACATTTTCATTAAGGGAAACAATTATTTGTTGGTACTTCAAATAATCATAGATCTAAGTAACGAGTCAACCAGGGTGGCCGCAATCAAGGTTATATTCTACTGAACATGTATATGTTCAAATCCAAAGTGGGTAATTCAACCTATAATCATAATTATGAGGTCATTGAGTATTTTAAGGGTAAGGATGCATTAGAAGCATAAAATATTTTGCATATCAAGAAAAATGTGGTTGAGTCAGTGCCACATATGTAGAAAGATATGTAGAAATATGACCTTAGTTCTAGTTTTTTGAATGTGTTATTTTATAATGTTTTACCTTGAGGATCTATGGGTGTTAAAATCTCCTACTTCAATGGAGCAGGGTGACGATGTGGGAATGGTTATGCCTTCCTCTATAGCTAATTTTTCTTATCAATTTATTTTGAATTCCTCCATAGAACTTGATCCAAGTCCACTCCAATTGGAAGAGTTAGATCATTTTTTCTTTCCCATATGGGCTACCAAATTTTCCCTCTTGATGGATTACTTAGTTACAATTTTACCTTGTAATGATGCAATTCTCAAAGTTATGACTATTCCTAAGAGGCCTTTGGAGGATATGTGCCATGTATCTTATTTCATCCCCAAGCTTCATTAGATAGAAAGTAGTGAATATCAATCGACCATGGTAAAAGGTGACAAATCCATTGGAAGTACCCTTTGTGTTGCTAATGGAAATGCAACTAACATTTTTGAAGAAATATTGATCAACATCTCTCAAAACCCCTACATGGCGGAGAACATTTTCATTTGAGGGGAACTTTTCCTAAAGAGATTTGAATTAACATTGGGTTTTTTAAAATAGTTCCATTATTTTTTCACGTAGACATATGAATGAATGTATGGAATTCATCTGATAATTGCTCAACATGAAATTAAGACATATGAAAACGCAAACATTACTAGAAAAAAATTGGTTGGTTAATCTGAAGAAAGCTACAATGATAAAGAAAGAGGTAGATAAACCACTAAAGATAGGCTTCATCAAGCTTGTTCCTCTTACTGAATGGGTTTCGAATCTCGTTCTTGTAGATTAAATGCCAGGAACTATTAGGGTATAAATGGACTTTTCAGATCTAAACAAAGATTATTCAAAGGAAAATTTCCCCACATCCTTCATTAATTAAATTCTTGACGAGAGTGAGGGAAGTGAATCATTTTGTTCATGGATGGATTTATTGGCAATAATCAGATTAAAATCACGAGCATAAAATGACACTTATTTGTCCTAGGGGAATGTTTTGATATAACAAAGTGCATTTTGGTCTAAAAATTCATTGTTAGAATTATGAGGTCCAACATACGCCTCAAAACATATATGATATTAACAAAGTCAAAGTTTAAAATACTCAATAAAATTTAAAATAATGATATCACTAGTTTTTTTTGCATGAAAATAAGAATTTTTTTTCTTAATTATATTTTCATTTTATCTACTTATATATTTACTCAAACATCAAATGCCAAGTGACTTACTCTTCATGCTTTTGAGTTGACCTACCAAACAAAATAAAAATACATAAGAAATGTTATTATTATCTTAATATTAATTTTAAAAATATTGCGTCCTTAACTACCATTACAAAAGCAAAATATAACACATTATAAATATAACAAACCTATAACAAATTTCAAATAAAATTAACTATATCAAATTTCAAATAAAATGAACCGCAAAACTCAAAATCTAAGAAAGTTGAACTACAATTTTGCTCTTTTAAGAACACATATTGTCCGAAGCATCGTACAAATTATAAGTGGAAATTCGTATGGATGACCTGAGATTCAGGAACACTTCCCTACTAACCATTTTTTTTTCCATGGGAGAGGGAAAGTTGACACATTGGAGATATTGTTTTGTTATTGGAGTTGGAACTCTTCCGCAACACAACCTTATTGGACATGCTCTATTTCAATATTTTAAATTTTATTTCAGTCTCACCATAGCAATGGAACGTCAATTTCATATATACGTGCCGGACCCAAGTGCGGTACAAAAAGTCCGGCAATGTACAACACGTTTTATTAATTTATGTAAATGAAAGTTATATACCATTAAAATAAATATTACATAGTAGTGTATAATTTTATTTAAAATAAAAAACTGTTTATAATAAATGAGATTATAATAAGCATATTGATTATAACATTATCGCTTATTAAAATTTATGTAGATAATAATGATGACGAATTTAGCGTCTACTAAAATTGATAAGGATTTACGGATTTTTGAAAATTAATAGTTTTCAAATAAAATTATAATTAATATTTCTTTTTTGTTAATTGAAAATTAAAAAAAAAAAATATTATACATATTTTTATAAATATAATATTACAACATATTAAAAATAAAAAGATTATTTTTTTTAATAATATTAAAATAACAATTTTATATTCTTGTTGTAGTTGATATTAATTTATGAAAACTAAATAAATTGTCACGGTTGAAATACTTTTCATTTTATAGTTTTTTCTTTTCACATACTAGTTCGTGAACACCCGGGTCAGTGGGTAGCCGCTATGTCGAGGGTTGTTTAACAATGAGTGGATGCCCCCGAAGGGCATTAACACCCCTCGGCCTATTTACTGACCTGACCCCAAGAGCTTTTGGGATTCGACCTTGTGAGCTCCCATCAGCGAGGCACTTGATTTGACCGATTGAGCTAACTCTTGGGACTGATAAATTTATTTATTATAGGTATTTGTAAAATAAAATTTATTTTTTTAAAGTTTTTTTAAAGTATATATTTTTTTTCAAAAGTATATTTAAAAAACAAATGATATTAGATTAGTAGAGTTATCAAATTTCTTAAGGTGTAATTTTTTTTAAAGTGTAAAACTCCACAAAAATTTCAGACTTCAAAAGCTTTGACCTTTCTCAGTATTCGAGACAACCTCATTTCAGAACGATTTATGTTGGTTATATGTGTGTTGTGAGTAAGCCATGTGTCAACTCCTCCTTAAGTATAAAAAGAATTTCAAATCTCCATAATTTGCAATAACACACCAATAAAATGTTTTAATCGTAAAATATGTCAGCCATGTGCCAAATCCTCCTCAAGTATAAAAAGAATTCCAAATCTCCATAATTTTGAGTAACACACCAATAAAATGTTTTGATCATAAAATATTTTTAATTTTTAATTATTTCATAATTAACATTGAAATATTTAATGCAACATACGCATTGAATTTTTTATATATGGATCTCTTTCGACACATTTTTTTTGAATATAAGTATTTTTCTAGATAAACATATCACTCGAGTAAGAAGTAAAACACATATATCCATGGAATAAGATCTCTCTCATATATACACATCTTCTATTGATATTTTTTTACTATTAATTATTTTTTCTTTGACTTTACAATATATAAAATGATTTTATGTAAAATGAAAATAAAAATATTTTGTTTCTGGGCAACATTAAAATATAATTTTCTCCTTTCTCTCTTTATAAATAAAATTGTTATTGAAATATTACTTAACAAGAATATTTACATGTTTTATTCAACACATCTACTAGTAAATAAGTAAATAAATAAATAAATATTCAATTTCTCGATATTTCTATAAAATTATATTGATGTGAAAATTGAAATATTTTATTTATCATTAACAATAAGATATAGATTTCATTAATATTTCCTTTTTAAATTCACATGTCAAGTCCATGCAAAGTATGGAAGGAGTATCGCATCTCCTTGTTAATAGGATATAATATCATTATTATTTTGGATGTCACATGTAAACCCCATATTACGCTTCTTCCTCATATGAATAAGTAGAAACGAAATTAGAATTTTACATTAATATAAAATTTAAATATATTTTTTTAACGTTTTACACTAAAATATCTTTTTGGTTATTAATATTTCTTTTTTAAATAGCACATGTCAAGTCTATATTGATTATGGAAACATAATCACATTTCCTTTGTAGTAGGTTGTAATATCAATATAATTTTAGATGCCAGATGTAAACTCCATGTTACACTTCTCCCTGAAATGAAAAAATAAAAGAAAAAATGGATTTTTTTTACTATTTTTGTTTATCTCTTTAGATATATAAAGTTCATCTAAAAGCATGTTAATTGAGATTAATATTAAAATATTTTAGTCATAGCCAATATTGAAATATGTTTTTATTATTCATGTAAAATTGTGTTATTTATAATCGACATTCAAATATTTTACTAATAATTGATATTGAAAGATTTTTATTATTATTACTATTTATATTCTATATTGACATTTTTATATTTTTTTTTATATAGATATTATTTCATTTCCTTTATTGTAATGTTATGGGGCAACATCTCTCTTATTCTAAACCAAAACATATATTTTCTCTAAAAATATAAAATATATAATAACTTACACTTCAAAAAGGCCATACAATATTCTTATTTTAATTAAAATGAATAGGTCTTTATGCCCTTGAATAAAGAAACGAGCCTAGTAAGATAGTTTAGCCTTAAATGAAAAATTTAGTAATAACTTGAGCTTAATTGGACCTTACAAGAACAAAAGTCTTTACATTAACATTTTCTATGTGTCAATGTAATTATGAATTTGTAGAAAATCTATGATATATGTAACTAGCACAACAAGATTAATAAATGTGGTTGATATGTACTGATAGGCATACATCCAACACATGGAAAATCACATTACTAAATGTGTTTGATATTTTCCAATAATTATTATATAATATACAATTCCATATATTGAAAATCCTAATATTAAACACAGTATTATAAACTCAATACTTAAGCCCTATTATGGTAAGCCTAAATGTTAAGCCTCATATTATAAAGCCTAATATTAAATCTAATATTTTAAACCCAATATTTTAAATCATAATATTAACAAATATTATAAACCCTAATATTAAACTGAATATTTTAAACCCTAATTGTAAACCTAATATTATATATCCAATATTATACCTTAATATTAAACCCCAATATTATAAACCCTAATTGTGTAATATTGTAATGCAACATTGACTAAATTGTAATGTAATGTAACATTGTGACAATGATTGTCATAGTGCGACAATGCTTGTCACAATGCAACATTGAAAAGTTTTTTTTACCATAACAACATCAAAAGATTAAACCCAATATTATAATATCATCAGGGTCAACTATTTAAACATTGACTATCAAGGATGAGTTTGTTTGAATATGTTCACTAATGTGGTTGACTATGATTGGCTATTAATATTAATCAATAATAATGAAAGGAGATTATGTTTGACTCGTGATGACGATATTTTATTATTGAACATAGTTGAACATACCTAACAACATTATTAAATGTGGTTGACTAATTTTGTAATTGCACAATGCAATGATTAATAAATTGCAATGTAATGTAACATTGGGACAATGATTGTAACATTGAAATGATGTTTTTGAAATTGCAATATTGGATAGATTTCTTTACCATTATAGCATTACAACATGTTTGATTATTAAAACCCTACTATTAAAATCATAAGATTAAAATCTAATATTAAAATTGTATAGTAAAACCCTAATATTAATACCCAATAACAAAATTATAATACTAAAACCCTAATATTAAAACTCAATACTAAAAACATGGTAAACATAGGATTGATGAAGTTTGATCATGGTCAACTATTTAAAAAATGACTATGAATGATGACTTTGTTTAACTATGTTTTCTAATGTGGTTGACTACATTTGAATATTAATATTAATCAATAAAAATGATAGGAGATTATGTTTAACCAAAGTTGATCATGGTTGACAATAGTTAACCATGGTGACCATAGTTAGTTATGGTTAATCACGGTTAATGACAATCAACCTTGGTGACGATAGTTATTGATGGTTGACCATGGATAGACTATGGTTCACCATATGCCCCTATTGACATAATATTAGAGTTTATATATATTAGGGTTTATAATATTAGTGGTTTTAGTATTAGGTTTAATATTACAGTTTATAGTGGGATTTATAATATATGATTTAATATATAAAGTTTATAATTAGGGTTTATAATATTGGGTTTAATATTAAGCCCAATATTATAAACCAAATATTGGCCCCAAGGATTCGCTCAGTTGGTCGACTTCTCATTGGTGAGTACATCGCTAGTTGGGAGGCCACAGGGTCAAACCTCCTAAACACCCTTGGGGTTAGGCCTTGCCTATTTCTCCGATGGGTAGATCCCTTTGGGTTGATCTACCTGGATTTTCCTGTGGAAAGAAAAAAGGAAAAACATATTAACTCAATATTAAACCTCAATTTTGTAATGTCACAATGTGACATTGAATAAATTGAAATGTAATGTAATATTGTGATGAGATTGTGATACTGATTGTCACAATAAAATGTTGGAAGGGTTTATGTACCATCCCAATGTCAAAATAATAAACCATAATTTTAAACCCTAATACTAAACCAAATAATAATATATCATCATGGTCAACTATTTAATCAATGACTACCAATGTTGATTTTTTTTTCATATGTTATCTAATGTAGTTGATTATGTTTGACTATCAATATCAATCAATAATAATGACATGAGATTATGTTTGACCGAAGTTGAGGGGTGTTGACTGCCAAACATCGTTTAACATACTAAACAACATTAGTAAATTTGATTGACTAATTTTGTAATGACACAATGTGACGTTGAATAAATAACAACGTAATGTAACATTGCAACAACGATTGTTAAGATACAACAATGTTTTTGACAATGTGATGTTGGATATTTTTTTGTAACATTTCAAAATGACAATATGCTTGATTATTAAAGCCATAATATTAAAACCCAATACTAGAACCCTAAAACTAAAACCATAACATAAAAACCCAATACTAAAAACCATAATATTAAAACACAATACTAAAAATATGGTGAACGTAAGGTTGACCAAGTGTGATCATGGTCAACTATTTAAGTAATGAGTATCAAGGTTTACTTTATTTGACTATGTTGTCTAATGTAGTTGACTATGTTTGAATATTGATATTAGTCAACAATAATGATAGGAAATTATGTTTGGTTGAGGTTGACAAAGGTTGACCATGGTAAACATAACTAACTATGGTCAACCAGAGTTAACCATAGTTAAACATGGTCATGATAGTTGACAATGGTTGACTTTGTCTATACTATGGTTGACTATGTGTCCCTATTAACGTAATATTAGGGTTTAAAATATTAGGCTTTATAATATAAGTTTCATAATGTTACAATATATATTAGGGCTTATAATATTAGTTATAGTATTAGGATTTATGATATTAGGTTTTAAAAATTGGGTTCAGTATTAAGGTTTATACTATTAAGTCTCTAATATCAATATTTATCATATTATCATAAGAAAACATGTATCCACTTTATACATAATGCATTAGTTGTATTCCATACAAATAAGTTATGTGAAAAGAAAAAAAAAAATATTATCATATTTATTATTACAAATTTTATTGATATGTAAAATCTATTTTAAATTATTTTTCAAACCATATTTCAATGTGAAATTTACAAATGATGTAAACCTATGGTTTATAGTTTTAAGAATTTATAGTTAGCAATTGCATATCTTATCCACTGCGCACCAATTTGTACCAAACATATAGAAATATTAGACTAGTTCTCTTAAATTGAATTCTAATAGTCCAAAATTAGATACATTAAGTGCATCCATATTGACAATAAAATGTAGGTACCCACTATTTAGCACGAAGGGATGTCAAATTTAAGATGGAAATAGAAAATAGGATACCATTCTCCCAAGCCAATGAAAAATATAGACCATAATATTTAATTTTATCATGTAAGATGGACATGCAATATCAGATAGAATTCTACATCAGCAATGAAAATCGGCCGTGACATTAATTTTAATGAAAACAAGAAGGTTGAGTAATGAAAACGAAAAGGTTTCTCAGGTGCAAATATTTAGATAGCTAAGAAAACATATAATATTATAAACGAAATAGGATTTAATAATATATAAACCATATTATATATAATATTATAAACCCTATACCTTTCCACCATATCACGCATATTGTTTATTATAAAATATTCATTGACCTAATTTATGAGGGTGTTAAACCTACAGTGATGATTGCATGAAACCTCCAAACAGTTTATTGTATTAAGTAATATAAAGTAAATCAAATTAACCATAAACAGCATAGTTAAATTAAGTTATGAATGATCAATAATCATCTTATTACTATTTTATTAATAGTAGTTGACGTGTGTTTATTTAAAACATTATTACATCGTCATTACTCATTGTCCAGATTGATACTAGAGAATCAATTAAAAGTCACTTTCATTGATGCATATGATAAATAATTGGAATGGCAAACCACTTGCATATGAGATTCTGACCCTTTGCAAAGGATTTAAATACACGAAGAATTTAGCGATTGTTATAAAAATGATAAATATAGCAGTTTTCAACCGCCCACCAATTAGTAAGAATATAAGAACATGTATTATGAAATTATATAGATGAAATTATGTGAAATAGATTGGCTAAATAATAAAGGTTATAACTCTTACTATACGCATCTACCAACCATACTAGAAAATCACCTCGAACTCTATCAATGCCATACTTCTACGATCTACAACAATATAGCATCTTAAGTGTATATTTTTTATTAAAAGGGTGTGTTATAGTGAGAAACAATGATTTTCATCAAAACACAAATTTGATCTTTATCGATTATGTTATAGGATTGATCATTTGTTTCTAATTACATTTTATCTGTAATCTAACTTAACTACTCCATTGTCAATAGTGTATTTTAATTTTAATGTTACATAGTCTACACTTTATTTTGTGCATAATATGAGACTAATGACTACATTTACATTCACCTTATGATTTGCACATAGAGAGTTGGAAACAATTTGTTATTATGGTTGGGAGATGCAGATACAGATAGTCTTGATAATATCTATTCAGGTTAATTTATATATTTTCATTTCGTTTTTAAATGGTTTAAAATAGTGGATGGAGTACCATTGGTGTATTTTTTAACATAGTGGCTAAGGGGTGAAAATGTGAAGCTGGGTTACATTTTTTGTATTTTTTTTTAGAGAAAAAGTATTACTTTTAGATGATTTTTAACATTGGGCAAGCCAAAGCAATTTTTCTGTTTGGAATTTCATTTTACAGTAAAAAAAACTTGTCAGAAATTTTATTAGCTTTCTATTGCATATTTTTTTAGAGTTTTTCTATTCACATTTGATATGTCAAAGTAGCAATTATTTAACTCCGTGTTCTTTAAAAATCAAGGGATTCATAAAAAGCTATTTTTTTGGCACTACTGTATTCTTTGATAACCTGACGTTTTTGAAAACAAATGAGTTCCAACAATCTAGAGAGGCTCTACTTAGATATGATTATATTTACGAAGCCAGCTAATGCACATCATAATTACTAGAATTTTTTGAATTGAACCAATATGAAAAACTCCAGATTTTGAAGATGCTTAACATGGCTTCATGTTTCTCAACATCTTAATTAAAACTAAAAATATAAACACTATCCATTAAAGAAGATGGACCAATATAATGCACCATAAATATTTCATAATTTTTTACAATGTATTTGGGAAGATACAAAATTTTGAATTTACTAAATCATAATGATCTTCACAAATTTTTTGCACACATTTAAAAAAAAAATAATTAAAATTATCAAATATCTACGAGATTCCATAAAATTTATATCTACTGAAAGTATATTGAATTTTGCAAATTCTCGTATTGGTTTGGAAATTAAACTCACCATATTTGATGGAGTTTAACAGTTCCAAAGTTGGAGAAACATGATCAGAGTCGAGTTGTTGTAGAAATGCAAGTTTTTAGCATATCTTGAAAGCACAAGTTTGCAACCTTTCTATGCAGTCAACAACATTCGGCACAAAGTTACACCGAGAGACGTTGCCTCCAACATCCCCACGAGATTGTAAAAAATTCTCAACCATCTTAGAAAGCATGTTACTATCGACAAACATATTAGATCCAACCATCTATTCAAGAGTCAAATGAATAAGAGCCATTCATAGAATTAAAAGTAAAAGGGAATTTTCAATAATATGGAAGTATGGTATATGCTAATTTCAAATGTAATGACACCATTAGTAAACAACAAGAGCTTTCGATACAATTTTTCATGGACTTTCAACAATAATTTACTTTTGCATCGTTACCATCGTAGAATTATTACTTCACGATGAAGGAATGACATCAAAACATGTCCAATAAACCAAGAATCTCAAATTTTGTTGAATATGAGTTGATTATGTACATGGATCCCTTAGAAGTCTACTTATGATCGAGAGAAATCCCCTCTCCTCAAGTAGGACAAAGTAAGTAGATTTCGTTTCCTCAAGTAAATAATTTTATTTCCCAATAAATTTACATATTTATAATCTCATGTATTGACATAATGATTTGAATGGCTCTATAGCTCAATGGACAACAAATTTGATCTAGTACTGGTGTTCCTAGCAACCCACATGGGGTCATTGTCTTGTGACTAGAGACAAATTTTGATTTGTTTTCCTATTACACATCAAGTAGAGTAATTTTGATCCAAAATTCAACATATATGCCTTTATATTGAATGCAAAATTTTTCAATCTTGAAAGTTCTATATGACCTCCACTTATCTATCTTGAATAACCAAAATGTCGTTAATAATTCATACTCAATTTCATTGTTGTAATTCTTCCTCACATAAGGTCAATGCGGATCATTTATCTTTTTAGAAGGATATTAACAAGGGAGGAAATTTATTGTAATCATCATCTATTCGATACCCCTATGTTTCATCTTCATTTGACACTTTACATAATCAAAACAAAAGTCATATGCATGAGATATTATCAATTTGATCAAAGGATCAACAAAGTTGACTTATCCATATCCTCTTGATCTTATCATATCCAATCATTCATTTTATCCACAATTATTAATTTCTTAAGAGATTCTCCTAACATTTTGCTTTGGCACACCTCCCAATGACATGTGGTGGTATATTTAGGTGATCGTTAGAAGGTATTAGTTGGAAAAATACCATATTATATCCATCTTAACCATGAATCTATAAGCGCCAATGTTGCACGAAGTGGGGATGTTTTTTGGAAGCGGGGATGCGGAATTGTCATTTTCCAAAAATCTACGAAGCAAAGCATTGCTATATATATCTATATATATATATATATATATATCTATATATATATATATATATATACTCGAAACAAACATCCCAAATACCAAATTAGTTGTAGAAGACATGAAAACATGCATATGTTTGCATAAATCAAGATAGATATAGCATCCATTGTACATTAATAATTAATCATTCGAGCATCAACCATTTAGATGCATCAACCATCTAGAATCTTGATTCTTCTCCTCTTGTCTAGCCTTTGCCTCTACCTCGATCATCTAGGGATATTAGTAAACATTGCCGAATTTTGATCAAACTACCTAATCCAAGACTTAAAATATGGTAGAAAAATCTTAACATGCTTGATCGATGATTTTGACTTGATTGAAAGGTAATTTTTTTCTAAGGGCATGACAAAGGAGTTCAACAATTAATACCACCAACACTAGAGTACATATAGGGTTTGGTGCTCTTGATTAAATGCTAATCATATACCTTCATACTTGATATAATCTAATGAAATTCCACAATCCCATTGATCTTGAATGCCCGAAAACTGTTAAGTCTGCTGAATTTTAAATAGGATATGAAATTATATTTTCTCCATATGAAGTCCAATGAGGCTGGAACCACTCTGCAGCATCCTGAGTCATTTCATGGTAATGTTAAAAATTTAAGTATGGAAAGTAAAAGGATAAAAATGAAAAATAAAGTAGAATGTCACTTTTACTTTAAGAATTTAACATTACCATGAGGAAGCATCTGCTATATTTATATTTTTTTTGCCTTCATCGCTATATAATATATATTATATATTATATTATTTGCATTTTTTTTTTTATTTTTTCAGAAGCTTGACCTTCATACGCCGAAGCGCCGTCTGAAAGGCATTTCAGGCAGACGCTTTCTAAAATTTCCAAGAAGCACCGAAACATGTTTCAGTTTTTCTGAAGCATGTTTGGGGAGGCGCTTCCCCCATGCATCCGTATAGACCGCATTTTGGGGGTTAGATCCGAGGTGGGACGTTTCCTGCAACATTGGTCAGCGCTGAGAGGGATCAAATGTCTCGAGGTGCAAACCTCTTTTTTAGTGCAAAATTTGAGGAAAGGTTTGCACCTCAAGAGATTTGATCCCTCTTGGAACTTGATAAATCCTAGGTTAAGATGGATCTAGGCTATTTATATAATACTATATAATATCTATATTTGTATTTATGTGTCTCTTTCTTATTCCATCTCTCTATCTCATGCCCCAAACATGCACACTCTCCCTCCATATTTATATTCCTCTCTCTTGCCTTTCTCTTTCTCTCTCTTTCCCTTATCTCCATCTCTCCCTCTCATCTCTATCTTCCCTCCCACTCTTCTCTCTCCCTTACTCTCTCTCCATCTACCCCTTGTCACTCTCTCTCTCTACCTTTCTCCCTATATGTCTTTCTTCTACCCTCCCTTTCTCCCCCACCAACTCTATCTCTCTCTTCGTCTCTCTCCCAAGTCCTCTCTCTCTTCCTTCCTCTCTATTCCATTCTTTCCCACCTCCCTCTCTCTCTCCCCTCCCCCCATCATACACACACACTCCCTTTCTCTCACTCTTCCCTCTAACTTTCTCATTATCTACCTCCCTCTCTCCTTATTTCTCTCCTCTTCCCCTTCTCTCCCTATCTCTCTCCTCTCCTATTCTCTCTCTTCCTTCCTCTCTCTCTCTCTCTCTCTCTCTACCCTCATTTTTGTCACTATATCCCTTCATCACTCTCTCCTTCCTTCTCACCCCCTTGTATCTCTTAAATTTGATTCCACGAAATTGTGTTTAAGAAAGTATCTAAATTAAAAAACACAATTGGTTGTAAAGTATTAAACCTATATTTTGGATGGTTCATGTCAAAGAAAACACAATAATGAAAAACTTAAAACAATCATGCACTATATTTCCTCTATTATTGTTAGTCGATTTTCATCTCTCAAAGCTTGGATACTTACTTAATATGGATTTAGGTTGGTTCTTATTAATATTATATAAGTTTCACATCTTTATATTTAAAAGTATTCTCATTTTTTATTTTATTAAAACCATTATTTAATTTATATGCGAATATTTTTAGTATTCGTGAGGATAAAGGGTTTAGATATATCTCAAAAGCATTATAACCCTTTTTCCTTTTACATTTTAAAATTAATTAAATAAAATTTATAAAGTATTTTCATTGTGAAATAAGTTATTTTTTTTGGGCATGTGGTATTGGTAAGACATCATATTGGCCCATGGTATTGTAACAAAGGCTATTTACACGTTACTAATATCCACCGTAAAGTGGGGGTGAATATCCATTGTTAAGAACCATGTGATATTGTTATAAAATATTTTGATTGTGAAATAAGATATGATTTCTGGGCATGTGCTATTGATAAGCCATGATATTGGCCCATGGTAAGCCTATTCACAAGTTAATAACAAAATCAAAATATAACAAATTGACTTTAAGTCTAACTTTTTATTATTAATTGAGCCAAGATTTAAATGTTTAAAAAACACACATTCATATTTATATTACTTTTAATTTTTTATTTACTAATTTTAAGTTTTTCATTATTTTTTTTTTCTACGTTAAGACTAACCTAAGTACCCACGGGGGATTTGAATCGGTGACCTATCGCAAGGAGTGCCTTAACAACGCACCCATTCACCATCAATCCAAAGCTTCGTGGGCTAAGTTTTTCATTATTACTTTTAATGTTTTATTTTAATGATCCAAGGATTTTTCCATTCATACACAAACAATATGGATAACACATTTCCTTATCAATTGTTATAAATTCTCTTCCACAATGCATGTGGAACATATATGGTGGATGTATAACTCAAATGATAAGATTCATGTGGAGCAAACCAATGATTCTTGAATCACAAACTTCTAGAGGCCACAACTTGAATTCTCAAAATCCAATTTCGATAAATGAAATCTTGTTGGAAAGCTTGTGATATGAATAACAACTTGGATATGGTTTTCATGGATGAAATGAAATCTGAAATTTCTATAAAGTTAAATTACAATCATGATCATTCCTAGATTGGGAGTAAATTGCTTAAAAAAATATTGGTTTAAAGAAATTTTTAAAGCAGTCCCTTTAGGGAATGAATAATAAATTTCATATTTACTTACAGAAATTAATTGAGTTAGCAAGAAACTGAAAAAATCTAATTGTAAAGAGATTCCAAAAATATGAGAGGATTATATAAATATGTGAAGAACATTGAGAAGGATAGAGAGAACCCCCTTCCACCATAGTAAGTAAATTAATGTTCTAGTTGATACTTATGATAAATTCTTCTCATTCGGAAATCATCCATCATTTCATTTTGAATTACAAGAGACAATTTTTTACACTTTTCTTTTTTTGTTTCTAGGTATTTTCATTGACATGGTTCATTTGACCCTAATTCAATACATTTTAGCCAAATCCATTTTAACTTGTTGAACATTAAGAAATATTTTCAATTATTTATATTTGAAGTTCCACAAAAAAAATCTTACATGCTCATATCTAGTGTGAATATGTGGATATGAGCTTTAAGCTTAAGATTGCAAGTGTGTAACTCATTTCATGCATATTAGCTTAACTAAAAATATCATGTTAGGTTCTCTACACATATGATGTATTTATTTTCAGTTGGCTCAATGACATGGGTTGTTTTAGTTATTTCTATGTTGGAAGCTAATATCCTCACAAAATTTATTTTGTTATTTAAAGAAATTACAACGTGAGTATAATTATTAATACCATTTCCATGAGAAGAGTCCTTTTAATCCTCATATGTAAACCCTTTAGAAAACTATTCTACAATCTATTGAAAAATGCAACAAGAAAGTCTTAATTTGATTTTGCCTTGGTCAAATTGAGAAAATTAAAATTTCCACATCAACAAATGACTTGGATGTAGTTAACATGTGTGCCATAGATTGTGTCACTCAATTCACTCAGTAAATTCGATTTAGAGGAGTTGGAGTTCAGTTAAGCACGTGCAATTTCCAATTTGTAGCAATCAAGGACAATTATTTCTAGTTGTTTTGAGTTAAGCTAGTTCTAAGTATTGGAGGAACTAGTGGAAGGTCAGTCATGCAGTGAGACTTCATTCTAACTCAGTGATCATCTTGTTAACTGAACAATCAACCCAAAATAACTAGTGCATTCAAAGAATTCAAGATCCCCGTATATGGTGGAGATTATAAGGGACTGTAACATCAGTTGTAGACTAGAATTGAGTGTACAAGTGTTGCGTTCAGTCAGATGATCACAATTATTTTAGAGGAAATTCCTAAATAATAGGGGCCTAATTTCATCAGGAAGTGTGCAAGGAAATAGGGGCTAAAGTAGAGGCAGAATTTGAATAACTCTAGGTCATAGATTCTCAGTGAGTAGAGAGATAGGTTATTCACTTGTAGGATGAGCTCATATTGAGCTAGAGATTGCAATACATCTTTATTCATCAGATTAATGCATATAGGCAAAATGGTTTTTAGCGGATTCCTTTCCCCTCGAAAAATATTGTGTTAATGTGTGTTATTTCTCATTGCATGTTTTTGAGTGATGTAATAAATTGTGAATTGAATTTCGCAGAGAAACATAGTAGGTTTGTGTCTTATGATTTTGATTAAAATTTCATGAGCAGTTGTAAATATACACCATAATTTCTACATGGCATCATAGTAGGATTCACATTACAATAAGAATTTTGAAGTTGTTTCTCGGGAGGTTCAAATTTGTAGTTCAATGTAGCAAGATCTCTTTAGAGATGGGAAGATGACCTTGAACGAGTTGAGATTAGAGTATGCCTTAGAAGGCATCTAAAATTTCATTGCATGGAAGGATCGCATGGAGGCAGTGTTGGATGAAAACGAATTGCTATAATAAATAAAGACAGATGTTGTAAAGCCATAGGCATATGATGCATAGAACATATCCCAATGCAAGAAAAATGTAGCAAAGGTGAGGATAATATTCTTGGAGGGAGTACGGGATCAAATTGTCTCAAATATCCATGGGAAATAAACCGCACTTGCAATGTGGAAAAGACTAAAAGAATTGTTTGAGAAGAGTATTGACCACAGGAAGATGTCTCTCAAAGACAAATTTCGAAATATCAAGATGCAAAAGAAAGACATTATCTTGCAGTATCTGAGAATATTTACACAAGTTCATGATGAACTCAGTGGGATTGGTGTTAATGTTGCCAAATATGAGTTGGTAAGCCTATCCCTTCTAAGCAATCCCAAGAGTTGGCATAACTAGCAAATTTTGGTGACTGGGAGGGAGAAACTGCTTAATTGGGAATGCTTATAGTCTGATAGGAGGAAATGGTGGAATACCAGAGCTGGGAATTCATCCAAGGGTGAGGATGAAGAAAAATTTGCATTGGCTAGAAAGGTAAGAAGGTAAAAGGGAAGAAATATCAAACCAAAACAAAATCCAACCAAGGGGGAAAGAAAAAATATTTTTCCAAAATTAAATTCTTCAATAGTCATGAATTTGGGTACTATGCCACAAAGTGTTCACACAAAAAGTCTATCAAGAACAAATCAGGAGGAGTAGTATGTGAAGGCTTGGCTTCACAGTTTGAGCTTGGCTATACCCTTATCACATGCATGGCCAACACAGTGATGTAGAGTGTGTGTTACTTGGACTTGGGTGAATCGTTCCACATGACAGGGTGTAGAGACATTTTCAATGACCTAGAGGAGAAATATCTTCAGAGGCAAATCGAACTAGGGGATGAAAAAAGATAAAACATGACCAAGATTGTTACAGTCACCTTTTAGAGGGAGTTGGGCTCCCCTCTTAAACTCAAGAATGTCATGTTCATTCTAGGCCTAAAGAAAAATATCACCTTTGTTGCAGTTTTGGAAGATTATGGTTATGATGTGATCTTCACCAAAGAGAAAGAATTTCCAATACACATAGTGATGGGACAGGTGAAGCAGATCGAGATTTGTTTGAAGAACCTATATAAGCTAGATGTATAAGATTGTGTTGCACTAAGTAGTAAGGTGGAGAAAGTGCAGTGTCATGAAGTAGGCGAAATTTAGCACAAAATACTTGGCCATTTGCATCATGGAGCCTTGAATATTTGTAGAAAATAACCACCAACCACCCTAGAGGAGTGCTTGAGAAATAGGATGTATTCAAAGGATGTACCTTGTGGAAGATCCACTAGATGGATGTAAAAACCACATTTTTCAATGGGGTTATTGAGGAAGAGGTGTACATCAAGCAACCAAAAGGATTTTGATACATTTGATTGGGAGACTCATGTGTGTAGACTCAAGCAAGCATTGTACGGTCTCAAACAATCACCCGATGCTTGGTACACAAGGATCAAAAGTTATCTCAGTGGTGTGAGCTTCACCAAAAGTGAAGCGGATCTTAACCTCTATCATATCATGATAGAAGTTAAATTGATTATTATTGTATTATATGTTGATTATTTTGTTTTAACTCATGATGAGTAGTTGATAAGATCTTGTAAGGAGGACCTTGCAAGAGAATTTGAAATGAAGGACATGGGTCTCATGAACTACTTCCCCTGGTTGGAAGTATGGAAAGGAAATGGAGAATTATTTGTTTCTCAAGGAAAGTATGAAAAATAGATACTAAAGAGATTCCGCATCGAGAGTTGTAAACCCATGGAGACACCTCTAGAGACCAACTGGAGGAAGAAGGATGCCACTTCAGGAAAGGAAGTGGATGCTACCACTTATGGGAAGCTAGTGGGTTCACTAATGTATCTTGTGAACATGCGACTAGATATGATTCAAGCAGCTGAGCCAAGCTATGGTTAGTTTGACCAAATTATTTTGGAAGGAAGCTAAGAATGTTTTATGGTATAGACAAAAAGAGGGGATGAAGAGGTATGGCTTCACAGATGCAGTTTGGGTAGGGAGTCCATCCGAACAAAAGAGTACATCAGGTGGAATTTTTAATGTTGGGTTTGTAGTGGTTTCCTAGTACATCAGGAAGTAAATATTTGTGGCACTCAACTCGGTAGAAGAAGAATACATGGCTATAATTCAAAAAACATGTTAGGTGATCTAGATGAGAAAGATCCTTGTGGGATTGTTTGTTCAGATGATTGACCCAATTGTGATCTATTGTGATAATCAGAGTTACATCAATCTCTTTGAGAATCCTATATTTCACAACCAATCCAATCATATAGATATTTGATATCACCATTTACGGGACTATGTGTAGAGGAGAATAATGTTTCTGTAATATGTCATGACATAGGAATAAGATGTTGACATTTTGACAAAGGCTTTGTCAAGAGGGAAGTTCGAGTTTCATTGTTGGGGGATAGGGGTGGTTGATAAACCCTTTATTGTTGAGAGGGAGTTTTGAAAAACACAGCAAGGAAGTCTCAATTTGATTTTTCCTTGGTCAAATTGAGAAAAATTAGAATTTCCACATCACTAGACAACTTGGATGAAATTAACTTGTGTGACATGGCTTGTGTCACTTAGTTTACTGAGTGAATTCGAGTTAGAGGATATATAGTTCAATTAAGAATGTGTGGTTGCTAATTTGTAGCAATCATGGTCAATTAGTTCATTTTTTTCATTTAAACTAGTTCAACTATTGGAGGAACTAGTGGAATGTTAGTTGTGTAGTGTTACTTTAGTCTAATGAGTGATCATCCAGCTAACTCATCAATCAATCCAAAATAGGTAGTGCATGCAGAGATTTCGAGTTCCCCAGCTATGATTGGCATTCCAAGGTAGTTTAACATCAATTGCGGACTAATCTTGACTGTACAGTTGTTGCATGCAGTCATATGATCAACCTTGGTAATTGCACAATCATTTTGGAGGAAATTCCTAAATAATAGTAGCCTAATTTTCTCAAGAAGTGCATAAGGAAATGAGGGCTCAAGAAAAGGCATAAATTGACTAAGCTTGTGTCAGAGCTTCTCATTGAGTAGAGAGATACATCATTCACTTGCAAGTTGAGCTTAGATTGAACTAGAAATTGTAATACATGTTTATTCCCGACATCAATGCAAGCAAGAAAAGGGATTTGTGGCAGATTACTTTCCTTTGGAAAAATACTTTGTGCATTTGTGTTATTTCTCATTTCATGTTTATGATTGATGTTCTAAATTGTGAATTTAATTCCACAGAGCAGTAGATTAGGTTTGTGTCTTGTGATTTTGATTAAAATTTCATCATCACTTCATATTTATTCACTTTTCTTTCCACGAATTAGATGATGTGCTATATAAGTAAATTTGCTATATGAGAGTTGTATTGGAAGAATTTTTTGGACTTTTCTCTTGAGTACTCACCCATTACATCTATTTTAGGACATAAGAAGAATATTCAATATAACAAAATATGAGTGCCACCTCTATAAAAATGAGGGCAATATTTCTTATTCATCATAATATTTTCTCTCAATGTTGGTTATCTTCCCCTATCAATAAAAAAGATCAATTCTATACATTAAATAATAGTGAAATTATGAAAAATAGGGGTTAAGAGTTCTAAACAAGGGCTAACTAGTTTAAATAACCTACATTAGAAGGTTATGTGCACATGAGCGTCCTCTAATAAGTTGTGTTCAATTATACATATACATAACATCACACATAATAACAAGTAAAATTTAAATTCTACCAATAAAAAAATTATGACTTTTCTTGATCAATTCTATTACTATCTTCTCTTAAAACTATCTCATCTTATCCTTGACGTGATAAGAATTTAAAGAAATCTAAAAGAAATAAAAGCTCAAACCTATTGATATTTAAAAGATGCGAAATAAAACTAACTCTAAATTTTGTGTGTGTAATAAACATTTAAAAAAATTAAAATAAGTAAGAAATAACACCCTCCCCACCCCTCCCCCCCCCACACACATATTTTATATAAAGTTTTTTCATTTAAAATTGATGAATAGTAATTTATTTACCGTTTTGTTTAATTTTACAACTTTAGATTACATTGGAATGGATTAACTTAATTAATAAGAAATGTTTTGGTATCATGTTTCATTTTTTGCGATGAGAATTGTTGACAATTCCATTCCTCTCAATTTCATTTGTTTTCGTTTATTATGCATATACAAGAATGATTATGTTAATTGAGTTTAGCTTGGGTGGTTTGGTGGAATGATCGCGATCCTTCCCACATACATTCAACTCTCATAGGTTGACATGTTTATGCTAGCTATATGGTTCTCTTGAGTGAGTATATACCATGGCTTGCCATAGTACCAACAACCTCTCTCTTACCTTTAGGATGTCAATTTATGTCCCAAGGTTGTCCCAATTCTCAATATTTTTCCCTTAGGAATATCCCCGAGCTTCATTTCCTTAATAATAATAATAATAATAATAATAATGATGATGATGATAATAATAAAATTATAATAATAATTAATATAATATAATAATATAATAACAATTTCTTAATGTCACAAACAAGTAAGGTGCTGAATTGGTGTATAAAACTCTCTTTTTGTGGGACAAATGAAACACCTCCATTCAATTGTTAAATTCTATGGAGGTGTACATACTCTATTCCATGTATGTTTAATTTTTGACCTCTTACGAGTAAGAATATGCTCTTAAGCATTAAGCCTAGTATATAAGTTTAATGGTTAAAAATATATGTTTACTTTTAAGAAGTTTTCTACTCAAATTTAAAAAGCGAAAGGTATTTATATTTCACTAAAATTCGATAATAAAATCATTTTGTCAAGGGATCATTTGTCTCCTTTGGTAAGGTTACTTTATGTTCATTCATTAAGAAAA
The DNA here is from genome assembly GCA_000404065.3 of Pinus taeda. NCBI lineage: Eukaryota > Viridiplantae > Streptophyta > Pinopsida > Pinales > Pinaceae > Pinus > Pinus taeda. The sequence continues at coordinate 38,402 of APFE030348424.1, forward strand.
TACATTGGAGCTGGCTTTGGTTTTCTCCTATCTACCACTTGGGAAACCAGACTCATCCAAACATGAAATTTAGAAAAGAAAAAAAATGAGTGCTTTTTCTATATACACTAACAACCTAATCTATAATCTACCATGTAAACAAAAAGCTAGTAGATCAAATGTTTTCAGGAATAATTTCAATCCATCCATCATCAATAAGATTTCCTTGACTTCATTTTTATCCAACATGATTCTTCCTAGAACAATTTTCATATGCCATTAAGTGTAGACTATATGGATTTATAGAATAAACCTTTCACTAGTATCCCTTGTGTCTTGTACCTAATTTTCATTCTTTTCTATAACCTCAAAATCAATTAGAAATCCATGCTCACCAGTGATTTCTCATTTTTTTCAACAATTTTATCTTCTATTTATTGTCATGTATGTGTGTGTGTGTGTGTGTGTGTGTGTGTGTGTGTGTGTGTGTGTGTGTGTGTGTGTGTGTGTGTGATATAAGCACACCAAAGATTCGACTCATTCAACATATTGTTGAGTGTGTGAACCTACGTAGCCCTTTTAATAACACACCCTCTCCCACTCCTGGTTGTTTGTATAACCATTGATGGAAATACTAGGGGGGGCATCGAAAACTTGAGTGATAGCACATCACTCTGCTAGTGAGAATAAGGGTCCATGGGGCCACATGCTTTATGGAGAGAAAAGGATAATAGAATCTCATTTTATGAGAGCGTTCAAACAGGTGTGGAGTACCTAGAGATAGATACAAAAATCTAAGTATGTTATAGGAGAGATGAAAAAACAAAGGAGGGATAACCTAGATATAACTAACTGGAGTGGGCTACCTAAGGATCACTCTATGAACAAAATAAATGATATAAATGGGAAGAGATCCCACAATTCTTAGAGGATCCACCAAATGAAAGCATCAAAAGATAAAGAGAAAACATTGAAGAGCTAGTTTACCAATCCAAATACTTAGCAAAAAGACCCTAAAGGGCACCATTAGCTCCTTTAACATAAGTGAAGAGGAGAGGTCCGTGAATAGTAATAATAGTTGAGCCTTCAACGCTGAGTACCTATGACAGTAAAAGACTATGTAGAACATAAATAGTTATGTAATTTTTATTAATTAATAAATGGATGAAAATTGGTGATTACGTGCCCTCGAACAATGTGCCTACATAGGCATTGACTGATCACGAAGGATTGAATAGCCATGTCTTCTGATATTCATTCATACATGATTTACTAATGTTTATTTTTTAGTTAATTTGTTAATTAATCAATTATTTAACCCATTTATTGATTTAATTATATATTCATAACATTTCCACCCTCTCAGAGATGGTTTATCCTCAAAGCATAATAAACAGGACTTTCTCTAGTTGAAGGTGTTGCAATGGAATGATGTTTATATACCTTTATGAGTTTTAATTTGTTTGCACCTTGTGTTACTGAAGTTCTTGTATATATTTGCATCTTATTTAGGATGGGAGCGTTAACGACATATAATTTATAGTGGTTCCCCTTCCAATTAAACTCCATGCAGTGTTGTTCAAGGTTTGTAGTATGACTTCCTAACTGCATCAATCATTCTACACTTAGCACTATATTCCTTTCTTTAAGGGGTAGAGCATAGAATTCTATGTGTGCTTATATTTCTTGTATTTGAATTGAAACCTTATGTAATTCTCCTATTTCCTCAAACTTTTTTCTGGTAACGACAGTCATGGTTGGGTCCTTAACTGTGCACACACAAAGATTAAGTCTTTTAGCAAGAACAATGTTTATACATTTATGAGTACTACCACAATCTACAACTATATTGACATTTCTATCTCTTATGATCCCTTTAGGCTTCAAGGCTTTAGGTCATAGTTTCCTTGTCATGTTTGTCGGTGCAGTTGTAAGCTGAGTGTTATTTCTTCATAGAGACTAGGTTCTCTGCATTCAAAGGTTTGTTGGAATATATTTTGCATTCACTTGTTATTTTTCGTCTTTTGAAATTTTCTTTCTTCATCCTAATTTTTCTCGACACATGAGATTATAAATGATGATGGTTTTTGTGATGTTTCCTTAGGGTTTGAATATGCATTGAAGGCTATAATGATGTCTTCATCAAGATTTTGTACTTCTACATACCTTCCATATACTATTTTATAGAAGCATAAGGAGATGCTTTCACATTTATGTCCTTGTGTCCAATCTTTCCCAAACTTGTGAGATTTGGTTTTCTTCTTTATGCTTTTCTTTGGTTCATTACTTGAAGTTTCTGAAACCTTCTTAACTTCATAAGTATATGATTTCTCATTGAAGCATATGTTTCCTAATGACCATTTGTCTGCACAATATCTACATTTGTTTATCTCTTTCTTATTTAAGTGTGGTTTCTGGTTCTCATCTTTCTTGATGAATGAGGACATATTGAACTTTGTTCTTTTCTTAAATAAGCCTTGCAACATGTCTAGCCTCTTCAACATTATTAGGCTTGCACAGTTTCAATTCAGCATGAATATAATCCTTTAGTCCACATATATACAACTTTAATAGTTGCTCCTGAGTGAATCCACTATGTCGTATTACTAATACTTACCATTAGTGGGTATAATTACTTATAGTCCCCTTCTACATAAGATCTATAAATTTATTGTATAGGTCATCAACGTCCTCATCATGGAATCTCTTTAATAATGTTGTAGGGAAGCCTTGCTAATGAATAGAATGAACATCACACTTTTTTGTCCATTAGTGAAACCAATAATTAACTTCACCTTCTAAGGTGTTGTAGTCGTTATCTTATCTCTTTCACTTAATGGTGGATTTATGACAAAATTTTCATTCCTTTTGTTGACTGAAACAATTACTCCTCTATGATATTTACTATCATATTTCGGTAGTTCATTCTTAATTTGTTGATGGTTTATGTCTTGAATTCTTATGTGATGTTGACTAACTCATAAGCATAACTGAGGCTACTCTAGGTAGTCATGTTCATTTTCATTTTGTGGGCTACCCATTGGTGTTTGAGATGCAAAAGGTTGAATTGTTAACATGTTCCCCTTCTTCATTAATTGATTAAGCTATTCACTATGTTCGTTAAGTATTTTAGTGGTTTTGTCGATTTTCTCCTCTCTTTGTAGTATTTTCTCCATCGTCTCCATCAACTTTTTTTTGTCCTTCATTTAATTATATTTTTGACTTTTCCAAGCTACCAAGATGATATCGTATATTATTGACTTCATCTCTACAACAATTTATGTTGAATTGTAACTCGTCATTGTTCACCATTTTGTTCTTGTTCTTCTCAGCGGACCCCTCCAACCTAGCATATCTTAAACACCCCATCTATGGGAAGGGTCACTTATATTGCCATGTGCCTTCCAACTTAGCATGTCTTAAACATGTCATCTATGGAAAGGGTAACTTATGTTGTCGTGTGCCCTCCAACCTAGCATGTCTTAAACACCCCATTTATGAGAAGGGTCACTTAGCTCACAAACAAAAAAATTCTAATTAATTTGATGCCTAACTTATTTACAATAATCTTAAAATTGAATTGTTATTACAAATTAGTATATGTGTTTCCTCCTAAAAAAATATCATATATCAATATATCAAAATATAGTGAGTGCAATATCTACACCACCATAAATTTTAATAGTCAATTTACTAAAAAAAATCCCTTTTAAAAATCTGAACCCTTTTAAAAATCAATAAATTTTTATACACCAATTTAATATTTAACTTAACTATGATTTATGAATTAAATTATTATTATAATTATAATAATAAATATTTAGTTATTAAATAAATGTTTTAATTTTCAATTATATTATAATAATTTTTATTTTGATAAAAAAATATTAATAATTATAAAAGCTCTAAACTCTTACTGTATACAAATTTATTAATTCCAACTCTCATAATTAAAATAATATATTATATATATATATATATATATATATATATATTATGACATATTCCATTATGTCGTAGTCTACTGTTTTTACGATGTATTACAAATTTTCATTTTTTTTATTTGTTTTCGTCATGGGATGACACATAAAATACTGAAAATAGCGGCCTCCATTATTTGTCGTATCGAGAAATTTCATAGTGTACATCCCTAGATAAATTTGTAGTACCTATCGTTGACTTTTTCAGATTGCTATGCAACTCGCTCGTCGTCATCCAGATCCGTGATCTCTTGTAATGGCCCAAAGAATCGTTCAATGTCGAAGGTCCATGGACAGAGTGCAGATCCTGAGCATTGGTAATACATTCGTCACATGAATACCGGAACTCGCTGACCAAGTCCAGACCATTCCTGTATCTTCAAGACATCAGCTCTTGTATATAATAATAGCAATCCCACCATTAAGCCTCGCAGCTCAGCCAGTTGGAGCAGGCAAGGCTTTTTAATACAAGAGCAAAGGTTCAGATTCCTGAAAAATGGAGAAAGTGGCCGCAGAGGAACTTCACTTACTTGGCGCCTTTCGCATCGTGAGAGAAGCCTTCAACATCCTCCTCCGCTCCTCCCGTAGTAAACTTCTGTGGGCTTTGGCTCTCACCCTATTTCTCCCCCTCACTTTTGCAGGTTTGGGTCAGAACTTCATCCTCGGCCCTATAGTGCTCAAAATCCAGCAGAAGCAAGTCGAGGCCGCCATCCACCCGGGCGAAACGACTTGGCATGAATTGGGCTCGGAATGGAGGGAGCTTGTGGGGGTACTGGCAGCGGACATAGCCGTCGTTTTAACTTTGTGGATGCCGTCCACCGCGGCTGTGGTGTACACAGTGGCCTCCATGTACAGTGCCAACACGAAGGAATTGAAAGTATCGTACGTTAGGGTTTTGAGCAATGACGTTCCCAGGGTGTGGAAACGCCTCATGTTAACATTCATGTGGTTTTTCGTAATCTCCTTCGGCTTTATGACGGTCTCCATGTTGGCCAGCGGCCTGCTGCTCATCTACTTCCTCCCCACCATACCGTCCCCCTCCGTGGGACTAGACGCAGATGATAAATTGAAAGGGAGGGCTTTAATTATCAATGTAATTCTTCCAATTGTGTTCGTTGCTTGCTCCCAAATTTATATAACTGTGGTGTGGCACCTCGCTAGCGTCGTATCCGTTTTGGAGGACAAATATTACGGCCTGGGCGCCGTTCTGAAGAGCAGCAATATCATTAAAGGAAAGAGGATGACAGCCTTGGCGCTGCTTATATTTTTCTTTATGTTTCACAGAATAATTGTTTGGTTTTTTGGGTATACAGTGGCGGAAGGGCGTAGCCATGGACTGAGGACAGCGACGAGGGCTGTGATTGGAGCACTTCTTCTTGGGTTGCATTGTTTTGTTAATGTGATGTGGATGTTGGCACAAAGCGTGTTATACTTTGTCTGTAAATCGCACCACCATGAGAGCATAGATGGTGATTCATCTTTCAAAGTTCATAACGTGGGGGACTATGAGGCTCTGAAGACAAGCAGCATTTAGTTGGAGCATATACAGGCTGAACTATAAGAGTATATATAATCTGGTATTTTCATGCTGTGGTTTGCTTGAGCATATTGAGTATTCTGTTCTTTTCTTCTGTAATAGCATGCATATCCTTTTATTGGCCGGCATAGAGAGTCTTCATATGACCTTGTATTGTACAGATAAATTACTGTAAAACCATATGAGTAAAAACTTGTTAACAAATATAATTATATGGGTTTTTTTTATAAGAAAACTTTGAGGAATGAGCACATATTTAGTGGGATAAGTGGAACTATTTAGATATTTTTGTCTTTGCTTTTATATTTTTGTGAACTTTATCTAAAATTGGAAGGCTATGCGTTTGGCTCATGGGTTAAAGCTTAAGTTTGAATATGTATAATTTTAAAGTTTGAATATGTATAGTTTTAATTTTTTAGTAGGTTGAATTTATTATACATTAAAAGTAAACTGAATGCGAATTTAAGCGCGTTAATATTTTAGTAAGATAGAAAGTAGTTTTTAACTTTTCTCTAAATAAAAATATATTTCAGTTAATTGTGAGATAACTAACCATCACCAATCCCAGCTGTCAGCAAAAAAAAGTTTCTTGGGTAAAGCATGGAACCACAACTACATGAGCCAATCCAAACAGCTCTGGTTAAAGCTTTTCTTCTTATAATAAATGTGCCCGTAAGAAACGAAAAGAAGGCATCACTACGACCAGAGGAAACACCCTTTTAATCATATCAAAGGAAAGGAGAATATTTCAAAAGAAACGCTCACATTCTAAGACATGTCTCAATTTATTGTATATACAAGAAAATACCTGTGGCTTTAAGCACCAACATGTCTCGCCTGTAAGAAAAATACATGCATTAATATCTACCACAACGACAAACTATAAACTAAATCCGATGGTTCTGCCATTAAGAAGAATTTTTGCATTTGGTGGACTGTATTTACAGGCGAGAAACTAAATCATATGGTAAACAACTGTAAATTACAAAAACCGTTGCAAAATGGATTTCGTTTTTGGAAACCTAGAGTACGAAAAAACGGACTCACATACTCTAGGTTTCCAAAGACAAATCCATCGGATAATCCAGGTTATCAAAAGGAGCGTAAACCCATGCAGTTCGAATTCTTTGGTTGGTTGGGCCAACGTTCAAGTCTCAGGGACATTACTCCACAAAACAAAAAGCTTGTGGCCAGGGGATTCCAATCGCATATTTGGAAAGCATCGCACACTCAACTATTAGGCTACAAAAAGAAAGAAAATCTCGGTTCCTCGCTCTTTTAGACTAAGTTAATGCTCCATAGAACCAAATTAATTGCATTAACTGGAGTCCCAGCATGACAATGGTGCGAGTGTTTTCTCAAATCCGACATAACTCCATTGATCAATTACTAAAAATATTTTTTAAATATTTGATAACTTTAAATACCAACGATCAACTATTAATTATTAATTAATAGCATCCACATGATAAAATATATTTACATCATAATATAATAAAATGAGAATATATAATGCTTATCAACTTCTACCGATGACTTTCTAGTGGCAAGTTAGATTACATGGCACCTGCCTGAACCGGATGGATGTGACATGGAAAGGAATGGTGTGAGATGAGAGGCGCACCTGAAAAGTTACGAAATGATAAGTGCGACTAACAGAATTAAAACTCATCCAATAGCGTTGGTGATTTTAAAGACCAATTGCAAGTATTGCAACTAAGTAGGTTGGATTTTGGATTTATCTTTACTCTTCCTATAAAAAAATTAAGTTTCCAGACTTTATGCGATTTTATGCAGTTTTGAGATTTTATGCTTGAAATTTATGTGATGTTTTATAATAAATTAATTTTTAATCTATGAAAGCTCGATTAAAAAATTACCTTTCAATAATATAGTTATATTAAAAATGTCACATATTTATAATAAAGAAAAAAAGAAAATGACTACAATAAACAAATGATTTTTTGAATATTGAATCTTGGCTTAAAATTGCATGGAATATTCACAATAAAAATTTTAGAACTTGAAATCAAATGTCTTTGACCTAGAGATGCCATAACATACATATACATACATATATATAGATATATGAGATATGACTAAAAAGACCTTATGGGACTCTTGTAGCCGCTACAACCACCCTCCAAAATTTTGCCTTTGCTTTGTTTTGGAGCCTCCCTACCAACCATCCTCAGTGGCATGTCTTGCACTGTCACATAGACGAGCTTCAGTGGTTTTCTAGCAGATTGCGAGCCTATGAATGGTAGCTTGTTGCATCCCCTCACAGGTTGTTTCTCCGGACTTGGTCCAGCTGCAGCGTGAGTAGCTCCCTCAAGAAATTGGGCAATTCTAGAGATGAACCAACCTTCCCTCCAAAACTTGCGCAATTCTGACTCGCAACCTATTGCGCTCCAGAATTGCGCAGTTCTGCCTGTCGATCTTCATTGGAAAAAATGTGCGATCTATCCCAACAGGACTGCTCAACCCAGAAATTGCGAAATTCTGGGCAACAGTCAGCGGATTAGCCTAGAAATTGCACAATCCCTTTGGGCAGCTAGCCCAACTCCTTCCCATAAATGCACAATTTTTCCCATCAGTTAAGAAGCCTATTGCATGTGCCTTCAGGTTGACTGGTTCCCTCCAAGATCGAGCAAAACTGATTTGCATGTATGGACTTCTTCTCCCAAGGGAGCATGCAAAGGCATCCCTTGATCGAGGGATCTATTTTTACGAGCTGGAGGTTACATGCAAAGATCATTTCAGTAACCAATCGCCAAGTGTCGCTTTTCCTAGATTTGTGGCATGTGCGTCACAACTTCGATTTTATTGAAACTCATCAACCAGATGCTACAGATTTCATTCCTCACATCAACCTTCCAACTTTGATATTCTGCATTGCATCTAGGAGTTGTTGGCACATTCAACTCACGTAATTTGGGGTAAGCCCACTTTTCATGTCTTGCATTGCGTTTCTATCGCTTTTTGTGTTTCGCTTTGTGTGGGTGTTGTGTGCTTGACTTTAGTGAGAAATTGTTGTCATTTCCAAGTATGTTATCTTGTAGAACAATAGTTACAATTTTTGTTCGCATCTCATTGCTTCGCATGCATGACACTATTTTACACGAACGGTCGTCATTGCAGCGACTCGTTTCACACACATGCATGCTTTCCCCTTTTTGGAGTCCTGCACTTGATGTTCACATGTTCAATCATTCGCTCTTGTTTGCACTCATCTCATCATGCATTCAGACTTCTCATGTTTTCAGTCACTCGTCGGCCTGTCTGGGCTACCTTGGCCCGGACCGTGCCTTACCCGGCTAGCACTACACATTTCCGGAAGTGAAGGCTCTACCTTCCCTCCAGAAATTGTGCAAGTCTGGCCTAGCATTGACCTGAAGGCTTGCATTGCACAATTCTTGGAGGCAGTGTGTTGTTGGCTCATAAAACTGCGTAATGCAGTTTGTTGCTTGCAAGTCAAAGCTGACTAAAATTGCGCATTGTGCAGTTTCAGTCCTCACTAGGCTAGGCTGGACTATGCATTGAGCAGTTCTAATAGTCAGTCAGCCTCCAAACATACTAGACTCTCCCTTGCATGGTTTTGGCAGTCAGTCTCCTCACCTCTCGACGGAAATTACACAACCTTCATTATCAGCCACATAGGTATGTTGAATGTGAGTTCTCAAGTTCGTTTTGGTTTTCGACTGACATATTTCTTGCCATGAGTGTTGCTATGTCTCCAGGTATCACAGGTATTCATCTACCACTTAGCAGCATAGGTACAATGGCTTCTAGGAGCACAGAGTCGAAGACACCATTCAGAGCACACTTGTGGATGCAATTGATGAAGTGTCTACGAACTTGCCTACCCATGAAGACATCAAGTTATTCGTAGACAAGGACATCAAGATAAGATGGCAACAACATCACAACAAGCGACACCATCAACAATAGCTAAAGGGAGCATACTTGGAAACAACGGATGCAAGAGGAAGCTTTCTGACAACATAGAGATGTAACAAAATTACAAGCTCAAGCAGATCCACTTGTAATGAAAGCAACTTTGGAGATCGAGACAATGAGGTGACGGCATGACATGAATATCGCATGAAGGCAAAGAAAGAAATAGAGAAGGAGTTGAATGTGCTGAAGCAACAACTCAACGAAGAATAGGAGATGCATATATGAGAGAATGAGTTGCAGCAGTAATAGGTACAACATGGGGTGCAACATGCACAGATGGATGAAACTGTGCCCGTACAAGTTATAGATCCATCCTAGCAAATAACACGGAGTAGACAAGGTGAGGAGTGTTGTTGATTGGATGCAAGGGAATTCGGTAGAATGAATGTCATTGTGCACATGCATGCAATCCCACCCATTTGGTAGACTCACTCAGGAAAAGAAAATAAGAAAGTCTAAGTAGGGCTAAACAAGTGGTTTAACAATTGATGAGCATGACCACCAACACACACTTGAAGATCAACATAGACACTATGCATCAGTGTGTTGCGGATTCGGCCACACCCAAGAAGACCATGCACATGCTATCAGACGAGTTGGACAAAGGAGGCATATTAGTGCACCCATATGCAATGGATGCAAGACTTAGCTTCAGCAATATGTCACTATTGAGCACACGGACACCATCACAAAACACCAAGCTTAGCATCAGTTCGCCACCGTTGACCATCACAAGGATGTCAAAGAGTTGGTCTCATCACAATGGTGTGAGTATCCGTGATGCCTTGCGTGGCTTGCTGAAGCCATTTTGTCTCACATGGGCACATGTGCATTCTAATGTAACATCTTGTTAAGTAGAAGTTCAAGTGTCAATAGTTGAATGTAATAGTGATAGAGTAGTTGAAGAGTCATGAGGATAGATGAACGGTCACGAAGGGGAATGTCAAGGGTAACCTCGCCCTTTGCTATAAATAGTCCCTTGTAGCTCATTGTATCGGCTTTTGGTCATCCAAGCTTCCGAGAGTATCCTAGAGAAATCTTGGACAGTATTGTAACGAGCCTTGGCTTCTCCAATGTCTAGAGCTAGTATATCTCTTTGGAGGAGCAAGCGGTTATGACTGTAACATTCAATTGTTGGAACTAGTGGTTGGACATAGATGTATTGTATGAATGAAACTTACACTTATTAATGTAATAGAGCCAATATTGTTCATGCATATGTTGTATTATATTTCAGCTATCTTGAGTACTTTAAATAATATATGTATCTTCTTTCTTACGCATGCTTGTGTAACTATTTTTGTATGTGTATGTATTAATATTTCTAAAATGTGTATTTGGTTTAACCATCACTTTGGATTGCTAGCTAACTTTCCTTCCATGTTGTGATGCATGTTTTCTCGTGTGTTCCCTTCTTAACTTTGTGCTATCATAGGTTTCCAAGGGGCACATTCACCTCACCCTCTGGGTGTTAGAAATATTCATACACCTCCCTTGGCTTGCTACGACTGTCTCACCCTTGCCACCAATAGGGACATCTTACTTGTCTCTTTGCGAAACCGTGGTCAAAGTGACACCGTGCAACCTGCTACTTGGACTCCTTCACCAAACAGTCTAGGGTCTAATTAAGAATTATTACCGGGGTGATGCCCTGACATATTAGCGGGTCCAACACCATCAACATTTTGGTGCTAGAAGGAGGGCCAATGACAAGTTGAGTCTTCATATCTTTTTTGAATCTCTACATATCTATCATGACTAACTACTGAGTTTCTCTTCTGGAGGGTATGTCTTATGGAAACGACTTCATTGTCTCAGAAAATCTCTCGGATAACTTGTCACACAAAACATATGATGGTGGAGGCCACGAAGCCTTCGTTAGACACATGGTCAACATTATAGGCTCATGCGAAAGACATGGAATCTTTGAAGAATACATGACCTAAGCGTTGTTTGTCTATAGGCTTCAAGGGCATGGAATGCACTGGTGTGCCACGCTGCCCAAAAAATCTATTCATTCTATTGCTCATCTGGTCGCAGAGATAGATTGAGATTTCAATCACTTTAACCATAAAACACTCAATCAAGAAACTTTGAAATTATGAAAAGCACTTGACGAATTCGTTTAACCGTTTTACACACGCTTTTGTAATCTTGCATACCAATTCCCCGAAGATGAAATTGATTGGGAATTTCACAATGGAATAGTTGAGTATCTTCTTCACACATCCAAGCCCCGCTCAGTACACTTCGGTGATGGAGCTATGCAATCACACGTAGGCACAATTACTCTCATAAGTGATTGTTCGCCTTCACCTCATCAAACAACTCCACCATCGCAGAGTAATGTGGGAGATCACGCACACACATATGTTGAACTATCACATCCTCCCACCCCACTTGCATTTGATATATGCATAGATTTTGGTTGCAAACCTATTGGTTGTCACATGGATTCATTCCCTCAACCTTCATCCCCATGTTCTGTTGATCCTTTAGATTATACTGTCTTGTGTTATTCTATGCCAGGCTCCACACCTATTGTGAACGAGGATCAAGCTGTCGACGGAGTTGGTTTTATGCAGCCAACCTGTGCCATCATTCATTATGAGTGTGTGTGATAATCTAAAGAAGAACCCACAGTAAAGGATCACTCCCTTCCTACCGCGCCTCATCTGCTTTATCTTAGCATCCGTTGTGATTCTGCCACTATTGATTTCCCCTGTGAAAACTCATTTCAGGATGTTTCTACTTCCGATAATTCATAGGACTTGTAGGATGTCAGTCTATCATTAGTGTGTAGAGAGGACACATCTTCCTCCGAAAATACATCCAATCTGTGATCTGTCATTTCTGAAAACACAGAGGGTGAACATCATTGCTTCTCATCCACCCCTTTGCATGATTCATCAAAACATGAGGATGTTGAAAAACATCCTGAATTTTGTGATCTTGGTTCTCATGGTATCTCTATTTCTTCATCTGATCACGATGGTGATTCAGTCATTGTTAATCTATCTAAGACACTGGTCTACAATTCTCTATCTGTCGATGAATTCAAAACCTCGCAGAATGTCAAAGCACTTCAGCTTGAGCTGATGGTTATGTCAGATCCTCACTTTCTTAAGGTTGGTTTCACTTTCGATCAGGAAATTATTGAAACACTCAAGGCTCCTCATCACTCTCTACTTTTCATTCAACATCAGTTTGGCACACAAATTTTACTTCCTCTAGTTGAAATACATGATCCCATTACTCATACATTGGAGGAATCTTACACAGCAAGCACACATGCACAACGTAAGTGGTCTACCTTTCTCATGTTTGCTTGCATGTCACAGTCAAGAGAATGCATACACTCAACATCTACACGCAGTGTAGCACAACACTATGGTAGCTCCACATAATGCATATCAAGCTCTTTCACTCGTTTTTGTTCTATGGATGCTTGTAAGCTCAGAGTGTGTACGTCTTCATTGTTATATCTTTCATGCTTGCTGGTTTGCACAACTGTGATGTGTGCGAACAATGCCTTCACCAACATGGGTCGACCAATGTGCTACCAGATGCATTGGAAGTATCACGTAACGTGAGACGACCCATGCACTATTCCCTTAGGAGTAGGAGTAGTGTTTCCATTTGAGTTGTTTGCTTGCATGCATGTTTTTTTCTTTCTTTTTGTGTTTTCTTGCATGCTTGTTTGTTTGCTTCCTCACTTTGTATATGCATGTGCTTTTGATTCTTGCTTTGCTTTTTGGTTTGTTTACTTGTTTTTGTTGGTAGGTTATTTTCGCATGGATCGTGTGTGACTCTTGAAACAAGCTGGGTAATGTACAAGAGGACTTACACAAATACCAACATTTGGTTATCTATTTTTCGCTCTTTAATGTAAGAACTTGTTGTTTTCAGTCCATGATACATCAATGGAAAATGCGTACTGTTCCAAGTGAACCTTGGTGAAAAAACAACACTTGTGTGCTAACTAGTATCACCTACTCTAGTTGATTGTTTTTAGGTTAATCCTTGTCAGCTCAGTCAAGTAGAGTAAGGTGAGGGGGAAAACCTTAACAAGCATGTTAGAGATATATATAAACTACTTCTCTGAAGGAAAAACCTCCTCTACTCTCAATAAGCCGAGTTCCCTCTTCCGTGTCTAAAATGAATAAGTGCTATGCATAGTTATGAAAATGAAAAATGTAAAAATGAAAAAAAAAAAAAAAAATGAATGAAAAATGAATAAAGCGAAAGAAGAGAAAGGCTTCTTGCACAGAGAGGGGATGAAAGTAACTCTGTCGGGGTACTAATTAGGCTCACTGGTAATGGAGCAATGCTGGTGTTCTTGCGTGACTTTGTCGATGTATTGTCCAGGCCTGCTGGCTGCAGAGCAACACTATAGATGAGCAGATGAGACTAAAACTCTAACGAATATACTGCTTGTGCACCAATATACCCCTCATCCCCAATTGAAACAACTATGTTGGATTGGCTTGGAATGTGTGTTGATCGACCAAGGGCTTGGCATATGCTACATCTTACAATCAAGAAATTGTGGAAACCAAGAAGAACAAAGAACTTAACAATACTTTCGGAGGTGTTAGACTTGCATTTCACAAACGAGGTCCATTTAGAGAGTTAGAGTTCTATTAGTGTGTCGCCAAGTGTTGTAGCGGCTACAACCACCCTCAAAAAGTTCTCCTTAGCTTCATTTTGGAGCCTCCCTACTGGCCACCCTTAGCTTCATGTCTTGCACTATCAGGTACACAAGCTTCAGTGGTTTTCTAGCTGACTTCTAGCTTGTGCATCATAGTTTGTTGCATCCCCCTCACAGGTTGTTTCTACGGACTTGGTCCAGCTGCAGGCTAAGAAGTTTCCTCAAGAATTTGTGCAATTCTAGAGGGGAACCAACCTTCCCTCCAGAAATTGCATAATCCTGACTCGCAGCCTACTGCGCTTCAGAATTGTGCAGTCCTACCTCTTAAGCTTCACTGGAAAAACTACGCAATCTATCCCAACAGGACTGCTCGGCACATAAATTGGGTAATTCTCAACAACAATCAGCGGCACAACCTAGAAATTATGCAATCCCTCTATGCAACCAACCTAGCTCCCTCCCAAAAATGTACAAATTTTTCCATCAGTAGAGTTGGCTATTTCTTGTGCCTTCAGTTTAAGAGGTTCCCTTCGACACTGAGAAAAGCTGATTTGCATGCATCGACTGCTTCTCTGAAGGCATCATGAAAAGGCATCCCTTGATTCAGGGACCTATTTTTAGCAGTTAGAGGTTACATGCAAAGATCATTTCAGAAACCTCCTCCCAAGTGTTGCCTTTCCTAGATTTTTGGCATCCATGTCACAACCTTTATTTTATCGAAACTCATCAACCAGATGCTACAAAACCCATTCCTCACATTGACCTTGTAGCTCTGACATCCCACATTGCATCTAGGAGTCTTCAACACATTCAGCTCAGTTGTTTTGCGATAAGCCCACTTTTCATGTCTTGTGTTGCGTTTCTACCACTTTTTGTGTTTCGCTTTGTGTTAGTGACTTCTTCTTGATTTCAATGAGCCCATGCTATCATCTTGGTTTATGTTAGATTGTAGAAGCATCATTTCAGTTTTCATTCACATCTCACTGTTGTTGCATGCATGACACGATTTTTGCACTCACAGTTGCCATTGCGGCGACTCACTTCACAAACATGCATGCTTTTGCATTTTTGGAGTATTTCACTTGATGTTTGCATGTTCCATCATTCACTCTTGTTTGCACACATCTCATCGTACATTCAGACTTTTCATGTTCTTAGTCGCCCATCAACCGGTCTGGGCTACCTTGGCTTGGACTATGCCTTACCCGGCTAGCACTATGCATTTTCGGAAGTGAAGGCTCTGCCTTCCCTCCAGAAATTATGCAACTCTAGTGTAGCATTGACCTCGAGGCTTGCATTGTGAAATTCTTGGAGGTAGTGTCCTACTGGCTCGAGAAACTACACAATGTAGTTTGCTGGTTGCATGTCACTGCTGACTGAAATTGCATATTGTGCAGTTTCAGTCCTCAACAGGCAAGGATGGACTATGCATTTCATAATTCCAGTAGTCAGCCAACCTCCTAACAGTCCGGACGATGCCTTGCGCGGTTTTGGTAGACAGTCCCCTAACCTCTCGGTGGAAATTACACAGCCTTCATGATAAGCCACACAGGTATGTTGCAAGTCAGTTCTCAAGTTTGTTTTGTTTTTTGACTGACAAATTTCTTTTCGTGAGTGTTTCTATGTCTCTAGGTATCGCAGGTGTTCATATGCCTCTCAGCGGCACAGGTATAATGGTTTCTAGGAGAGTAGAGTCGAAGACACCATTCAAAGCACACTGGGGGATGCAATCGATCAAGTGTCTATGGACATGCCTACCTTCAAAGACATCAAGTTCTTTGTAGACAAGGATATCAAGATAAGATGGTAGTAGCATCACAAAAAGTAGCACCATCAGTAGCAACTGAAGGCAACATACCTACATGCAATGAATGCAAGAGGAAGGTTGTTGACAACATAGAAGCAAAATAAAGTTACAAGCTCAAGGAGATACACTTGCAATGAAAGCAACTTTGGAGATCAAGGCAATCAGGTGACGATGTGACCTGAAGATTGCACTATGGTAGAGAAAGGAATAGACAAGGACTTGCATGTAATGAAGAAACAACTCGAGGAAGAAAAGGAGTTGCATAGACGAGATAATGAGTTGCAACAGAAATAGGTACAACAAGGGGCACAATATGAACAAATGGATGAAACTACATCTATACAAGTTATAGATCCATCACACTAGCTAGCATGGAGCAGACAAGCTGAGCAGTGTTGTTGATCGCATGCAAGGTAATTCGACAACATGGATGTCATTGTGCGCACGCATGAGATCCCACCCATTTGGCACACTCACTCAGGCAAAGACAAGAAGAAAGTCCAACTGGGTTGAAACATGCAGTTCGATAGTTGATGCACATGACCACGAGCACACACTTGAATATCAGTACAAACACTATGCATCAATGTATTTCCAGTTTGGCCGCACCCTAGAAGACCATACACATGCTATGAGATGAGTTGGATAGAGGAGCCATATCAGTGCACTCGGATGCAACAGAGGCAAGAGTTAGCTTCAGCAAGATTTCACTGTTGGGTGCATGTACACCATCATGGATAGCCAAGCTTGGCTTCAGTTCGTCACCATCGACCATCACAAGGGTGTCAAAGAGTTGGTCTCATCACCATGGTACGAGTCTCAGTGATGTCTTGCATGGCTTGCTTAAGACATTTTGTCTCACGTGGGCACATGTGCATTGTAATGTAACGTCTTGTCAAGTGGAAGTTCAATTGTCGATAGTTGAATGTAACAGTCATAGAGTAGTTGAAGAGTCATGAGGATAGATGAATGCTCACAAAGGGGAATTACAAGGGTCACCCAACCATTTTCTATCAATAGTCCCTCATAACTCATTGTATAGGTTTTTCGTCCGCCAAGCTTCTGATAGGAGTATCTTAGAGAAAGCTTTGAGAGTAGTGTAAGGAGCCTTGGCTTCTCGACTCCGTAAAGCTATTATATCTCTTTAGAGGAGTAGGCGGTTGTCGTTGTAGCGTTCTACTATCGAAACTAGTGGTTGGACATGGATGTATTGTATCACTGGAACTTACACTTCTTAATATAACATAGCCATCACATTTCATGCATATGTTGTACTGTATTTCATCTATCTTGATTACTCTAAATGATATATGCATCTGTTTTCTTATGCATGCATGTGCAACTATTTCTATATATGTATGTATGGATCTTTCTGAAATGTGATGTTGGTTTAACCATAACTTTGGATTGCTAGCTAACTTGCCTTCCATGTTGTGTTGCATCTTTGCTCATGTTTTCCCTTATTAACTACATGCTATCACATGCTTCTAAGGGGCACACTCACCTCACCCTCCATGTGTTATAACCTTTCATACACCTTCCTTGGCTTGCTACGACTATCACACCCTTGCTACCAATAGGGACATCTTACTTGCCTCTGTGTGAAACCGCGGTCAAGCCAACACCGTACCACCCACTATTGGTACTCCTACACCAAATGATCTGAGCTCTAATCGGGACTTCTTACTGAGGAGATCCCCTGACATGCTGGCGGGTCCAACACTATCAACAAGGACATATAAGATGACAAACATTGTAAAATTGTTGAATGTTTAATTAATTAATTAATATCATTTATGCAATGATTTACATAATCTCATATATATTATTGTATATATAGATAAATCATACATTTTACCATATATATTTTAGCATTGCTTTAGATCGTAAGATATACATGAATATTAACAATATTGAAAGGATATTATTGAACTTTTTTAAACTTAAAATACTAAACTTATAATAAATGAACATTGTGGATTTCTTAATATCATGTTATAATATTATGTTATGGTTTCATCTTTCATTATTACATTCTCATAAAGAAAACACTTAAATATTAAATGTAGTAAAAACAAGCTTTGATCAAATATTTTCTTCTATTTATCACCAAAATTTTGCAGAAAATATCTCTCTCTATATATATATAAACAACAAAATGAATATGTCTCAAAGTAACATTGAATAAAATCACAACAAGCTCACTTTAATAAAGTTCCATATCGTACCCCATGCCATTAAGCTAGAATAACTTACAAGGCCAAAAGATTGCAAAAAAATTACACATGTTAAGAATTTTGAATCCAAATTTGAAACCGATCACCACTCAAGCAGAGTTACTTTTAGTTATTTTGCAGTGATTATGAATTCTATAGAGTGAAAAAGATGTATTTTCTTCCAAGCAAATTCAAGAGTAAGATGACTCTAGAAAAGATTTGCCCATCGTTAATTATTTCTTGTTGATGCACTTCATAGTCGAGTAAGCACTTGCTTTTTTTTTGCATGACATAATTGATTTTGGCTGCCTTTATTGAGCATGCATCTTCCTTCCGTTCACTCCATGTAAAATGAAGAAGAACATAAAAAATTTATGGTTTATAATACCCCTATGAACCCCCAAAGTTGAGTGAGCATACACAAGCTTCTAATCATATGAATGAAAGCTTTGAGTATTCTTATGATTTTACTCATTATGAAAGCCATGTGTGTGCTTGTGATTTTAGTCATTCTTTCACCCTCAAGGTGTATAAGGGTTTAAGGTAATGCATATTTTATCTTGTGGATTTGAATTTTCAATAGGAACAGATAACATAGTAACAATTAAACAATATGGTGAACCTATAACAATATGATTTGCTGAAAAGAAGGAAGTAGATAACAACAATTTCATCTCCTTAGGTAAATATTTCATACGACAATAATTTGTTGTTATAGTCCACTCTCGGTTTACCTCCACCTTAGCCACGTGCCATTAGGAAAACTAGGCTTCTTCTAGTTTTACGTGCTCGCTTAAAAAAATAGAAAACTAGTGATTGACTTCAAATTGATGTGAGCCTTAAAGATGGTGTCTTCACCATACATAAAATGTTTATGCAATACTTAACTTGATTCTAAAAGGTGTAAATAACCTGATTTCAATATGAAAAAAATGATTTTCTACACTACTAACCCTGAATACAGTAATTAAACTAACATCCATACAACAATTAAACTAATATCTATGTATAATATATTCTAGAAAAAAGCCAAAAGTTTTCAAGTGTATATACACTAGTACAAAATGACTAATTAGTTACTAATAAAATGACTAAAATTTGAATATAAATAACCATTTTTTAGTCAATTACCAATAGTGGCTAATTTACAATATCTTATATTGTGACCAACATTTAGTCGTATTTATCTTAATCATTAATTGGTTTTCTCAAATTTATCGTCTAGTAATACATTCAGTCATAAATTTGGCTATTAATTTGGTTATTTCTTTAGTCATTAATTGCCAAAATAAATGACCAAATACACAACAAAATATACTACTACACGATCACCCGAGAAATCCAATTAATGGCCAAAGAAATATGAAAAAATCTTGGTCACGTTATAAGATACTATTAATTAACTACTAATAGTCATATATATGCAAATTTCATTCATCATTTGAAATCAATTAATGACCAAAGAAATATGCTAAAATTCTATCCGTGTTATAAGATACTGTAAATTAACTATTAATAGTCATATATATGCAAAATTTATTCATCATTTGTATTCACAAATTTACCATTTAAAGTAGTTGTTTACCATTTTTTGGTAGTTTCATATTCATTATGTAAATGACTGATTTAGTGATTTATATTCATTTTATTTACTTCCTTAATAATCATTATAAACGACTAATTTATTCATTTTATATTCATTTTATTTGTGTTCATTATTAGTTAATATAAACTATTAATTTAGTAGTTTTATATTCATTTTATTTGTGTTCATTATTAATCAATATAAACTACTAATTTAGTAGTTTTATATTGATTTTTTTTTGTTGATTATTAATCAACTTAAATGAATTAATATGATTTTGCAACTATATTAAAAAAAAATCATATAATATTCATGCTCATCTAACATGAAACACACAACACAAATGTTCACACTAAACTTTAATTGTCTCTTCAAGTATAATCGCCACAACCAATAAAAAAATGTCAAACAATACAAAAGGTGAAAAGCAAGTGATTAAGTGTGATATTAAGTTTTTGAAATCTAAAACATTACAATTTGAAAGCATCACAATGATGCACCTTCCTGTCACTCAATTTATTACTTAACCCAACAAAGGGATGCAATATATCGAATTTAAAAATGTCAAACATTTGCGTACGAAATCTAACAGTAAAACATAACTCTCTTGAAATTTTGTTTCAGACTTGCTAAGGGTCAAGCACTTGTTACTATAGGTACAAAAGTGCTCTATGGACCTGAACTAGCTACAGTCATGTGACTACCAGGAACACAGCTAGATAAGGAACCATTGTTTGATTTTCTTGGCTCCATATAAAAATGAGCCTGAAATGTAGTCTGATGGGAATAATACATTGAGGGTACTGTACATAATATCAAATAAGATATATGTTGAGGACATTCCCCAAATATATGAACCAAGTATATAGTCATGATTTAACATTGAAGACCTAACTATAGAAATTGAGCATGTACACCTTGCATATCTACCAGAAAACATCCAATACAAGTCAACGAGAACTCAGTAGAATATACAAATCATTAATTTTTTTATAGTTTCCATTTAATGAAAAAAACCAAATACCATTTTTGAACTAGATGAGGACAAACATTATTTCTTTTTTAAACCGAAAAGAAATCATTCCTCATGAACTAACATAATTTCCAACATTAATTAAGATTTACCTTAAAACCAACTACAACTACATATCTATTGATATTTTGCATCTAGAACTTCCAACTCTTATCTTATTGCTTAAACTTGAATTTTTCAAATTGAAAGTATAAAATTTTCTATATTCAAGTCAAAAATGAATAAGGAGAGTAAAATTCCAAACTGATAACAAACTAAAAATGAACTATAAGGTTTTTAAGATAGGTTAGCTCTTCTACACAATGCATTAGGTGTAAAGAGGATGAGGTACATATCTACATGTAACATATATTGTTGGTTAAGGACTAGAATCCATCAGTTATGATTTTTTTTCATGCCAGAAACCATGATAATGGGAAGGTCTACTAGTTCCTTTTAAAAATCATAAATAGGGATCGACGAATCTTATAGTCAACATGTTCATTTCTGCTAAGTTGGACAACATAATAACATATTACTCTTAGAAAATATCAACTTGTTATCTAACTAAATGGAAAATATAATATGATGATACCTGAGTACTAGCATGGACACAGAGGTAAAAGCCAAATTTTGTTACATCAAAAATTTTGGAGTCAACTACAGTGCCTACTAGATCATAAAAAATGACCAGAATCACTAATTCTTTCGTAAAATTAAAGGAAGATTATAATAGATTTATGATTAATAGAGGACTATCATACACAATATGTGATAATTGATAGTTGTGTATTCCAAAAAAATTATCTTCTTACCTAACAATATGTTTCTACTTGTCTATAGCATTTCAATCTAGAAGGTTATTTGCAAAGAGTCTCGTATGGTGACATTTTTGAACCACCACAAAAGTGATTGGAGATTGATAATTTGGCACAAGAGAGCACAGGCCTCAAACTACCACCACATAAATTCAACTGAATGCATGGAGATATCCATTTCAAGATGGATAAGGTAAATAGACAGATTTTCCCACAATTTGAAAAAAAAATGGATTTTAAACCCAGAATTCTTAATGTAACATTGTAATGATTTTATGATATTTATAGATAAAGTTTGAATTTGTAAAAAATAAGGATACCACGGATTTTAAGAGGATCTTCCTCAAACGAGGAACAACAAAATTTGATAATTTGCAAAAATTAAATTTAAAATAATAATTCTCTTCATGCATAACCGAAGCCATTGAACAATCTTAATGATCATGCAGTGAAAAATAATTGTGCTTATGTTGATCACATATGGAATTTAGGGGTTCTTTTCTGGCCATTTTTTCACAAATTATAGTACATGGTTCATTTTTCATTACTTTGGATGGTGCATGAGCATGTAATCATTTAGAACGTACATAAAAAAAAATTATTTCATTGGGATGGGAGACTTAGAGATTTTGTTTGGAAAGATATTATTAGTTCTAACCATGGCAGTTTAACAAATAACAATTAATTTTTCTCATGGAAGTTGGCAAATTTATAGTCTCCCAGCTTTCCCTATTTTGTCCCATACCTTTGTCTCTACAAAATTTCTTGTTTTTTACTTTGTATATACATAAGCAAAATCAAATGGAAATTCACTATACCTTGCGAGGCTACAAATTATAGATCGGTTCTATCATAGCTTCCATAATTATATACTCACCTGCAAGGAGTATTATATGGGTATTCAATTTCCTAGACATAAATCACGAAATTCTCATGGAAGAACTCAAGAAAATAATAAGTTATACTTATCTGATATGTCATGAATACTTACATGTATTTTGGAATGGTGGAATTATAAAAGTATCCATATTTGATGAAAAAAATACATGACTTGAAATACTTCCTGGAAGGGAAACTAATACCTCAAGCTAGTTAGTTTTATCTATAATTTGTTGAATATCAACATAAATCAAATTTGCTTATTTGGAAACTCTGTATTCAACTCTGTTGTCATACTAGTTATGAGAAACTTCTCAATAGATCCTAGAAACTCTTCTAGACTTCCCATGTGTGAAAACCATTCCTATATAGACCACATCCATTACATGTAGTGAATGGTGCACCTAGTGGCATTGTTGCGCTAGAGGAGAATGATTTAATACTAGGCGCTACAGAATCTTGATCGAAACTCATGTTTCTCATGGATGATGTATCCAATGAGGATGTTTTCATGAACACAGGCACTTCCATGACCCTTTCAAGCTCAGTAATGTAAATAATTAGGTGAATTTTCAATTGGTTGCTTCAAATGCATAACATAAAAAACAACATTGGTTAACAAAAACATTTACATAATAATGAGGAGAATGTAAGCTAGTATTGAAATCTTACTTTTCAAAATTGTCAATTGAAAAATGTGTGATTTGGTGTGTACGTCGAGTAGAGAGCCCGCCAGAGACAACATAATGTTTCTTCCTTGTTTGAAGTTGTGGTTGTTGAATATATGGTAAGTATGAGTACACAATATTTCAATAATATTCTCAACACATTAGTTGTTATTTCATTAAAATTTTAAGAAAAATAAATTGAATGTGGCGGCTAAACAATTATGAAAAGCTAGTTTTATGCCAAATCCTAGTTGCATGCATAAAATGCTTTACAAAATTCAAGTATGGAAAAATTGAACATAATTAATGATGGTTAAGTACTTATTAACAAGATTGACTCTTTTACTTTAAACCATATGTATTAATTCCTCAAAATTTCATGATTTTCCCTATCAATCATTTGCCACAGTATAAAATTCAGTAACAATTTTCATGTCAAGTTTAATGAAACAAGCAGAACAATTAGGTATTTTAGAAGCCTAAATGTTTTATTGATCATGCCTTAAATGATTTGATATTCCTTGTTACTTATACTATTAATCCATATTGAACACTTTTGCACCAAGTTAATTAATAACAAACAAATCAATTCCTCAACTTAAATCATGTTCGTTAATTTTTCACTTTCACTACCTGTTCTACTAGACTTCCAATTTGTGTTTGTGTTTGTGCCAATAGTGAATTTCTAGAAAGCTAGGTTCTTGTGATGCCCAACCTAGTACGAGGTTATGGGAAGAGGAATATCATATGTGACAAATCGAAATGGAGTAGAGCTAGAATAGTTAAATGAATATTAGCTAGACCAAAAAAATAGGAGAGAGTTCAAGTTATAGATAATTCGATCTAGGGTTAATAGTGTATTTATACATAACTTGTAAAGCATATTATGTACGAGTGCAATTGTGTAAGCCTAAAAATTACAAAATATATTTTCTAGAAAAAAATGAGATGTTTGGTAGTTATTAGATATAACACTCAATTGTGATTGATTACTCCAATGTAATCCAAGCATAGGGGGATTACATTTCCCAAAATGAAATTAGCAACATCAATTCCCCGATCCATAATATCCAACTGGAAGATTATGTTAGAATGGCATCACTTTAAAAACTCCATAGAAACCATTACAATACTAGTATCTTCAACTATTTTTGTAACAATTTTACCTTTGTAGACACACATATAGTTTAATGCTCTACCATAATGATTTATGTTAAGAAAATAGAATATCCCAATTTACTAAAAATATAATAATGGGTATTTTTCCAAGAAACATCTAAAACATCCATCAAAGAAGATATGTCAAAATGGAAACAACTAACCTCAAATCTCTTTTTCCATCTCAAACACCCTACAAATGTACTTACCAGTAGGATCAAGAATTATTACGATATGAAGTGCATCCAAATTTGACAAATCTACACTTCCAGGTGAAACTACTAGAATTATGCATGTTTAATTCTTGATGTATGACAAAATAATTATTCTAATATAGGCTTCAATATCATAAGGTTGATTTCCCACTAGAACCTTGGTTATACCGGGAAAGTCCAAAAGGGTTATATCAAGAACATTTGGAGAAAATATTTTTAACTGAATTTGCTTATATAAGACACCCTTGCTTACTCCAACTTCCCCCTCTATTTCTGGCTACACCATTTCGATAGTAAGCTTCACCATTAGATTAACCATCATATCCATATTGGAATATGCATTACGTCCGAAGTTGAGAAACCTATATTTGATCACCTCCTCCATGAACTAAAAAGGACAAGTATCCTCACTTGGATTTTCAAATATTGATGGAGAAACACCTAGAGAAAGAATAAAATGATGGAGAGCACACTTCCGATCAAACTCATAATCCACCTAACATTGGGTGCAACCCAATCCCAATGTTGAGAGACCCTCCACCTCACACAACATCCACTGCAGTTGCTTAGTGTTTATGTATATCATGAATGTGACTATGCTTTAGTTAGTTTAGTCATGGCCTTTGGCCATATGATTTATTTACACACTTAGTAAGTTAAATTTTCATAATCCCTTGGGGCATGGACTATCTTAACTAACACTAGCCCATGAGGCATTGCATTATTTTTGGCTTGTGGGCATGGCTTTGTGGCCCACCGTGTTTTGTATGAATTGTTCTAATTTTTTTTATAATGTTTCAATGAAGCATTTTATCCTAGAAAAAATGGATATTGTGGTATGTAAATAGCAATCCCACTAATATCATGCTTAGCTTACTTCTCAACTACCCTTGGTAGTACTTCATGTAGAAGCATGTCATACTAGTACATGATTATAATTTTTTCTTGACCATTATGAAACTTGTGTTCATCCGATTCAGTGTTCATCCATTCCTTCATATAATTTGTGCCCCATGCAAAGATATGTAGGAAACAAATGTATTGTGCATGCAAAAGCACAAATATCCTCAAGTTGTTTCCCAATTTCTCCAATTAATGACAATGAAATTCACAAAAAAACAAAACTAATAGCACAAACAGTCTAACTATGATATAATAAAACAAGATATTGTTGGTTCGTAAGACACTCAAGAAAAGGTGAAAAATGGACAATATTTCCTATACCAATTGTTAATTTAGTAATGTTTCATCCACTAGATTCTAATGTTGGTAAAAAATGTAGTAAAGAAATGTAGGGTTTATATAGAAAAATATATCAAAAATTTTTTGTAACCATACACTCTGGCATCCACATCCCTGTCTCCTCTATTCAACCTCTAGAAGGTCAATCCCTCCTAAACCATCAACAACAACTTCGTCATGTCAAATACATTCTCATTGATAAAATGAGCTTCATTGATTCTAAAATGCTTGCTCAAATTGATGAATGTTTACGAGAGGCTTCCCATCCAATAGAAACACTCCATTTGGTGGTCGATCTATAATCTTAGTGGGGGAGCATAACATATTTGGGAACATAAACCCCAAGCTTGTATGTCAATAAACTAGGGCTCATAAACCCCTAAAAGAGTTGTTTCATACCCTAAAACAACTTAGTCATCTGATTACATCATTCCCCAAAAGTTCCACCTAAGAAACTAGCTAGAAATGGCCTAAGTTGAACCATACTGACTGCTCGACTGGCAAAGTGCGATGCATACTGAGTGTTACACTACCATGGTGTGATGCATACTATTTAGGCCTTCTATACAGTGCAATGGGCGAGGATGGACAAATGTACGAGACAATTTTCTAGGTGGTTTCTCATGGAATCTTCTAGAAACTTCTCTTGTTCCACTTGCCACTTTGAAATCTCCCAGGGATGAGTAAGAGATCTAATAAATCTCCAAGTGGAACCAATTATAACAAGTGGAATGACATTAATAAAAAACCCAAAGATGACTCACACCCTTGCACACATCTAGAAATGGATAGCTCATCTAAGAGATCTAGAGGTTGGGAATATTGTGAATTGCAAGGAAGTGTTGATAGTTTGTATTTGAGGAAAGAGCATTGTATTGTTGGTGTGATCTTGCTATTTCATGAGGTGAAGAGGGATTGATGCTAGGAGGATGATGCTGGATCAGACAATTGGGTTGTAATTCTCCCTTCTATTTAATAAATTTCTCGAATTTTTCTTCCATGTGATTGTGCAATTGTGAATGTTATCATTTGTGAATCCTACCATTTGTTCATTATATATCTGATTCTGTAATGTTTATGTTGTAATAGATCAAGATGCTTTGATGGTTTTTTGTTATTGTGTTTCTATAGGTACTCTCCAAGCAGGATAAGTACGGAGAGGAGTTGCAAGCTCTCTCATGGGGGAGAGAGATCAAGCAAGGGATTAAGCGAAAGTTATAGGTTGGTTCCATTATCTTTCTCTTATCTATTACACATAGAACAAATCATTGAATTGCTTTAAAATGTTGTTTCTAGGGTAGCTGCCAAACCTAGAATGCTAGTCGTTCGACAAGACACTAGTTTTCCCAAAAAAAAATTAGCGACTCCACTGGGAAAGAATAGATTTTTGTTTGTTGCTATTGTTTGTTTTTATAAACTATAGACAGAGCCTGAAGTCAGTTAGGTAGACTTCGAATTGCTCTTGCTCTGTAATTGCATAGTACATGAATGCTGCTTCAGTCAATCTCTGGTTTAGTTTATGAATTAAACATTTGACTTACAAGAATTCTAGATGCCCTTTTGGTAGCTTAGTAACCTCTCAAGACATTCCTCTATACTTTTCTCTTTACAGTTCATCATTGCTCAACTTAACTCATTGAAAATAGCTACACATCTGAGCCAAAACAAACTTCAGTTGTGCTCCCTAGCCCATCACATTGTTTGTCACTGTAAACCAGTATACATCACACCTCCTGAGTGTGTAAGTGCGATGCATCCTTTTTTCTATGAAGCCCATGTGCGATGACTAACTGATCCCTTTTTCCATTGTAGAAATTGGGGGTTTTTGACCTTGTTTTCAGTCTTCTTTAGTTGTTTAGCTGCTTATGAACAGTGCCTCCTTACTGAAGCCTACTTGCATCACATAGATTATCCTCCATAGATTAGGGTTAGTGAATATTTTTTTTATTTTTTCATCATTTACAATCCTTTGTCAAAAAGTTGTTTAAATATATTTGTCTCTTTGATGCAAAAAGTGTCGTAAATGTCGTTTTGTGTCGAAAAGCGAAGTGTCGTGGATTCTTCCTTCCCTAGATAGTTGATTGAACTTTTCATCATGTATTTGGTTTGATTTGTTTATATTCTAAGTGTTGAAAGCATTTTTCTTATTCAAAATTGAAAAGTGTCATTTAGTCTTCATTTCTATTTTGAAAGAAGAAATTGTCGAAAATGTCACTTTAAAAGAAATATTTCAGAGCTTTGCAGCACTTGGTTTTCCTTTTTGGCATTTTTCACATTAAGGGGAATGAAAACAAATACATGCATTTGAATTTAGCATATTTAGTTTTAGTGTGAAAAATGATTTAGGAAAATGCACTTATGTGTGCTCTTTTCTCTTTGTTTGAAATAATTGTAATCTTCATTCCCTAGTAGCTAGGATTTTCATTGCTCAAAATAAACAAAGATTGTTTATCATTGTGGATTGCATTTTAGGAATTTCAAAATCATCATCAGGTAGTGAACCCTTGAAAGGAAAAATTTAGACAAGATCAACTCTAAAATAAATTTCAATGAACCTAACAATGCTTTGGAACTTAACGCAACACATCTAGAGGTCTAGGCTAGAGATGTGTTTCAGTGTCGTAAAAACTAGTAACTATCATTTTCATGGAAGGTTTGGTGATTCCTCATCCTTGATACGACAAGTGCTAGCATGGACTTGTGCTCTTTGTACCATTGCATATATATTGGGAGACCGAAATAGGCTTATATCCTTTATCCATAGGAAGCCGAGTCTGTCGCCTTATTGATCGCAATGTACTGAACATAACATTTAGGAAGATTGATTGTTGTACATAAGTCCTTGGTAATTTCTCTTTAATTTATCACCAAGGTGTATATTGTTGTTTTTTGATTGGTCTGGTAATCCCTCTGTCTATATTTTCTAGAGTAGTCACTTTTGTTGCTTTTCAACTCTTTAAAAGAAAATGTCCATCTAATCACTTTTCACTTCAGGATCATTAAAAATCGAAGGAGACTAAAGTCATCTTTAGCTCTTTCTCGACTCTTAAAAAATGAAAAAGCAAAGTTGTGTCGAAGTGTCTTTAAAATTAATTGAATTCGGAATAACATCCTTGTTCTTTAGTTAATGTTAGGTTGAGATATATGGCAACAAATCCAGAATCCACCAGTCAAGGAATTCCTTTTGAGGGGAATCCTAGTCCTTTTTCCTCTTGGGGAAATATTGGTGCTCCCTATATGGCCACATTGTCCCTCCTAGGAAATACCATTGGCCTGCCAGTATGGCTTCTTTCAACCTCTGTGGTTTAAAATTCCATGATTCCTTCGCAATCGAATCAACCTCCAATTGAGACTGAAGTTGACCTTCCGCCTTCTTCTTCGTTTGTTTCTCCCTCCCCTTCTTCCTCTTCGTTTGGTGAAAGTAGTGATGCTAGTAACTGGGTGGCTCAGAAGAAGAAGAAAGGGAAGGGGAAGAATAAGAAGCCAATTCAGCAATGGGGCAACCAAGCAACCATTGCTTTGAATGCATCATCTGGTGAAAATCCTCACATTAGACTTTCCAAAGCCAAATTTCCATGCATAATTTGTGTGGGTGACCATTTTTCTTGAGACTGTCCTTGTTTTCCTCGGATATTGAAAGAATTGTCTCCCCATTCACAACATCATCCATCATCAGCTTCAAAAGATCATGTTGATAACACACCCTCAACTAGGGATAGTAAAGTTCATGGACAAAGAAGAAAGGGTAGGTTTCCATGTAGGTTATGTGAAGGGAACCATGCCCTTCACCTTTGTCCTTTTTTGGATGAAGCCAAAAGAGTGTTGCATAACCATCTTGCTTCACCATAGCGACTTCCATCGCGCTATAGGAAACTCTCCCCAAGTCCTTCACTAGTTGAAAAATTGACTGAATTAAATCAACCATGGGTCGAAACCACTCTCTCTGAAAGTGAATCTTATGAGTCTATATCGGATCAAAGTCAATAGGTCGAGGTGACAATTGGCCCAATTTCAACTTCAGATGATCATACCCTTCGTGAAGAGAGTGAGAATGATACCATTAAAATTCTCTTTGTTACTTTAGATTTCGATGAACTTGGGGGCAATTCGCCTGTTCCTTCACAACAAGAGGAAAACCCCCCCGTTCTCATAACTCAAGGGGTTAATTCACCCATTTATTTGGTAAACCCTCCAAGTAGTCTAGTCACTTCATTTAATTGGAATGAATTAGCAATATCTCGCCTTCCTTCTTATGTACCTTTCTGGATCGTAGTAAAAGTATCATAGATGATGGTGCATCAGCGAGTATCATTTCCTCAATTGCTTGGAAAGCGCTTAGTTCACCATCGCTTATGCCTATTAGATAGAATCTGTTAGGCTTTAACAAAGGAACTAGTCAACTGTAACGGATCCTTCCTAAGTTACTCATCACTTTGGGATGGAAAACAGTTCATCTGAATGTGATGGTATTCCTAGGACTGTTAGATTATAATTTACTCCTTGGACGTGACTACGTTTATAACATGGAAGCTATTTCTTCGACACTCTTCCAAGTGATGTGTTTCCTGCATGAAGGCAAAATTGTCACCATTGACCAGCATTCATTTCCTAGCTCAAACATAGCTCCAAGTCGATCATCATCCCTAAATGGCCCTTTTACATCATCGGTATCTCTTGAACCTTCATTCTATCCACCTGATTTCCATGAGTAGTCTAGTAGATGTGACAAAGCTTAGGGTGCATGCACCCTTATCTATTCTGGATGCACCTAGCTGTAAAGATAAGTTCCCCTGTAGGTTATGTGATTGGTCTATCATACTGGTCTATCACACCATTCACCTTTGTCTATTCTGGACGAAGCCAAAGAATTATTTTTTCTTTTGGATGAAACGATCCTCCTTAACCATAGTAATTGTGATATGGTTACATGAGACTCTCCTTTTCATCATCCTAGGGGCATGCAAACCCCCATTTTTAATTTTCATTTTCAATTTTTAGTTTTGTCATTTTGAGCCTGCATAAAAGTAAAAACAAAAATCCAAGCATAGTTCCCCCATAGTTCAAGCTTGTTAAAAAAAATGAACCCACCTTCAGTAAATAACCTTTGTGATTGCCATTCTATCAGCCTTTTGAGCCTTGGTTGTCTAACTCTCATCACCACCATTCCTTTAGCCAATCATACACTTCCACTTGGTTGTTTAGCCTTTTTGAGGAACAGTTGCAATGAGTGGTCTTATTAGCGAGCTTCTTCATAGAATTCACCATGTTTTGAGAAGTTCCAAGATTACCCAGAACCAGTTGCTACCCTAGACACCAATCGTTCCTCAGAATTGAGTCTCCTTTAAACCCTTTTCAGACTCATTAAATATGAAAAGATTATCGAACAATTGGCCTTTCTAGCTCACTAAAGTGCTTGGAAATGTCATCCCTCCTTTATATTTTAATACTTTTTGGATCTGAGGGATTATGTCACGAAATAATTCGAGCACTTGTCCTTTTTGGCTCGTTAAGGTGATCGGAAAGGTCATCCCTTTTGTATTATTTTATCCTTTTTCGGACCTAAGGGATTATTTTATGAAAAAGAACTTCTGGAGTTTTCCTTTCGCCCCATTTCAAACTCTCTAAACATGAAAAGGACCGAGTTATCCTTGTCGTTAAACTCGTTAAAACAATAGTGAAAAACTTGTCCATTCTAGACAAGACTGGGTTTCACTGTCACTAGACTCGTTAAAACATAGCGACAGGTTTGCTCGAAGGGAAAATTATAGGACAAGCATATTTTATCCTCGTCAAGCTTGAGAAAAATAAGAAGGTACTGGTCATCAATCACTGGGGAAAAAGGGAAAAATCTTGAAGAACTTATGGTAGTAGGTCGCTCTTGAACATGACACTTTCACTCCATCACCATTATTGAGTCAGGTTGGGTTATTCTGTTCACCGGTCATCTCACCATTGGTCTTTCACACCATCCATCAAGAGAAGTCATTCAGTCGAGAACCCATAATCCAGTTAATGCCTTATCCACTATAATACCTTCAACCTTCATTTTTCATGACTACCATTCCTGAACCTTGTGTCGTCAGATAATTTTCACCTCCAGAAATCATTTTCTTCATTTCGTGTCATATATGTGGGATGCATTAAGGCCCTCCTACGACGAGTCACTTCTTGTCGACATCAGCTCATTATCCAAGAAGTTGACTTAGAAACACCCTTTATAGTGCTTTGAAGCTTGCATGCCTCAATGACAAGTTTCTCACTTCCGGTGACAGGTTGACACCAATGGTCTTCCACCGAAATATTTTGTGTGGTGTTCGACATCGGATCATATATTCACAACACGTGAATTGTACTATAGTACCTTGAGGGTCATTACCATTATTGGTGATTCTTCTTGCATCTGTTAACAACTCACATGATTGGCTGGTAATCAGGCGATGTCTTTCCATGTTCGACTTCAGAACATCTCTTCACATGGATTGACTTGAATGTCGGGCGAAGATTAAATGAGTTTGAAGACCCCAGATCTAGTTTCATCCATCCGGGCTGCGATATATTGGGGATACAAAAACATCAAATGTATAAAGGCACTGCACAGATAGTCATCTGAACCATGGATGATGACTCTACATCTGAAGAATCACCAGTTTGAATCTATAGATGACTATCTGATCTATGTACATGAAATGAATTTATAAATCTGAGCATGGGAATGACTACCTCAGCTAGATCATGAAAATTATATTATGATGATGTATTGTATTGTAAATTATGCAAGTCACCTTCCAGTTCGTAACCTCAGATCCTCATGATAAAGCATTTCATCCGACATCAAGATTTATGGCTTCATGCTTTAGGGGGAAACTGTTATAAACATATTTGGGAACATCAACCCCAAGCTTGTATGTTAATAAAATAGGTCTCATCAACCCCTAAAAGAGTTTTTTCAATCCCTAAATGAGCTTAGTCATCTGATTAGATCATTCCCCAAAAGTTCCACCTAAGAAACCATCCAGAAATGGCCTAAACTGAACCATACTGACTACTCCACTATCAAAGTGTGATGCATACTAAGTGTTACACTGCCAGGGTATGATGCATACTATTTGGGCCTTTTGTAGGGTGCGATGGGCAAGGATGGACAAATGTCCGAGACAATTTTCTAGGTGGTTGCTCATGGAATCTTCCAGAAACTTCTCCTGTGCCAGTTGCCTCTCTGAATTTGCCCACAGATGAGTAAGAGATCCAAGAAATCTCCAAGTGGAACCAATTGTAACAAGTGGAATGACACTAATAAGAAACCCAGAGATGACTCACACCCTTGCACACATCTATAAATGGATCCCTCATCTAAGAGATCTAGAGGCTGGGAATATTGTGAATTGCAAGGAAGTGTTGATAGTTTATATTTGATGAAAGAGCATTGTGTTGTTGGTGTGATCTTGCTATTTCATGTGGTGAAGAGGGATTGATGCTGGGAGGATGATGCTAGATCAGACAATTGGGTTGTAATTCTCCCTTCTATTTAATAAAGCTCTTCAAGTTTTCTTCCATATGATTGTGTAATTGCGAATGTTATCATTTGTGAATGTTATCATTTGTTCACTATATATCTAATTCTGTAATGCTTATGTTGTAATAGATCAAGATGCTTTGACAGTTCTTTGTTACTATGTTTCTACAGGTACTCTCCAAGCAGGATAAGTATGGAGAGGGGTTGCAAGCTCTGTCAATGGGGAGAGAGATCAAGCAAGGGATTAAGTGGAAGTTCCAGGTTGGTTCCATTATCTTTCTCTTATTTATTACAAATAGAAGAAATCATTGAATTTCTTTAAAATGTTGTCTCTAGGGTTGCTGCCGAACCTAGAGGGCTAGTCGTTTAACAAGACACTATTTTTCCCATAAACAGGACCTCACCCAATTACCACATGTTAAAGATACACCAATGTATGTAGACATGTACCATGGCAATTCACTTTGGCGAAGCTTCGATGTTGTTGTTACGCATTCCAAAATTTTCCATCAACTCCTTTCCAACCTTCGCAATGCAACCCACACATTGGATTATTGGAAGATTCTAATGGTATGCTCAAAATACAAACTTTCAGAAGATGAGATGACAACATTCACCATTTCTTCGCACCTTTATGCAAGTAATGAATGTGTTGCACTACACAATAAAACAATGCTCAAGAAATTGAACCTGTGTATTGCACACTGTTGTGCTGAGCAAAGAAAACAAATTCCCTCCTCCAACCAGGAAGATGTACAGCTTGCTACACAAGTGCTTCTATGCCTTGGTCAACATTTCATTCTAACAAGAAAGTTGTGGGTTGAACTAGGGCTCGTGAATGGTTCTCTCGGGAAAGTTGTTGCTACTCATTACACAACTGGTTATCGCCCTCGAGAACTCCCCACACTTTTTGTGGTCGATTTCATGCACTACGAAGGTCCAGCATGGGATAACTCAAATCTAAAATGTGTTACCATCTCCCCCATAAGAACAAGTTCTCGAAGACAACTGTTCCTTCGCATGGCATGGGCCCTAACAATCATAAATCACAAGGCATAACACTACAAAAGGAAACAATAGACAATGGAAACATTGATTGTCAGGGCCTTACATTCAAAACCATCTCTAGATTTATATCGTTGAACGATCTTTTCATCTCTCTAGATTATTTCTTCACACGCTATGCATGCATGCAAGAAAATTTGTACGTCCTTCGCAGGAAAAGCGAAGAAGCACACCTTGCCTCCAAATCTATGAATCAGCCTACTTGAAGTCCTTCTCTTTTTGGTTACTTTCCTTCCTTTGTATTCCACTTGCAAATGTTTCATCTTTTCTCTCATGATAACACCTTCAAATCTGTAAAATTTTTTAATATATTATATTTCTACTATACTATTAATTTCAAAATGTTAGTCATATTTTTTTCTTCTATGCTTTCCCTTTCAATTAATGAATTTATACATGTTCACTTACACGCTTTCCCCTTTTTTGTAGAAAAAAATGAATCCATAATATCTTTCTCAGCTCTACACATTTTTCCATCAGATACATGAACAAGAGGCTTCTCTTTTGGATATACAGACCCAGTTCCTACATTCCTATATTGTGCCACTATACTGGATGCACCAAACTCTCCAACTACTTAAAACGATTAAATATTTCATGCATGTCCTCATCCATGTACATGAAAGGGATGAAAATAGACAACTTCCATGTATTACCTCGATTGCGTCCCAAATTTAAATGTCAAATGGTGTTGTAGATTCAACACATCACCTTGTATTTATGACTAGGTATTTTCCCTATAGGTAAAATAGTCAAAATCAACATGCAATTTGGTTGAAGGACTTTAATATCTTTTCACCACTCTGCTACATACTTCTACTTGTATAGCAAAAAATACATGTTTTCTATCAAATTTTAATCACTCTATAGTAACTCTTATAGAATAGTACCATACTTGCATGACATTCGTACTACATACTTTCCCTGTTTCCTTGTTTATCTTCCAACAAAATTTTCCATTCTTAAATATAATATGTTTGTTTGCTTTTACATATCATGGATGGCCAACAATTATAGTCTGAAACTTTATATGGAAAATATAACCGACAATTAAATTATTCAATTTAATATGGAACAACCCATACTACCCAATAATTCTTTTTCCACTCATCAATCTAAATGCATTTCCAATGAACCGCTTCTATTGTACATTTGAATTTAAATGATCATTAAGAGGTTTATATGCACATGTTTACTCTTTCTTGAAAAACAAACTATTTCATGGATATGTTGCAAAAATAAGTATGTGTACTTACATTTTCAACCTTTCACATCACCATGGTTGTGTTTCTTACATATCACAACCCATTTTAGATTTTGCGAAATACCCATAAAATGACTATGCAAACCAAAATTCCCCATGTTTTCCTTTCAATGAAAACCTTCCCTTTGTTTCCTTCTATTTCATTACTAATAAAACATGCAGCCATGCTCATTCTTAAAAAGTTTTATAATATTTACCTCTTCAGTCTTATTCATGCAAGATGGAAGCATGTTCAACCCTCCTACAAATGTATGTTGGTGTGCTTCATTGAAGATTGTAACCTTTCAAACACTTGAATTCACTAATGTTAATTAATTATTTCCAATATTTCATCTTATACATGCTCTAACAGATGATATGAAAAACTATTTGAATACGTTCTCAATTTGAAACCAAAAAAATAACACATTAAAATTAAATACATTTTCTTTCCCACTTCTTAAGCTGACTCCCGTCATTATGCAACTTAGATTTGCACTATTCTGATTTTCTTTAGTATTGTTTCACTAGATTTTCTCTTGTTTCTTTTCATGTGACCACAATACAAAAAAAACTCGACTCACAACATTGTATATGGTAACCTCAACACTAATGGTTGGATTACAAATTTTGTACCTTCACATTGTGGAAAAGACATGGATTAGCTATGCTAAAAAGGTGATGGTCCTCTCAATGGAACGCTTATAAAAAATGCAATTGCTTGAATATCATTCATTGTTAACCCTTAGCTACATACAAGGAATTCCTATATATTTCTAGCCTTCATATAAATAATGAATTTCTTGTTTCAGATGCTTGAGGTCTTTATTGTCATATATATGGATGCTTTTCACATGCAAGTTGATGCCTACAACAATTGTATTGTTGCTTCTATTCTTTATCATCGATAAGCCATAAGGGTTTGAAAATCTATTTCTACTTAATTAATCAAAATTTTCATATATACTTGGGGCGTTTTCGTTAAGTTTGATTCTTCTTGTCCTTCAAGGAATCGTTGATCCTACTGGATTATTCATTAAATTCGTTTGTTTTTTCTTAAATCACATGTATATATATCGTCATTTTCCCAATCTAATATGCCATCTTAAATGCAATACATAGCACTTGTGTTACTTCAATCAAGCATTCTAAAATTTTTGAATACTAGACACATAATTGGTGTGATATTTAAAGTGATTAAATGCATTGTAACCAATTCTTACTTCTCAAATGAAGCCTTAAGGTTGTAGAGCACAGTTCTCACTTCATTTTTCCCATCACATTGGATGGAATTGTCATTTCTCTTGTTTTTCTTCCAATTAATTGGCATAAAGTAGTTGTTTTTTTATTAGTTTATCTAACATCCAACTCCTGCAATGTTGATGTTAGAGGATTCCAACAGATCATGGGTGCAAGAAACAAAATTTTCAAGCAATTATTATAAACTTCCATCATTTTCCCTGTGATTGAAAGACACACTCATAGGGATTGCAAAATCCATTGTAGTTCTCCTATTTTTGAACAGACACATGAAACAACATTCTAATACTACTGTTTACCAATTCAAAAAATGCAACCTACTAATACGCTACTTAGAAGGGAAATTCTTGATGAGAACAAACTTAATTGATTACGTTTGATAAATTTTCCAAGCTATTAT
Organism: Pinus taeda; assembly: GCA_000404065.3. Taxonomy (NCBI): domain Eukaryota; kingdom Viridiplantae; phylum Streptophyta; class Pinopsida; order Pinales; family Pinaceae; genus Pinus; species Pinus taeda. The sequence continues at coordinate 75,590 of APFE030348424.1, forward strand.
CTCTTTATTATGTTCTATTCATATTGGTTGATTTTGGTTCATTTATTTGTGAACATTAGAATAGTTTTCTCAATCTTGGTGAGTTGTCCTAAATTGTTCAATGCCACTACTCGGTCTACAATGGATTTCTCGCTTCTTAAAAACCTACCATTTCTTTGCACCTCTCGATGAAAATGCTACTTTAATATGGTTGAAATATTATTTGTGTAAGTCACAATAGGAAGGATTAAGTTAAAGTTGGGAAAGATCACCATTTTACGTTATGCGTGATGTAGCAAAAAATCATTTGAAATCTTCATGGCACAAAGTAACCTTCGAGTCAATGATTTTGTTTTCATTTTGGCTTCATTTCAATATTTGTTTTGATTAGCATGTTATGGATAGGTTATGTGAACATGCCCTTCCTGTAAGTGAATCATTTATGTTTTAATTTTGGTTTCATTTCAATATTCATCTCAATTTATAGGTTATGGAAAGTCTAAAAAAATGTGCCCCTCCTGTATAAAAAACACAGCCATGATTTCATTCCTACCCCAAAAGGAGAGGGGTTTTCTGGCATTGAGTTTCTACCATGATTTGTAGGAGACAACTTTCTAATACGGTTCGTATGAGGGAAGAGATTTAATATTTAACTAGTAAGTGATGTCTTTACTTTTAGGGATGTAGTTTAATGGTTAGGTGGGAGATTTTACCCCACAAAATCTTACATGTTTAGTGCTCCAATATTAGGCAAGATATTGTACACTTGAAAGCTTCTCCAAACATGACAATCATCATTTCCAATGTCGATTATTTCCTTTTGTAGTCTCATGCCTTGTGATTTATGGATTTTTAGGGCCCATGCCGTGCATAGGGGCAGCTGGCTTCGAGAACCCCTTGTTATGAGGGAGATGGACACACATTTTCGATTTGAGCTATCCCATGTTGGACCTTTGTAGTGCATGAAATCTAGCGCAATAAATGAGGGGAGTTTTGGAGGGCGGGAACCAGTTGTGTAATGAATAGCTACAACTTTCCCAAGAGAAACATTCACGAGGCTTGCTTCAATGAACAAGTTTCTCATTAGAATGGCATATTGACTAATGCAGAGAAGAGCTTGTGCAACAAGCTATTCATATTTCTAGTTGGAGGAGGGCATTTGTTTTCTTTTGTCAGCACAACAACATGCAACAGGAAAGTTCAAATTATTAAGCATGGTTTTATTGTGTAGCATAATAGATTCATTAGTTACATAGAGGTACATATAATTGATTAATGTTTCCAGCTCGTCTTATGGAAGTTTGGATTTTGAGTGCACCATTAGAAGGTTCCAATATTCTAATGTGGGGGTTACATTATGAAGGTTGGAAAGGAGTTAATGAAATAAAACCTGTGGAGGATCTGTAGCTTGTTGGTGGAAAATTTTGGAAAGCATAACAACAATATCGAAGCTCCACCAAAGAGCATTGCCACGAGACATGGCTACATACATTGGTGTATCTTTAACAGGTGGCAAGTCGGCGAGGTCCCCCAATAGAATTATAGATTGGCCACCAAATGGAGTGTTTCTATTGGATGGGAAGGCCTCTCGTAAACGTTGATCAATTTGAGCAAGAATTTTAGGACCAGTGAAGTTCATTTCATCAATGAGAATGCATTTGACTTGATAGAGTTGTTATTGATGGTTTAGGAGGGATTGACCTTCTAGAGGGTGCATACAAAAGATAGGAATATGAAGAACAAAGTGTATGGTTAGAGCATTTATGTGGAATGCAGCAACACCAGTCGGAGCAAGTAAGAGAAGTGGGTTTTCCCCATTGATAGAGTTGGATAGGAAGACATTTTTGAGGCAATTAGTTAGGATAGATTTGTCGGCGTCAGCAGTGCCTTGGATGACCATGTTGGAGAAGTGGGAAAAAAATGTTATTGAATGCAATGAGTTGGCTTGGGGACAAGGAGGAAAGGTAATGTGGATTTGGAGAGGGAATTTAGTGGAGTGTTGTGGATGAGATGTTGAATTATATGAAGGAAATGGTTGTTTCTTGCAATGCAAAAGGATAAGAGAGTGGTCACAATTATGGTTTGCATCGAAGTCACGATGGCCAAGCATGTCAATCTCATCAAGGAGGATGTTGTTACCTAGGTGGAGTTGAGAAAGGAATTTCCATTCTTCCATGTCTCTTATGGGGAGGGGGGTGCATTGCATCGTGAGAGGGATCATCAAAGTTGGACATGGGTGGTTCCAAAGCAGCTTGGCGAACATGCCATGCTTGATACGTGTTGGAAATTTTCTCCCAATGAGAAACACTTGCTGACACGGTTTTGCCAATGTCGATAGGAAATCTATGAAAAGGGCAATACAAGAGTAGTTCACTCCAATAAAAGTCTACATAGTATGTTGAATATTTATTTGGGGCTATAGCGTACTAAGGAATAATGTGCACAACCTTGGGAGGGAGAATGCTCTTCCAAGCCGATGTTTTCTGGTGGGAGGAAAATGACTAGTATCATGTGACTTCAATAAGTGCAAATGACTCTAGTGAATGAGTTATTTGTGTGTATGGGGTGATGAAGGGTGTTGATGGAAGATGGGCATCCAAGCTTTTTGAAACACATCAGAAAATTGTTTTTTAAAAATTGAGGGAGACAAAATAATGACTGCATTGGGTAAGCGGTAGTTTTTGGAGCATATGCCATGTTTCTTGTGCACCAATGTCCCTATTAACAACAAGGTTAGTCATGAGTTTGCATATGACAGACACCGTAGGCACGTCAGGGGGGGGGGTGGGAAACTTTGTGAAATTCATGCAAGAATTTTGTGGTAACTTTCGAATTTTGCGTCTTCTTTCACCGCATACTTTGTGATGTAGTTCAATATAGCATGGCGTGACAAAACCAATTGGAAGTCAATGTTATCCCTCCAAATTTAAAGCATATGAGAGTTGTTCACATTTATCTTGTTCTAATTTCTCGCAAGAGTGTATGTTTTCTCCCTGGAAGCAATGATTTGGGGAGAAGAAGGTTCACACAATTCCAAAGGGGATTCATAACGACAAGCAATAGTTTTATTTTTTTTGTGAAGACATGTAGAGGAACGAAAATTTGTGTGCCTTTGGACATAGTTCACAACCTTGTAGCCTTGGAGTTCATTTGATGCAAAGATATTGTTTTTCACAAGGAGGCCGAGATCACATATAAATGAGTGATGTAACCCAGGAGTCATGTTATTGAGAGGCCGAGGTTTATAAGCAGTGATGTAGGTATCGAAAAAAAGTTTGGTCACACTAATGTCTGCAAGGTTATCCCAATCGAGGGAATCCATATTTGGTGCGTCTTCAAACCATAGAAACCCATATACACGTGTAGAGCCTCTATGTTAAATTCATACCTTAGTAACAACTACGGGAAAATAGTAAGAGGGATGCATAGAAAGAAAAAGTAAAAGAAAATGAAATTAAAGGGTAAGAACTAGTAGAGCCATACCTACACCAAAAATCATTTACAAGAAATCCTTTTAGTAAAACCTCTTCTAAGAATATTGTGAAATTGCAATGGATGTATTGGGATGTAGGATGTGGATTTGTAACAATGTTTTGGATTTTCCATCGAGACCAATATTGTGCATTAAATGGAGGGTTGGAACGTATGGCCATATGAAATGCATGCCATTTAGTATCATATGCACTTAGTTTGAATAAGAATGTCGGGTTACCATATTGAAGGATCATGTTCCTTAGCTCCCCTCTAGCCCTGGTCCAAAAAGAATGGCTCCCGCAAATGGATGAGTTGAAGTGCATAATGTGGTCTGGAATTGTCGAAAGTGGAAGCTATTGTAGGTGGAGCTAAAGTTCTGCTATGGTTAATGGTAAGGTATTTGCAAGGCCCCCTTTAATGAAGACAAAAGAAGTTTCATAGCTTCAATGTCACGTGATAAGGTTGTATAGGTAAAAGCGAAACCTAGGATGTTGGCCAAAGCAATTGTCATGGAAGCGCATTAGATGCAAAACATATTCTTGCATATCAACTATTGCAATTATTGGTTGGTTAATCATGACAGCTCTGTTGGGGAAGGCCATCAAGAAGAGGCCCTCTGTGTTGTATTCGTTGACTGGAGAAAGGTCAATGATGGGCCATTGAAGTGAATGGGTGGGTGTGGAATTGGAAGATTCTATGTAGGCAACTATCTCATGAATTTTTGTGTGAGAATTTAGTAGAGTTGTAACAAAGGAGGATGGATGAAGGTCAGACGGGTTTGGGTGGAGAAGTTGATGGTCAAGAGTTTCAGAGAGGAATTCCTAGGGGCCAAGGGAGTTGGGGAGAGATGACATAACATACTAGAAACATCTAAAGGGGAATCAGGAAGAGAGGAAAGTGAAAGTGGGTTAAGTTGTACATATTTGTAGTATAGGATGTTTGATAACTTGAACTGCAAAGCCGTGAGAACACATGATTTGCAGACAAAGAATTCATAGGATATGTGGTTATTTTTGGTTTTATCTACAATAAGGATATCTATTTCTAAGAGCATGTGAGGAAGGGAGGTGAAAATGTTAGTTATATCTTGAGGGAAGTTAATAGTATGGCTAGAATATTTGAATTTCCCTCCATGTGCATGTGTTACTTGAAGAATGGGGTTAACACGAGGAATGAGAATCTCTTCAACTTGAGTGAGGTAAGCGAGGACATGGGGTTCATTTCCTAGATCCATGTTGTTTGAGGATGAGAAGTGATGGATAGTTTGCTCAAAGGCACAATGGGAAAAAACAACGTTGGCATTTCTTTTTTTTTCATTGATAGGTAAGCTTCAAAACAAGTGGAGTAGACTTATATTGTTCTAAGTGTATGAATTATTTCACGAATGTGATGATGTGCATGATTGATGTGGTTGTTGGGGCATTGCTGAGTACTTGAAGAGGAAGCCACATGGGGGGATGGTTACACATGGAAACTGGGAGGTGACAAAAGGTCATCGGTTAGAATTGAAGAGGAAGCCTCATAGGGGGACGACTGCACATGGAAAGTGGGAGGTGACAAAACTACATTAGCTAGAATTGATTGGGATGCGAGTGGACATGGAAGGAAAAGAAAAAGACTTTGGGTGAATGCTAGGAGATGGAGACAAACCTAGGAAGGAAGAGGAATTTTCTTTGGGTTCATTTGAGAGTGAAGGTTGGATCGATGATTGTTGTAGATAATATGAAGACATGCATTTATTCTATCCTTGTTAAGTGTGTAGTGGTTCTGTCATTTTTCCTTTTATGCACTATTCGATGGGGTGAGCTGCATAGTTGTTTAAAACAAGAAAATTTGTCTCAAAATTAGAGCTGTAAGTGAAGTAGGAGAAAAGTCAAGGAAAACATGCATGACACGTTTGTATTTTTTGTTTTTTCCCTATTTCTTTAAAGTCTGTGTTTTTTTTTGTTGTTGTTGTGTTTTGTCTTGCATTACAAAGTATAGTATCATATATATGGTGCGAGTGTTTCTTTTAGGGAAAGTGTATGCATTATGTAACATGATGGATGTGAATTGAAGGTGTAGTAAATTAATCCATCTTGGGATGTTTAAATGATTATTGTTAATTGTAAAAGGAACCACATGATGCATATTCGACCTAGACTAAAGGAAGCCCATTTGTGCATGTGACCATAATTAGAAGCATTAGGTGTGTAGTGTTTTTCATATATAGCTTATCATATTCATATGTGCATCTGAATAATGTGTGTGTATTGCAAATAAGCTTACATGATGGAAAAGGATAGTGAAAATAAAATGACTAAATGTCCATGTCTATAGAAGAGACATTACAAGTGAGAAAATGGGAATGTATGGATTCGACAAAAAAACAAGTGTCTGCCCATTTGTTCATGAGAACCAATACACTTGAGAGAGGGTGCATATAATAATGGGAAATAAGTACAAAAGGCTGAAGCATTGTTGAAGATGAGTTTCAAAAAAATTAAAGTTCAAATTGAAAAAAAGAAGGCTCAACAAGGTGTAAAAGGGAAAGTGGGGATTAATGATAGTTAAGGGTGGGAAAGGAGTTGACAATTGGGAAAGGGAGGGGCATAATAGGGACAGTGTTTACAAGCTGAAGGATGGGCATCAATGGACAAAGGGGAGGAGTATGGGAAGAAAAGTGTTAAAAGAAAAGGGTGTATTGTTTTGGAGAATTTGGTATCTACAGATAAATACTAATTCCCTAGATAAGTAGCCATATCTAGAACAACAGTTTAAAGTGTTTTAGTCTTTTCCTATAAGCAATAGATAATATAAGAAGATGAGAAGACCTACTTGTAGTTTCGGTTTCCTCTTGTCTCCCTTGTATTGATCCCGTCGCTCCTTCCTATACTTAATACACTTGAGAAGTACTATAAACATAATAGAAAACAAAGAATAGATAAAAGAAAAATATCTATTGAATATAAGTGAATGGAATCAGATACATTTCACACATATAAGCATTATAAAACAAATCAAACATATGGGATAAAGGTTGAAACAATTTATTGAATAAAAGAAGGAAATACAACCATTTGTGTCTGATTGAAAGCCATTCCTCCAGCTTGGATCCCATTCACATCACATCAAAAGTATGACAAACATGTAGAATTACAATACTTGCTTCAAAGCCAAATCTCATAGAGAAATTATCTCCTTACAATTCAACATAATCCAGCCCCTTATCACTTAGATGAGTGGTCAATTTATAGGAAGATGAAGGATATTTTGCCATAAATGGTGGCATTGAATGGCCTTCCATACTTAGAATTAGTTCCATGGAAGAAGGGATGAGAGGATAGGATGCACCTTAATTCATTCCTCATTCATTTTGAAGCTCATAGGAGTTGATAAGTGAGGGAACCTTCTATATGACTCCAAAAGATAAGAATATTCCCCAAACCCTATGTGAATTTCTCTCAATATCTCCTAGTGCAGGTGAAAGGAAGCCTAACTACTTTGCAAAGCACCATGGCATGGACTTAACTACTCTACAGCGCACCCTTATAAGGGCCTACCTACGCTGGTCCCTCTAGAGGCTATTTCTAGATGTCTTCAAGTCATGAAATAATCTGGGAAGGAAGAATTGAAAGGGGTGACTTGTTTAGGGCATGTAGCAATTGAAATTAGGGTTTGATGATCCCTAAAACACTGATTTGGATGATGGGATTGATGTGCCCAAATGGATCTATAACAAGTACCCCCTAAAGCATGAAGTCAGAAAAATGCCAATGTTGAATGAAATTCTTTATGACGTGACGAGGAGGTATCGAAGTGGAAGGTGACCTCCATAATTTACAATACATATATCATGATTTTTCATTTTACATGAATTGCTGAGGGAAGGCATACCCATGCTTAGCTTATAAACTTTCATTACATGTGCATAAATAGTCGTCTATAGATATAGACCCGTGATCGGAATTACCATCAATGCAAAGCCATTGTACATATGATTTAGTACTCCTGAAATCACAAGTTGGATGGATGAAAATAGATTTGGGGTTTTCTGTCTCATTTAATCATTCGCTCAAGTATGATTCTAACCATGTGAATATGTGATCCAAAGTTGAACATGGGAAGACACCATCTGATTACCGACCAATGATGTAAGTTGTTAACAGATCACCGATAATGATAATGATCATGAAGGTATTGTGGTACATTTTGCATGGTGTGAATGGATGATTTGATGTCGAACGCCATACAAGGTCCTTTGGTTGAAGGCCATTCATGTCAACCTATTGTTGGAAGCGAGAAACTTGCCATTGATGCATGCAAGCCTAAAGGTACTAGATAATGTGTTGATGTCCACAAGAAGCGACTCGTCGCAAGAGGGCCTTGATGTATCCCACATCAACGACATGGAACGAATGTAATTATTTTGGACATGGAATTTGATGGATGACACAAGGTTCAGAAATGGCGATCATGAAAATGAAGGTTTATGCTATTGCAAAAGATGAATTTTGACTGAATGACTTCTCTTGAACATGTCAGCGACACTAAAATTAATTGGTACCATTTACCCAAAACAAAGTGATGGATAGTATGATAGACCAATGGTATGATAACCATCAAGCTAATAACCCAATCCATATAGTCATGGTGATGGAGTGAAAGTGTCATGTTCAAGAGCAACCTGCTACCATAAAGTAGTTTTCCCCTTTTTCCATTTTCCCCAGTCAGTGTTGACCAGTACCTCTTTGTTTTTATCAAGATTGAGGAGGATAAAATATGTTTGTTGTATAATTCCATCCTTCGGGTGTATCCATCGCTATTTGTGGTTTTAACGACTCTAGCGAAGGTGAAACTCGATCTTTTCTAGATGGACAAGCTTGTCGTTATTTGATGTTTTAACGAGTTTGACGACAATGATAACTCGGTCATTTTCATGTTTAGAGAGTTCGAAAAGGGACAGAAAGAAAACTCCACAATTTACTTTTTGTAAATTAGTCTCTCAAGGCCAAAAAAGTGTAAAATAATACAAGAGAGATATCATTTCCAATCCGTTTACGAGCTGGAAAGGACAAGTGCTCGACAAACTTTTCATGTTTAGAGAGTCTAAAAACAGCTTAAAGAGGACTCCAAGGGGGTTCTTTTTTCATTTTTAACAGAGCTTGAAAAAGAGGTAAAAGTGTGCTCTATGGTCAAAATTACAATGTACAATTGGGCACATAGAATTCTGTAAGTCAGTTGAAAAACCTGCTCAGAACACCACCAAATGGATTAAAAATACATGTTTCATAGGAAAAAGTAGATAACTACTAATGTTTTCTTGATTAATGAACATGAAATAAACCTCAAACAAGTTTTTACCATGACATTTTTAACATTTGGAACTTACCATTCAGTTTTGTGCTCTGAGCTAGTTTTCTACCTCGAACTTCATCAACTATTTGTGAGAGATTCTGTGGACCATTTCTCGAGCCATCTGGACCAGGTAGGAGCTAAACCTATCTTCTTACCTTTTAGGTCATTCTTTTGTCATTTAATGCAAGTTTTAGGTTTTTTTGGGGCCCTTGGGGTTTCATTTTTTCATCCTAGGATTAGCACAGGCTTTCACATTGAAAACTGCACTAAAGAGCACCCAGATAGAAGGTTGCATGCTATGCAGTGCACTATCTTTGTGCTTGGGCTGTGCTGGGTGAGTTTCCCAAGTTTGATTTAGTTGTTTGTTCCAAAATTTGTTCTGTTTTTTCATGGAAAGGATCCTAAGTAAGCTTATGATTGTGTTTCAGGCTTTCATCGAATCAGAATGTCAATTAGATGGAGAGAAAGGGAGCACAAAGAACAAGACATGGTTTCCCTAAACAATCCGGGTATAGTTGAGGCCCTAAAAAACTATGCGTTACTCAAATACTTCAAGTTGTCTGGAATGAGGACGCAAATACAACTACTTCAATTCCTTGTTCATGCATGGGATCCGACATATCAGACTTTTCACATTAGGGAAAAGATGGTCCCTATTACCATTGATGATATTTACTTTCTTACCGGACTATCAAGGCAACATGCCCCCATCTCACTTTCTGGATTTTATCGTGGAGGTGAATTGGTTAGAGATTATATTAGACAGTTTTTTCAACTAGGTACACAGCCTAGCAAGGATGGGAAAATAAAAATTAGGGATGTGGGTGATTTACCTTTGAGAATTATCCTCTTCAAAATCGCAAAATTGGCTATCAGTGTGACACTACATTTGGCAAATAGATCATATATGCTGTATGCACTAGTGTGTCTAAAGCCAAAAGTTTTCACTTGGTGTGAGGATATGCTTTCCTCACCGAAAGAACAACTGAGCAAGGTAAAAAGTGGTGAGATGAATAATTTCCGCTATGGTTCGATCTTAATCACTTTTACCTTAGAGAGAATCCCATTGATGCAACCATAACATGTATCATTGGGTGTAGCTGGTCCTAGAGATCCACGTATGCAGAGGTGGGTCGAATTGATGGCTCGACATGCAGGTCAGTTAACAATCATTTTTTCCACTGCATTCTTTAGTTGGCTCAAGTGACAACACCTTGTCATCGAGGAACATCCATACTTAAGGATGGATTTCCGTGAAGATCCAGATTCGATTCTACTAGTTGGAACATAATGGAGTGCTATGGGTAAATTGTTTGACCAAAAGTATTTGTTGATATTTCAAGTTTCTACATGTTTTTTGTGTTTTTAATGTTTCCAAGACTAAACCAAAATCATTCTTATGCATGCATATGTGGGTACTATTTGACCCGTGGAGCACCAACATGGTGCAGGTGGGCCAGTGCAGAGAAACATTGGGAGAGCAATTCTCGAGGACTTAGATTTGGTTGACACCTTAGCAGAGTTGCAAGATCACATAGAGGGATTAACCCTTGGTATTCCAGATGTTTGGATCGAGGAGTTAAATATGAAGTTGCAGCGCCACACTATTGTTGTTCCCAGCCACTGGGCTAGGATTTTGTGCGTGATAGCAAAGGCTATGATCTGTTACCATGAGCACCACTAGATCTACTTAGGATGTTTTGTATGCATTTTTAGTTTTCTGGGTCAGGTGACCGAACGTGTCTTGGACACGAATTTTTAAAAAAAAATTAAAACACCTATCTATTTTACTTTGAGAGTTTTCTATAATTATATGCAATCATATTCAACTGATGTTGTGAATTGAAAATATTACTTTTACATGTGTCACAAATGTCTATTTAACACATAATTTGCTAAAGAATCTGTAAATGTCTTAAGATTTCTGGAAATATGTTGATATTGGATGTGTTCAAAATGTCTTTCCAAAATACAAACTCTAAGGAACATACGAAAAATTATTGGATTTTAGACAGTATAAATATTTGTTAGTTGTAGTACAACGAGTTGCGAGTCCAACCTAATGATGATTCTGTGAATGCCAAGTGAAATGGCATCAGAGAGTAGTTCAATCAATGTGCTATACTCAGTGATGTTTTTTGTCGACCGACCAATACAAATCCTCTAAAAACTCACTAACTTGCCACCCAACGTGAAAATAGCCCATGCTGTAGAAGACAAGTTTTGTGTACTATGAATAGCACCATCGTCGTAACCAAAAAAATGTTCTAAAGACTTTGATATCTGCAACAAATGAAAAGTGGATTAGTAACCAGATAAAAACTCTAAAATACACACACATAAACACATGCAATGAAAGCATATATATAGTGAGTTTTACTACACTCAATCAAGCATAGTAACATTTGAGGTACACCCTGTTTTGGGGTGGTGACAATGGAATCCCATCATAATCTACTAACTCGTAGGCACCTTTTGCTAGAACATGCTTTATAATATGAGGAACCATCCACATTGGTTTGAATTTCCATGCTCCAGGTTTATCAATTTCCTGATCGTAAAGTAATACTAGGTCTCCTTCTGAGAAGATACAAGGCTTGACATTTCTATCATATTGCACCTTGATTCGTTTCTTATGTGCTTCGTTAGCCAATGAAACATCATGACACGTTTCATCCAGATAGATTAAGTCGAAGAAATGTGATTCTTCTTTAGAAGTGTCGGGTAACAGGTCAATTGTAAGTTTGAGAGATGAAATTTTGCATTGGATCAGTAGGATTGCTTCCAAACCACACACCAACTGAAACTGTGTGAATCCAATTGCATTTCTCACTGAAGTTCAATATGCTCACAACGCAGAGTATAGGATTAAGTGCCAATTTCGCTTATGAACCCTTATCATTCTCTGCAACATCCACTTCGGGACTTTTTTGATGCGCTCAACTTGTCCATTGGCTTGTCAACGATGACTATAATATACCCATGCCCCCTAGCCGAGGTGGGGTTACATGCATGAATTCAATGCCCTATTTGGCGAATGGTCCAATAGCAATGAACAGATGCAATGGTGCACGTGGTAATCTGGTTTTTTGGTAAGATATCTGGCATGTGTGACAACTACTGACAATAATAATACAATATTTGAATATCGCTGGCCAGAAGTAACCAACATGAAGAATTCTTTGTGTGGTTGCATATCCAGATAAGTGTCCACCACAGACACCTAAATGGAAATCATTCAATGCTTTCTTGTCTTACTCAAGTGTGAGGCACCACCATAAAATTGTATCGCTAAAGAGTGTCGCTAATGACTAGATAATATTTGGCTTGGTATAGAATACGTCTTTGTTGCGAGCGAGAGGTATTCGGCAGAAAAGTTTGGGTATGGAGATAGATATCTCCATACCATGCATCAGATGATGATATCAGAAACAAAGACTCATCCAAAATCAATGGTTCAGATTTTGAATCAATGGAGGTTGAGGGAAGGTCGCAGAGTAACTCTATGAAAACTAGAGATTTCTTTGATTTGGACTTGATGAATTCTAGATCAAACTCTTGCAAAATGACTATCCATTTTGCATATTTTCCCCCCAGGAATTGACGTGACAAAATGTATGTCATAGGGTTGTGATCCGAAATGATAGTAGTTTTCGAGAGCAGGATGTAATGGTGAAATATTTGAACAGCTTGCATAGTTGCCAAAGCTAGTGCCTTGACATAAGGGTACATACTTTTTGTATCATTAAGATTATGAGTCAAATAATAAATTGGATGTTCAATCCCATTTTCCTCTTGGAATAAAAGCATGCCAATGGTTGTATCAGTAGCGATGAGATATAGGTAATAGTTGTTTTGATAATTTGGAGAATACATTAATGATTCTCTAATCAAGGTACCATTAAGAGCATCAAAGGAAGCTTGTGCAACCTAATCGCAATGGAATGGTGTCTGATTTTTCAAAATACGTGTAAAACCTTTGGCCATCTCAGCATAATTATGAATGAACCTCCTTAGAAAGTTAGCCTTCTCTTGGAGTCTCTATAAATGTAAAAGATTTAAATGTGGAGGAAAATCAAGAATTTCCTAAAACTTTAATGGATCAAGTTGAATCCCCTCTCTAAACACTACAAATCAAAGAAATCGACCAAAAGCAACACAAAACGCACATTTGTGTGGATTCAGTCATATCTTGTAGTGCTGGCACTGTAAAGATATTGCTCTCAAATGTTGCGGGTGATTAGTCCACCTTCGTGAATGAATAGGTAAACCATTAAGTTAAGGTTGAACAATGTGCTTGATGTCATGGAAGGCATAATTCATTTCCCTTTAAAATGTGGCCTCTGCATTCTTCAAACGAAATGGGATTTTCCTATATGTGAATGTGCCCCATGGACAAATAAAATCTATTTTAGATTGGTCCTGTGGGTGGATATTGATTTGATTATGATGCTTCCCTACTAGGGTTCCTAAGTAAACTCACCACCTATCTCCTTTGTAGCCTCGTCTTTCCTGTCCTACCTTTCCGCTGATCCTCTCCACATGGTACTACCCTCCGGAGGGGTGGGCTCAGCCCTCCCTCCCACTTCAGGCCCTTCCCCTAACTCTCCAATAATCGCAGATGTTCCAGCCGGCTCCAGTTCCACCCCATATGGCGCCCTCAACTCCGATCCTGTCATTGACAACAATGGAGATTCTACTACAGGCCATGCAAGAGCCAAAGACAAAGGTACAGATCAGAACGACTCGATGTCATGGCCAAAAGCATCTTCTACAACATGCATTCCCAAGTCTACAGAGAGAATAAAAATAGATATTCCGAGAGATCGAATCAATAACCAAATCTAATATATGAGGGATCATGCACTCATAGGGAAGTTCCTCGGATTCTGGTCAACTGAAAAGGCCTTGCATTAATGGATCGCGTCCAAATGGAAGCCTAAAGGACAAGTCACCCTGCAGCTTGGTCCTAAAGCTTTCTTCACTGCTACTTTCAACTGTCTAGAAGACAAAATTCGCATTTTCAAAGGAGGTCCATACTTCTTGAACTCTATAGGCCTGTATCTTCGTGAATGGAAAGAAAGATTCAATCCAAACAAATAATATTTCAACTGGTCTCTGGTATGGATACGCATGTACTCTCTTCCCTTGGAATACTGGAATGAGGAGACCTTAAAGGACATTGGCAGTAGCCTAGGAGTCTTCATCAAAGCCACTGAGGAAACCAAATTCTGAAGATACACCTCCTATTCTAGGATCTGTGTACACATGCATCTGGCCAAAGAACTCACGGATTCGATAAGTCTATTTCATGATGATTTTCAATGGGTCCAAACAATAGACTACGAGCATGTTCCTTTCTGATGCTGAAAGTGCCACGAACATGGCCATATTTTCAGGGATTTCCCTCTAAATCTTTAGCCTAAATCTCCTGTAACTGAGACGAGTAATGATGCTGAGGGATTTACAAAGGCCTCCAGTTGCAGAAAGAATGCCAAGAAACATCCAGTCACTCTAGAAGATCCCAAGAAACCTGAAACATAGAATAGTTTTAAAATCCTGTCTTCACAAACCAACGTGGAGGATCACACAATCATCCCACCTTCAGATCCTTCCCCTTCCACTCCTATGCCTCCCCCAAATCCTTCAGCTATGCCCTCAATATCCAATCTAAACAACATCCCCGTCTCAATATCCACTGATAAAAAAAAAGCTCCAGATACAGCCCTACAATCTTCCACCATGGAGATAGATGCAACTCTAGCTCTCAGTATTCATCAAAAGTCAAATGAGGAGGAACAGAACAAACCGACACACATGGAGGAGGAACCAGAAAGTGTAGATCAGGGACATTTGGACATTCTCAAATTGGAAGTGGCGTGTTGACAGAAAGAATTCAGTGACATACCCCCTTAGGAGATCGAAAGACTTGAAATAGTTTTAGCTAGAGCATAGCAAAAAAAATATCTTGGTATTTAGGCAGGTAGTCTGTGGGATGGTAAAAAAATACTAAAAGAGTCAAAGAAATGTGGGCGCAAAACGGATCTGCGAAGGACTATTATCATTGGAGAAATGCTCGTAGACTCTAGTAGATTCCCCAAGTTGATCAAGTTCTTCAAATCTCTTCCCCATAGTTCCTCATGAAGCTAATCTCATGGAACATGAGAGGGCTTAATAGCCCTGCAAAATACCGAATGTTAAAAAATATGATCCAGCAAGAAAAGCCTTCATTAGTCTTTCTACAAGATACCAAAGGCAATAGCACTATACTGGAGAAAATTCTAAACAAAGCATGGACTGGATGCCGCTCAGTCTCTGTGGATGCCTCAGCAGCTTCTGGAGGGCTAGCAATCATGTGGAACCCTCAATTCTCCCCCTTGAATACTTTCATGCCTCACACTACTTCACTCAAACTACATTCCACCTAATCGGGACCAATATCCATGGTCTCCTCACTAACGTGTATTTTCCACAATATTTACAGAAAAGTTGGATTTTCTGAATACACTCACAGCTCTTAACTCTGGCAGGAGCCATCCCCTTTGGCTAAGTGGTGGTGACTTCAATATCATCACAACATTGGAGGAAAAATCAAGAGGTCGAGCAAGGCTGGAAGGGGAAAACATTGGCTTTAAAGACTTTATCCACAGAAATCAACTAGTGAACCTTCAAACTTCTAATGGTATGTATACATGGACCAATAAAAGAAGGGGACCATAGCGTATAGCTTCCAGACTAGATCGATTCCTTTTGACGGATAATGCCATTCACCTGGGCGGAGACTTCCATGCTTCCATCATGCCTCAAGTGGGCTCGGATGACTGGCCCATAGTGCTACAACGGTCGCATCTAGATTCTAAGTGCAATAGACCTTTCTGATTCGAATCCTTCTGGTTTCCTCATCCTAACTTCAAAGAAGTGGTCATCGCTGCCTGGAAATCCTTCATTCCCCCTATAAGAGCCAAGATTTTTCAATTTCAACAAAAGCTAAAATACCTTAAACAAGTGCTTAAATCTTGGAATCGCACACAGTTTGGTAACATATTTGATTAGTGGAAAGTGCTGGAGAAGCAAATGAATACACTGTAACAATGTATCATCTTTGAGGGAGGAATAAAAGATTATGCGCAACAGGAGCAGGACCTCCTAACCTAGATTGAAACACGAAGGCAAGAAGAAGAGACTATCAGACGACAAAAATATAGGATCAGATGGCTTAAAGATGGGGAGAAAAATACTAAATTATTTCACAAGTCAACCATTCAAAGGAGAATGCACAACAACAACGCTTTCATCAACAATCAGCAAGGGGACCATCTGGAGGTGCATGAAGAGGTGGCACATGAATTCCAAGATTACTTTCAGGACATTCTTAGGGAACCCCCAGGTTACAGAAATCAAGCTATACAAACTATAACGTAGCACATTCCTAAAATCATAAATCTGGATCACAATAATAGGCTTCTCCAGCCTATCTCTATGTAGGAAGTGGAGGATGGAATGGCCCAAATCAAGGATGGTAAAGTGCCTGACCCTGATGGATTCACAACCAATTTCTTTCATTCCTTTTGGGAGGACATCAAAAAAGAGGTCTGGGAGCTTGTGGATGAATCACGATCGATGCACTGGGTCCTTCCTTCCATAAACACGAACTTTATAGCACTCGTTCCTAAAGTGGAAGAATCAAATACACCTTATAAATATAGGCTGATTGCGCTATGTAATGTAATCTATAGGCTCATATCTAAAGTCATGGCGAATAGGCTCAAACCTCTTCTCCCTCTCCTCATTTCGCTAGAGCATACAGGCTATGTAGAAGGGTGCCAGATTCTAGATGGTATCATTCTCTCCCACGAAGTGATCCACTCCTTCAAGATACTAAAAAAACCAGGTATGATTCTCAAACTAGATCTCTCCAAAGCATTCGACAAGCTCAGCTAGACCTATATTAAACACATCTTACCTGCATTCAGCTTCAATTCTACCTGGATGCGATGGATAATAAATCTCATTTCCTCCCCCTGCTTTTCCATCATGCTCAATGGTTACCCTTCCCCTCCATTTCATCCTTCTCGGGGTATCTGTTAAGGTGATCCTCTTCCCCCGTTCCTTTTCTTTCTCATGGATGAAGGACTAAGCCACCTTCTTCATTTTGCTTCTAATTCACACTCTTTAAAGGGTATTTGGTTGCATGGTCAATCCCCCATTAATCACCAACAGTTTGTCAACATGTTGCAGCCAGCAACAACCCCACTTCTTATCTAGTGTTATTACTAATACTAAATAAGTGGGGGCCCTTTAGTCAAAGAATTTGAAAAAATGAATTAGTGCTTGTATTTCCTTTTTAATAAACTTACCATCAAAAACTCAGGAAAATACTCTCGAAAAATCTAAAGAAGCTTAAGTTTCATGATAAGGTAAAATCACTCCTTAAGAAATATTGCATCGCAAAATTAACATAGGATACCCCCTTACAAGATGAATTTTAAGATTGCAAGATCGTGATGCGAGACTACATACTAAAAAATATATATCGCATCGCATGCATCAGAGACCTCTTACGTTAAAAAATCCCTAAATCACCGATATGCGAGGGCGCATATCGCAAAATCGCATTTCGCAGAAATCACTTTAACAAAAATGTCACATGCCACGATCTGCGATACTGCGATAGTGTGATATTGTGATATTGCGATATAGCGATATCGCAATAAAGCGGTAGGGAAATATTGCGACAAATTGGTGGAATGGTATCGTAAAAATGCGATACAACTATCTGTGATATTGCAAAGCAAATCGCAAAATCTTTCATCGCGAATCTTTTGGGCTCATTATTCGAGAAAAACTTTTTCCATGAACCAAGACCTGGTTATGCACTTTAATGCTAATTAATCAGTTAGTTGCCAATTGTTAATGAAATATGGTTTTGTGCTTATTAAAGAGCCAGTTCATGTAAGGTGGTATAATTTTTATGTCTTCAGCATTTAAAAGCTCTCCCATCAACTTTCCTTATCATTACTCTCACCTCACTTGTAAACTATAGGAACGAAGAACAAAGAACTATATATAGCAGTATATAAGATATTATGGGGAAGAAAGGCAAAGCTACGAGTTCTGATGACAAAGAAATGACACCCCTCTATACAGACACTGCTTGTAACAGAGATGTTGGTATTACGACTTGGGAAGGCATGTATAATATACTTGAAGAAGAAAATCCCAAGGTGATGGAGGTTACAGCTTCTGCAAGTTCACAGGGGTCTTCCAAAGCATCAGTTGCAGATTTAGCTTGTTCATTATTGCACCAGATAGCAGCGAGGCCCAGAATTCTCCCCTACATAGATATGGTTAAATGGGTATTGGACAGCGCGGACATAAAAAATAGATAATATAAAACTTAGGTTCAAGAACTTACGGAATTATTATTTTCACAAAATTTGAGCTTTACATTCACTAAAAGAAAGTGTACAAGAGGAAAAAATCGCACCAAGGAAGCCCTGATCAAGAAACGGAGGCAATTTCGTATAATCGCGCATTGCTGTGTAAAACTTCTTGAAATGGAAATCCTCTAATTTCTCAGTTACCTGTAATCCCAGAAATTTAGAAGCATAATGCTAGAGGTAAAAAATAAAACCTGAATCCCAAAACCAATAACAATTATCTGAAATATCTTAAAAATAGAATGTATATAAGTACAACAATTGCAGACAGACTGGAGACAGAAGGCTCAAGAAAGGAGAGAATCAATCAAAAGAGTAACTAAGCTGAATTGGGATTCTTACTGGACGTATTTGGTAAAACCACATAGTCAGTGTATGACCCTCAAATGCATCATCAATTCTGCCAAAAAGTTGGCGCCAACTCTTGCCGATTCTACTTTCGCAGGATAGTTGAAGTCTGAAGTTAGCCAGTTGACCCTACTCAAGCAAATGCTGAATGCTTGGGATTTCAAGGATCAGATACAAAAGTATTTAGTTGTTAAATTTAGATTCAATATTAGTATTAATTTTACTTTACTTTTTCCTAGAAAAAGGATGGTCATTTAAACCATATCCTACATTTTTGTAATAAGTTATTTTTAGATTTAGTTAGTAGTATTCAAACTCTTCTCACGCATTTAGAGAAGGGTCCATAAATTTATCAAAAACTTTTCCTCAGAACATGCACTTTTTCATCCTCCGAGGAAGTGTTTATGAATGAATGGAAGAGATTTATTGATATCTACATTTAATATCTGCTACTGATGTTGCACTTCTGTACTCTTAGTGGATGTTGGATTAAGAAGAGATAAATCATTATCGCTTGAAGCTCATAAGTAGAACTAGTTATAAATGTCACTTTTATCTCTTACCTATTTCTACCTCTACGTTAAAGTGATATTCATGTTCAGTTGTTTATAGATTGATGCGTGAATGCCTGAATTATCATTTTTCACTTTTGTATGGTGATAGCTATTTATTTATGCTTAATGTATGAGTAGCTTATTATGCGATATGTTTTTCACAACTGTTTCATCTAACTACTTATGCGAAGTGGTCCATCTATATTGCATTCTTTTCTCATTACAGGTGAACGATCTTTATTACCGATTGTTATCTAAAATCTTTTTAGATCACAGATCAGAAGGATCACACCCTGGGCTAGCAATAGACTTCGATATTTCTGTTTATTAGAATACAATTCCATATCATTAGAATAGAGTTAGAACTAGAGCATCTCACTTAGGAACTTTTAGAAAAGAAATCTTCACACACACACATAAATTGGGAAACTGGTCCCATAGCACCAGTCGGACCCACTATACCAAACGAAAAAGGAGCTGCTAACCAAGGTCCAGACCAGGTGGGTATCCCCCTTGTTGTAGACTCGATTTTCGGGGCTTCAACATATTTGGTGCTAGAAGGAGGGCCTCGAACTATGAATGGCAAGAAAGTATAAATCAAAATACCATTTTGAGAGTAAATCGCCCTCACCATCTCCCCCGACTTGTCCATTGCATTTAGAATCTTTAAATCCAAAGGCTGAAGTCATGAGAACAACACCCGCTGCTACAAATCCTGACATTTCATAACAATATTCTATTGAACCTCCTAAAGTTGAATCTTTGATTCACAAACTTCAACGATTTTCTATATGTCCTCAAAGATTTGATAAATCACAAGGTAGCGTACTTCGCAATACAACCCTGCTCATCCCCTCACCAGATTAAAGAGTGAAAAGTTTTGCGTTCAGCCAACTGAGTTACCTCTACCAACAAGGAAGAGAGCAAGGAAATCACCTAAAGGGTCTGATAGCAAGACTCTTTCATCATCATCTTCCATCTCAACTTCTCCATCACGAAGTCAACCATCCACTCCTCCACTTTAGATCATTGTCCATCAATCCAACGATGCTTCTACATCTCCTTCTCAATCATCTGGAGTCATAATACCCTCACCTTCCCAACTGGAGGGACCATCTTTAGCATTTTTTTCTATTAATAGTTCAGCGATGGCCCAATCTCCATGGAATAACATAGGGGCAGTCTTAACGTCTGCACCCTTGAGTTAAGTACCAGCCCATCCTGAAAATTGGTTGCTTATGTTTAATCCTGAAGCAGGCATGCTAGTTGAAGAACATATAAATAACTTTATCCTATCCATTAATCTCAATGGAGTTACCAATGAAGATGTTGTTGTTCAACTTTTTCCTTATACTCTTCAAGGAACAATCAGATCATGGTATTTTCATTACCATCTGAATCTTTCACCAGTTGGTATATCTTCCAAGAAAAATTCCTTATCAAGTTTGGTGACAGGTCTATCACAACATTAATCAACGACCTGTCTAACCTGAGGGCCGAGTCAAGCGAACCTATCAAATATTTCAATTCACATTTCAATAAATTGTTAAACAAAATTCCTACTGCTTCTAAGCTCAGCGATGAAGTGCGAAGTGAATGGTACATCACTGCTTTACCATCCAACATAGCAATCTTCATTGATAGGGCTAACAAAACAACTTTAGTAGAAAATATGAAAGAAGCAATAGCAGTAGAGAAACGTATTATAGCCCTAGAAAAGAAAAATGGGATAGAAGAATGCAAATCCAAGAAAGTTCTTTCAAGCAAGATCCAAAGAAAAAGCAATCAAAAGATCCATTCGATTTAGAAGGATTGCGAAAAGTTTTGAAGACCATGTCTAACGAAATGGTCGACATTAAGAAACAAGTGGCATAAACTTCTTCTGAAAAGTTGTACAAACCTTTTAAAAGAAACCCTTCGACCGATTCCAAGCCCCCAAGTGCTATTACAAGTGCTGAATCAGAAGAAGAAGAAGATGAAATCGCTACAGAAGAACAGACCGATGAAGAAGAAGTTGTAGAGCTACAAGGTATGTGGGATTTCATCCTCCCAGATGAATAGGATCGAGAGGCATAACCAATTAGCACTCGAAGCAGAAATCAACTTGATCCTCCTCAACCTAACCCTAAGCCAAAGAGCGCAAGTTCGATGACTAAGGATAAAGTCACAACCAAGAAAACGACACCTAAAGCGACTCAAACCAGCCCAGGCGAAACTGATTCATTAACTCCATCTAAAACGCTGATTGTTTTGGATGAAATGGAGTATAATATCATAGAGGACATGAAAAATACTAGGGCCAACATCACTTTTTACGAATTGAGCAAGTTAAAACACCAGCAAAAGATACTTATGAAAGAGTTGCATGTTGTACCAGTTGCACCTTTGCCCGCTACTGTAATTTCTCAAGCTTCCAATGATATGGGAAGACCTCCAACTAATGCAATGAATAAAGTTTATCCAAATGATATTTCTATAATTGGAGGAAGATCGAGATCTCATACTCCCCCATTTCTTCTTGCTTATGAAATTTTCAATAAAAATGTGCATAATTTCTTAGTGGATTCTGGAGCTTCATTGAATATTTTACCAAAGTCAATATGTGAAAAATTGAATGTTCAACCGCAAAAATATACTATGTGCATAGTTCAGCTAGATCGATCACAAGTCAAAGTGATTGGCGAATTAAATCAGGTTACCATAAGGCTATCATCCAATCGAAAGGTATGTCAAGTTATAAACATTTTAGTTGCTGATATTCCAGAATTTTATGGTTTAATTCTTAGCAGAGATTGGTTAGAAAAACTTCATGGATATTTTGCAACTCACTGGTCGCACATGTGGCTCCCTTACAATGGTAAACCAAATGAAATAAAAGTTGAGCGAGAAAGACATTAGAAATTCATAGTAACAGAACTAGAAGGAGAGAATGAACCAATAACATGTAGCAATAACATCATTGGCAACTACTCAGTAGATTCTTTCCTATGAAATTTTAATGCTCATTCTTCACCCTACTTAGAACATTATGTTTTATCTCAAGTAGAAAATTTCTCTTAGACAGATAGTTCTAAATGTATTAATTTTATACATAGTCTTGTAGATAAATCTTTATTTTGGAAGTTATTTTTTGATGGTTCTAAGTCTAACGAAGGAGTAGGATAGGATGCGTGTTAATAAGTCCAGAGGGAAATAAGACTATGCTAACTTGTAGACTCGAATTTGATTACACCAACAATACCGCAGAATATGTGGCTTTAGTCCAAGGGTTATACAAAGCAATTGGATTAGACGTCAAATACCTTCAAGTTTTTGAAGATTATGAAATTGTAATCAGACAGGCATGTAATACTATACATTGTTTATCAGGGCATTTAAAACATTACCAATATTTAGTTCAATATCGGACTGAACACTTTATAACATTTAATATTTCGTCAATTCTCATACTCTAGAATGCTAGTGTAGACGTCTTGGCCAACGTAGCTTCCAAGCTCATTCCTTCAGAAGATTTTAGCCCTGATCGGTTTTCAATTGAGTTAATTTTTAGACCCTCGATTCCTGATAACATTACCAATTGGAGAATTTTTAACAACGATCCTGATATTGTCAGTTTCCTCACGTCTAAAGGATCTTACACCAATCAAATAATTGATGAAGACCAACATGACCAACAATTGCAACAAGATAGCACTAACAATGCTATACCTAAGTCAGTAGTCAAGTTAGAAGATATTTATGATTTGAAAGATTGGTTTAAAAGATCTACCAATTCAAAACTCCAAAGTTCAACTTTGAACTACGAATTAGTAAATCTAGGAACTGATACCAAACCACAAAATATCAACCTAGGTCTTGGTCTAGCTCCTAAAGAAAAACTAACATAAACTTGTCTCTTGAGACAATACAAAAATGTCTTTTCTTGGAATTACGATGAACTCAAAACATATGACACCTCCATCATCCAACATAGTATTCCAATGATAGACGATGAAAAACCTTTCAAACAAAAGTTGAGAAAGATCCATCCCAACCTAGAAAACCAGATCAAATCTGAACTTAATAAGTTATTGAAAGCTAAAATAATTTTTCCCATCCAGCACTCCAAATGGGTTTCCAATATGGTTCCTCTTAGAAAGAAGAATGGACACATGAGAATCTGTATTGACTTTCGAAATATTAATAAAGCCTGGCAAAAGGATAATTTTCCTTTACCTCCCATGGAACAAATACTACAGGCAATCGCAGGATCGGAATTAATGTCATTCTTGGATGGATTTTCAAGCTACAATCAAGTGTTGGTACATCTCAATAATCAATTGCAAACCACATTCAGAACTAAATGGGGTACATACACATATCAAAAGATGCCAGTTAGTCTGATCAATGCTAGTGCCACATTTCAGAGAGCCATGGACATCACGTTCAAAGGTTTAGTTAACAAATCAGTGGTAATCTATTTGGATGATATAACTGTATATTCCAAGAAACGAATCAATCGTCTTAGAGACTTAAAATAAATCTTCCAACGTTGTGGAAGGTATGGAATTTCACTTAACTCAAAAATAAATTTTTTCGCATTAAGTGAAGGAAAACTTCATGGGTTCATAGTGTCAAAATCTGGAATTAACATTGATCCTGACATAATCAAGGAGATTTCCGAAATACCTCTACCTCACAACAAGAAAACCATGCAATCTTTTCTTGGGTAAATTAACTTTTTAAAGAGATCCGTTCCATATTTTTCAAGAATCATGTCTCCTTTACAAGCAATGGTTAAAAAGAACTCAAACTTTAAATGGGGCCAAGACGAATGTAAGGCATTAAATTTGGTCAAACAAGAAATCGTGAACGCTCGGTCTTTAGCAACTCCAAATTTCTCGGATCCTTTTATTTTATATACATTTGCCTCTGATAAATCATATGTTATACTCACTCAATCGAATCAAGAAAAGGCTCAAGCCCCGATTGCTTTCTTGAGTTAAAATTTACAGGGGGCTGAGTTAAATTATTGAGATGTGGAGAAACAAGCTTATGCTGTTTTCAAAGCAATTAAATATTTCAAACCCTTTTTACTCAAAACCCATACCAAAATCATTATACCATTTCCAACGGTAAGAAATCTTTTAGTACAAAAAGATGTGGGTGAAAAAATAGCCAATTGGGTTACTGCCTTACAGGAATATGATGTAGAAATCAAACCAGTAAGTATTGTAAAAGCTCAAGGCTTTTGCAAAATGGTAGCTAGAGCATTGCTTATGTCCGAAATTCCATCTGCAGAGACAGAAATGTATGAGGTAAGCCTAAACGATGTTGAGTCATTAGATGTTGATATCATTTATTACTTAAAGAATGGATATGCTCCTGAAAACCTCGATCATACCAAGAAAAGAGCTCTAAGGCTGAAGGTCAAACAATATTAGATCATGAACGATGTTGATTTTAGAATAAATTATGATTCTATTCTCCTTAGATGTCTTGAGAAATCTGAAGCTAAAAAAGTCTTGCAGGAACTCCATGATGGGTCAGTAGGCGGACACTATGCTGGAGACGCTACTGCACATAAAATCTTACGCACAGGCTATTACTGGCCCACATTATTCATAGACTCACATAACTACATGAGGAAATTTCAAGTCTATCAAACTACTATTGGGAGACAAAAGAAACCATGCTTACCACTACAACCAGTCAACCTTAAGCAGCCTTTTGATCAATGGGGATTGGACATAATAGGTGAGATTGTTCCTCACTCTTCTAAACAACATAGATATATCCTTACAACAATAGATTACTTTACTAAATGGGTAGAAGCAGTTCCACTCAAGACGGCTAATGTTGAACATATCATCGAGTTTATAGACCAATTCATAATCACCAGGTTTGGGTTGCCTTCTGCTTTAATGTTTGACAATGCATCATATTTTTCTGGTAATGCAATGACTAAATTCGCATTCAAAAGGGGTTTCAAGCTTAAATACTCCGCCAAATACTATCCACAGGGAAATTGATTAGCTGAATCTACAAATAAAAATTTAATAATAATTATTAAGCGAACCATTGAACAAAATCATAAAAATTGGTAGAAGTCTTTAAGATATGCCTTATGGGCAGATCGAATAATGCAGAAAGAATCTATCAGAACTTCTCCCTTTAATTTAATTTATGGGAAAGAAGTGATCCTTCCAACTCATTTAGCACTTCCCTCTCTAGCCTTAGTTCAATATATTGATGAAGCACCAGCCTCTTCTTTACAACTAAGGCAGCTGGAAATAATTAAGTTAGAAGAACAACGAGAACCAGCCAAAATGACTCACGCTCATCATCAAGCATTAGTGATAGCCTCTTTTGATTCAAACATGATATCCAGAAAAGATTTTCAGATGGGAGATGTAGTTTTAAAATGGGACAAGGCTCATGAGGAAAAAGGGAAACATACAAAATTTCAACGAATGTGGCTTGGCCCTTTTCAAATCATAGAAGTAATAGGTCTGTCCACTTTTATGTTGCAGGATTTAATAGGAAAAGAAGATTCTTTACCTGTTAATGGACAGATCCTCAAGAAATATTTTCCATAGAAGATCTTTCTTCTAGTTCGTAGATTAGCTTATTTCCATAATAAAACTGGTCGTAAATGGTTACATTTGGAATTCATGAAAAAGACATAAATTCTCTTTTAGATTTTGCTTCTTCACTTGTATAAATAGAATTATTTTAGAAAATTGATCATTATTATTGAAAGATACAGTTAAAAAGTCTAGACCTAGAAATGATACTAGTTTCAACTTTGTAAATCTTGGTAAAAAATGACTTTTAGTGGGGGAAATTTATTTATATAAGTCGAATGAAAGGTATCAATAACAAAATGAAGATTCCGTGTAGAAAATATCTTTTCAAAAACTCTACCATTGTTGTCTAGAGCTAACTTAAGGGAACAGTGACTTCCTCCCCACCTAGTAAACTACAACGCTCAAAGAATGATCCAATGATACACTTTGACTTCAAGAATAAGAGGTCTCATCACGAGTTAGCTTATCATGATCATAGATATTATAGCTTGCTGACTTTTCCAATACTGCATACCATAATAGGGCAATGACTCAATATTGTTGCAATCAAAAGACAAGGGGCCTCATCATGAGCCAGCTTGTCCAGCAAAGTTATAAATCAAGTGAATGACTGTGTCATAAATTGGCTATCGAACCAAGACATTGTTCTTTAAGGGTAAAAAATAAAATGAAGAAATAAGTGTGGATATGTACTTCTCTTTGAAAATTGTATATTCCTCTAAGTAGGTTATAGGATCATTCCTCGGTAATAGGTAACCCTGTCGAGGCTATAAAAGTCTGCTTGCAGCAGAGGCTCTACCTACGACAGATGAGCATATTGAAAACTGATTTACAAAGAAGACTTTATTTTTATCTCTATAAACCAATTAATGGCTGATGTAGATACAAGGACTAGCTTGAGGGAGTCAATAATCAAATTTGAAAATAGAAGAAACAAAATATCATTGATAGGAAAAAGCATAATGTACTTTGTCTTTCTACAATAAAGTTTAACTTTCTAGAAAGTTTTCTATTTTGGAAGTTTAGAAAATTCAAAAGAAAAGCAAAGATAACTGGTTCTTCCAAGTGAATCGCCAATCGTTATGGCCAGCAACAACCCCCCTTCTTATCTAGTGTTATTACTGATACTAAGTAAGTGGGGGCCCTTTAGTCAAAGAATTTAAAAAATGAATTAGTGCTTGTATTTGCTTTTTATTAAAATTACCATCAAAAACTTAGGAAAATACTCTTGAAAAATCTAAAGAAAGCTTAAGTTTAATGATAAGGTAAGATTGCTCATTAAGAAATATCGCATCGCAAAAGGAACAGTAGGATACCGCCTTACAAGCCAAATTCTGAGATTGCGAGATCGCAATGCGAGACTACATAATAAAAAATATATATCACATCGCATGCATCAAATGCCGATTACGCTAAAAAAACCCTAAATCACCGATATGCGATGGCGCATATCGCAAAATTGCATTTTGTAGAAATCACATTAACAAAATTCTCACATGCCGCGATCTGCGATACTGCGATATTGCGATATAGAGATATCACAACAAAGCGACAGGGCAATATTGCGGCAAAGTGGTGGAATGGTATCATAAAAATGTGGTACAGTGATCTATGATATTGCGAAGCAAATCTCAAAATCACTCATTGCGAATCTTTCGGGCTCATTATTCGAGAAAAAATTTCTCCATGAACCAAGACCTGGTTATGCACCTTAACGCAAATTAATGAGTTAGTTGCCAGTTGTTAATGAAATATGGTTTTGTGCTTATCAAAGAGCCAGTTCACGTAAGGTGGCATAATTTTTATGTCTTCGGCACTTAAAAGCTTTCCCATCACCTTTCCTTATCATTACTCTCACCTCACTTGTAAACTGTAGGAACGAAGAACAAAGAACTATACAGAGCACTATACAAGATATTATGGGGAAGAAAAGCAAAGGTACGGGTTCTGACGACAAAGAAATGATGCCCCTCTATACAGACACTACCTGTAACAGAGATGTTGGTATTACAACTTGGGAAGGCATGTATAATCTACTTGAAGAAGAAAATGCCAAGGTGACAGAGGTTACGGCTTCTACAGGTTCACAGGGGTCTTCTGAAGCATCAGTTGCAAATTTAGCTTGTTCGTTCTTGCACTGGATAGCAGTAAGGCCCAGAATTCTCCCCTACATAGATATGATTAAATGGGTACTCGACAGTGCGGACATAAAAAACAGACAATTTAAAACTCAAGGTCAAGATCATACAAAATTATTATTTTCACAAAATTTGAGCTTTACATCCACTAAAAGAAAGCGTACAAGAAGCGAAAATCACACCAAGGAAGCCTAGATCAAGAAATGGAGGTAGGTTCTGATGCGCGATTAGCACTTAGCTCTAATTGCGCATCGCTGGGTAAAACTTCTTGAAATGGAAAGCCTCTAATTTCTCAGTTACCCGTAAGCCCAGAAATTCAGAAAAAGAATGCTAGAGGTAAAAAAGAAAACCTAAATCCCAAAACTAGTAATAATTGTCTGAAATATCTTCAAAATAAAATCTATATAAGTACAACAATTGGAGATAGACTAGAGACAGAAGGCTCAAGAAAGGGTAGAATCAATCGAAAGAGTAACTAAGCTGAATTGGGATTCTTACTGGACGTATTTGGTAAAACCACATAGTCCGTTGTATGACCCTCAAATGCATCATCAATTCTACCAAAAAGATGGCGCCAAATCTTGCTGATTCCTCTTTCGCAGGACAGTTGAAGTCTGAGGTCAGCCAACCGACCCTACTCAAGCAAATGCTGAATGCTTGCGATTTCAAGGATCAGATACAGAAGTAGTTAGTTGTTAAATTTAGATTCAATATTAGTATTAATTTTTCTTTACTTTTTCCTAGAAAAAGGATGGTCATTTAAACCGTATCCTACATTTTTGTAATAAGTTATTTTCAGATTTAGTTAGTAGTATTTAAACCATTCTCATGCATTTAGAGAAGGGTCCAGAAATTTATCAAAAGCTTGTCCTCAGACCATGCACTTTTGCACCCTCCAAGGAGGTTTTGATGAATGAATGGAGCATGATTTATTAATATCTGCATTTAATATCTGCTACTGATGTTGCACTTTTGTACTGTTAGTGGATGTTGGATTAAAAAGATATAAATCATTATTGCTTGAAGATCATGAGTAGAACTAGTTATAAATGGTACTTTTATCTCTTAACTATTTCTCCCTCTGTGTTAAAGTGATATTCATGTTCAGTTGTTTATATATTGATGCGTGAATGCCTTAGTTATCATTTGGCACTTTTGTACGGTGATAGCTATTTATTTATGCTTAATGTATGAGTAGCTTATTATGCGATATGTTTTTCACAACTGTTTCATCTAACTTCTTATACAAAGTGGTTCATCTATATTGAATTATTTTATCATAACAGTCAAATGATCTTTATTACCAATTGTTATCTGAAATCTTTTTAGATTGCAGATCAGAAGGATCACACCCCGAGTTAGCAATAGACTTAGATATTTTTTTTTATTAGAATACAATTGCATATCATTGGATTAGTGTTAGAACTACAACATCTCACTTAGGAACTTTTAGAAAAGAAATATCAGTCCTTCACACACACATAAATTGGGAAACTGGTCCCATATCCCCAGTCGGACCCACTATATCAAACGGAAAACGAGCTTCCAACCAAGGTCCGGACTGAGTGGGTATCCCCCTTGTTGTAGACCCGATTTTTGCGGCTTTAACACAATTATAATATTTTTTTGTCCATTTGTCAGTTCAAGAGGCCTCAGCCTTCAAACTCCTACTCAATCTCTTCTCAGAAGCCTCTGGCACCACCATCAATGCCTCCAAATCCCATCTCTTTTTCTTCCATACTCCCATTCTCACTCAGATAAATATAGCCAGGATCTTGGGCTTTTTGATAGCCAAGCTTCCTTCGAAATATCTGGGAGCTCCCCTATTTGATTCAACTATCAAACATGCTTCCTGGAGAACCCTCCTTGACAACTTAGAAACTAGGCTCTCCTCTTGGACTTACCCCTCTCTCAACATTCCAAGTAGGATTATCCTAATCAAATCTGTTCTCCAAGCCATGCCTCTGTATTTGCTCTCAATCTTAGCTTCCCCGAAATGGGTTCTTAAAAACATACGCAATCTTCAAAGAAATTTTCTTTGGGGCTCCTCAGGCCACAATAGAAAATGGGCTCCGGTCAAATGGATGGAGGTTTGACTTCCGAAATTAGCTGGGGGGCTAGGTTTGAGGGATCCCCTTCATAGAAACAACAACATGGGTGCACGCATATGGTGGAATTGGATCTCTAAACCGTACACTCCATAGGGTTGTCTCTGACAGGCTGAATATGCTCCAGGAAGTCCAAACGAGGATCTAACCCGATTCAGTTCAACCACCCCTGGCTCGGTGATTTGGGATGCTGCCAAGCAACATAGCGCCTTTATTCAAGAACACAACTTCTGGGAAATCCACTCAGGCACCACTTCAATATTTTGGGAGGATTCCTGGCAACAACTTCCTGAACATGCCTCTCTCTTTCACAAACCCAAGTTGCAAGAAACCATGCAGCAAAATGAGAAAATCCATGTCCATCAATTCTAGCAGCAGCAATCTCCCCAATGTTTTCAACTTTGGAGACCGGAAAACACATGCCAGGCCAACTCGCAGGAAGAAACCTATGGTGAGATTGATCAAGAGCTTAAACTCAAGAAAATCAAACTTTCTGATAAGAAGGACCAAGTGCGATGGGGATATACTCCCAAGGGCATGTTCACTACCAAGGAAGCATATCAAATTCTCTATCAACCTATGCAGATTATAAGGGATCAACTATGGGACCATGTCTGGCAACCAAACATATGGCCTAAGGTCTCCACTTTCCTTTGGTTTCTCAGCAAGCAAAGGATCCTCACATGCAATAACCTATAAAAGCGAGGATTTATTGGGCCTTCCAGATGTTCTAACTGCAATCTTGATTCAGAGACCATTAAGAATCTCTTGGATACTTGCCCATCAACAGCTCAAATGTGGGAGAGAATAACACAGTGTAATAGAAGAATAGGTAGAAGAGAGGGAGACATCGTAAACACCATCAGGAACTGGCCTCGATATCCTTTCCAAAGTCCTATACTCAATGCCCTCTGGAACCTCCTTCCAAGCTTCGTCTACTGGATCATCTGGAAGGAAAGAAACAATAGGATCTTCAAAAATCATAACTCGCTCTTGGTACCCTTTGGCTTCTTATCAAGCAGAATCTTCAAGAAACTCTAGTTCTCAGACAATGGCAAGACTCAGATATGCCAATTTTACCCCAGCAATGTCTCATTCTCGCCAACTGGAACCTAGATGTCACCTTTGTAGATCATATCAAGCCTAGCACTTCAATTCACTCTGAGTATGCACAATTTTGGTCTGCTCCTGCCATCCACCCTTACAAGCTGAACTTTGATGGAGCGGCCAAGGGCAATCCTAGGACGGCTGGATATGGTGGAATCTTTAGAAATGTAGAAGGCTATGTTCTACATATTTATCACGGATCGCTAGGTAGAGATACCAACAATGGTGCCGAGCTTGAAAGCTTATGGCAAGGTATACACATAGCAGAAATAGAAAACTTGTTCCCTCTAGAGGTAGAAGGGGATTCACAAATTCTAATAGAGGTTGCTATCCGGATACAATCAGGATCCTCAGCAGCAAAGATTTCTTCGAGCTAGAGGCTTCTAAGCAGACTGGAAGAAATTGAAGAATGGCTCAAAACTGCACGCAGTTTCTCCTTCAAGCACATTTTGTGAACAACTAATAAGGCAGCAGATAGACTGGATAATCGAGGGGCCGATCAGCAGCTCCCATTCTTCTTTGGTCCGTTGAATAGTTCCAATGATATACAACTCAAACACGACTGTACTCTCCTGGTGCAACAAGATATATCTCTCCCGGATCCGGTTGTTTGATTGTGGTATAGGTACGTGGGTAGTAGAATGGGTGGGTGCGTGGCTCATCTCCATTGCCTCTCGGCCTCTCAAAATACTAGCCTTTATTTCCCCTGAGCTCAAATTTAATGTTTTTTTAA
This sequence comes from Pinus taeda, assembly GCA_000404065.3. Taxonomy (NCBI): domain Eukaryota; kingdom Viridiplantae; phylum Streptophyta; class Pinopsida; order Pinales; family Pinaceae; genus Pinus; species Pinus taeda. The sequence goes on from APFE030348424.1 coordinate 107,377, forward strand.
TGTAGCCTGTCCCTCCTCTCCAGCCTGTTTACGTCCTAAACATGGCATCCTCAACTCGTCTCATTTGCGCTCCTCCTTGGCGCTCAAGTCTCTCCTTTGCAGCTGCAGAGAATCTTTCTCGCACCATCTTGGGGATATGCTAGACTCTGGTTCGATGGCTAGATTTCTGGCTAGGGCTTCAGGCTTCTCACTGCCACACCTACAAATTCGCTAGCTACTTTTTCTCTACTGTCCCATTTGCTCATCTGGGTGCTGAAGCCAAGCTAGTTCTAATCCTTTTCTGCCTCCATACTTTAGAAGGCCACCCGAATCTTCCTATTCTTCCGGTTATGTCGAAACTTCGCCAGAGGATGAGCTGCAGGAGAGGAAGCTCCTAGGGGCAAACGAGCTGCCAGGCCTCCTCCTCCATGACAGATTCCTCGACTTTTTGTTCGGACTTCCGCATGGACTAGTATCTGGCTACAAGGAGTGGTTGAAGGGGCAGAGGATTGCACAATTTGGCAACGAGCTCTTTCAATTCTCCTACTAATACAACTTGGCTACAGTTCCCTTGCACTCATGGAAATTTCTCTTTCATGGCCTTTGTTACCATAGAGCTTAGCAAGATTAATGCTGGTGAGGGAGATGTTTCCCTTGGGGGGACTAAGGAAAGGCTAGCAAAAGATAGATTTGACATCAGTCAGATGAACTACGAGCAGAGCAAGGCCTCAGGCTCGGGCAAAGGCATGGCATCCCAGATCATGAATGATCAGGCGGGCCCGACTGTCCCTAGCGGTGGCGGCTCTACAAGCAAAGAGTGCCACCCCTCTGAGGAAGAAGATGATTACAATTATGGATGTTGCATCATCGAAGAGTAGCCCAACACCTCTCATGACGTTTAAACAGGTTTATGCTCTACGATTTTTTGGAATTCACTATGCTCAAGGATATTCACTTATCACCTACTTGACCGTCATGATAAGTGCTCTAGCTCTAATCGCTGGTTTCCCCTACAAGGGGGCAGTCTGCTAGCCTATGGTTTTTAGTCTTGGTCGCAGTCTTAGTTGCTTCTGAAGTTTGTACTCAGATTTTGTTCCAGGCAGTGTTTCTTAGTTCATTTGCCATGGTCTAGTCATCATGTTACGGATGCTGTATGGCCTTTGTTTAATTTTTAGTTCCAAGCACAACAATGGTGTTTCTACTTTTTTATAATAGTCATGGTCAAGTTCCCCACGGACCTTCAAGGCAATAATCAGCAGGGTATTTTTTGAGTATTGATTAGTTATACTATGTAAACATGTCGCATCTTTGGGCTAGCTTTCACGAGGCCATGGCCTCGATCTAAAAATATTTTTTATTAATATATAGGTAGACATGTTCAGAAAAAAAAATAAAATCTAGTCAATAAAAGGAGTAGGATAATTATCCTTTGGACATGACTAATTTACATCCCTATAATCAATGCACACTTGAATTGTCCCTTGTTTCTTCATGATAGGAACAATGTTGGAAACCCTATCAGTAAGAGGTACAGGGTAAACGAAACTATCACACAAAAGTTTTTCAACTTCTGCTTTAATTGCAACAACTTTCTTTGGATGAACAGGTCGAAGCCACTGTCATACTGGCTTGACATCAGGGTACATTTTGATTTCGTGTTCAACAATACTAGAGTCAATGCCTGGAATCTCATTATAATACCATGAAAATATATCTCTAAATTCACGAAGGAGAGTACGGTAACTATCAAGTTCTGATGGAGAAGAGGTTTGCCAACATGAATGTTTTCTACAACATTAGGCTTGGTCGAAATATTAATAGAAATCATTTCCTTAATATTTGACAATTTTCACTCAGATTCTACTGTGTCTATGAAAACTAAATTCAAAAGGAAATCAACAACTGAACAGTGGTTTAATTCATTTGAATAATCTTCAATATCATCAAGAAGATGGGAATGATGATGGTAATATTCCCAAGGTTCTTCTCCTATCATCATTGATTAGATGATTCCTTCATCTGTAGAATGTATATGTGAGAAAGGATCCGATGAAGTACCATATTCTAATGAACAGTCTACCCATACAATTGGTGAATGCAGATTTGGGTTTTCCACATAAGCCTGAAAAATTGATTGCTATGCTAGCTCAATGGAGATTAGTGGCATGACCTCAATATTACTATCAGCTTCAAAATTATTGGTAATACTCCTTAAATCAAATGAGGTGGAGGAAATCATGTTACAAGTCTCTACTATTTCTACTTCCACCAAATCAGAGGGTGACGGTAGTGTAAAAGTACCCATTAGGGGAAGATCTTTAAAGAGACCTACTCCAACACTTTGAAGTGAAGATGGGGGTCCGTGTACCAATGAAATGCTTCCTGTAGCCTATGAACTATTGGCAAATAAGGGAAGTTGATCGATGACTATGATTCCACCCTTATGAGTGAATGCAATAGTACAAAAGTACATGGAAACCACAACAACCATAGCATATACCCAAGGCCTTCCTAGTAAAATGTTGTAATTGAGGTGTCCTTCAACTACCTCAACTTCAATAGTAACTATTTTTCCCCCTAATCCAATTTGTAGGTTACACAAAATCCCACAAGGCATATATGTTCGTCTGTCAAAATTTTTTAACGTAATCGGTGATCATGACAATGCTGGTGAGCCAAGTGTTTTCTAGTAGCTCATTGACATAATGCAAGTAGATGCCCCATCATCAATAATAGTTCAGTGAATTTTCTTATTGAGAGCTTGTACCTGAATTATGAAAGATAATTATGCTGGTAACTATGGTCTATATCTCACATGGTTAAAAACCACAAGATTGGAATTTGTAGGGTTTATTCCACCAATTGCTACTAGTAAAGCTTGCTTCTAGGAGGCACAGTTTTGTAACACCTCGAGTGTCGACATAGCGGAAGGTGATTGAGAAATATCTTCCACTATGTTATAGTTATGCGCTACTCGAGCTCAAGGATTAAATGTTGATTTATGCATAACTCCCTTTGGTGGTTTCATTGTCAATTCTGGTGCAATAGGTGGTGTAATAATTTCATATGAAGTCGAAGTCGAAGGATTAGGTTGATCAATGGCCTCACTATTCGACGATCATAGTGGATTTGCGTAATCTTTATTTCTTGTTGACACTAAAACTTCATTTTTTTGCTTTGTGATGGATAACATTAGTACTTGGGATGTGGAAGCACTGTCTATCACAAACAAACGTGTCTTCGGGTTAGGAAATAGATTTGTCAACAATGCAGATGTGTTAGAAGTCTTTAGAAGTTTAGAGACTTCTGAGTGGTGAGGGCAATCTCTTGTAAAATTCTCTTCATTACAGATTAGACATGGATAATGAGGTTTCATTGCCTAAGTAGAGGAATCAAATGATTTCTCTTGAGGGGAATTATCTTGTTTTTCCCCTTATTCTTGCCACCTAGTTGCTTTTGATTTTTGCCTTTGTCAAATGACACATCATTAATTTCAGAAGCAAGAGCGTTGCTGATGCATTGGTAGTTTGGTTGGTAATGGAAAGAGTTTGACCAAGTGGTCTTCCTGCCATTCGCATGCTTGAAGAACCAATCACAACATCGTCAGCATGAGAGTCCTTACTCGATTGTGGAGGAGGAGGAAAAGTGAAATTTGGTTGGGGTGCATTGGGAATTTTGTCGTAGATCATGTCAAATTATGTGTAAATAAAATCCAAGTGTTGGCATTGAGAAATTACTTGCTCTTCTTTGGCAACTCCATGTTTTTCCACATCCTTGGTGGTTGATGGCAACAAGGATTTTATGAACCACACAGCCAAAAGCTGACTGAGAACATATGTCTTAACCATTCGATGACACCACCACTCATGAATATGATCTGATATATGGGTAGAAGTACTCTATTTAAAGTTGGTTAGGAGTTTTGTTCCAGTCTCTTATCTGATAGGTAACTCGAAGTGGGTTAGAAATGTGGTGGCCAAAGTTGTAAAGTTGTCAAAAGAAGCTCTTGGTAACTCAATGTACCATTTCACAGCTAGACCAGTAAGTGTTCTTTGGAAAATATGGATTCTAACCGAAGCATCATTTAAGGAGTTTGATGAACACCGAAAATGAAAGGTCATGACATGATTTGATGGGTCTTCTCCGTGATTTCCATTAAATTTCGGAATGTCAGAAGGTAACTTATGTGGAATCACCGACCACCAAGGTGCATATAAGATTGCATCATTAGTCAGCCAATTTAAATATGGTAATTCTAAATTTGCTACAAATGGCAACTATCAATTGAATTCAAGTTGAGCATACCCAGGAGATAATGGAATTGCCTAAGCAATACGTCTTTGCATACCAACATAGGGCATCTACCTTTGATAAACTTGATAAGGTTGTTGTTAAACAAATCCGGAAATGAGGTGCTTGTTAATAACTAGGTTGAATGTGTGGTTTTCCTTAACCTACAAAGCCTTGTTGACCAGGACCTTGGTAAGCTTGATACTGTCCAAAACTAGGTTGAGCTTGTTGGGCATGTCCAAATTAGGGTTGGAGTTGCTAGAATTGAGCTTGTTAAAATTGGGGTTGCCATGGTTGTTGAATCACCTGTTGTTTTTGTTGGTACAAATGTTGTTGATTTAACAATTGTTGTTGCACAATAATGAAAGGTTGGCCAGGCTGTGAATAAACTATACCAGTGTAAGCCTAGGCTAGTCTAGATAAGGGTATACTAACCTAAGGTTGTTGAACCTTGGACACAGGTGGTTGTTGTACTGTAACTTGAGAAACTTGAACTTCTTGACTCTAAACTTGTGGTTGCAAGGTAGAGGGACCATTTTGTATGTGTTGAGATACAATAGTTTGAACTTGTGACTGTGATACCATAGTAACAACAGGTGTAGTAGGAATAGCTAACACAGTTTGCATTGGTTGTGTTGGATACACAAGCCTTGGTTGAACTAGCATTGTTGGTTGCCATTAAGAAACTCAAATTCCTGGCTGACCTAAATACTTTGGGATACTACCCTAAACCCTAAACCCAAAACCCAAAACCCAAAGTATTTAATATTGGTCTCCATATGGCGAAAATCAAGTATTTAATGGATACATAGGTATTCGTTGACTAGACTTCCTAGCTTCATATTGATATGTAGGATTAAACTGTTGAGTTCCCGTTAAAGAAGAACTAGGTAGAATTCCGATTGAGGACATGGGTGATGAGCATGGTGTAGAAGCAACCCCTGAGTGGGTTCCAAATAAATATTGATAACCAACTGGGACAGAGGATTCACCATATAGATGTGACTCAGGTGTGGTAGAAAACATCGAAGAGGTTGCAACACAAGATTCTGCCATAGCTGCATCAGATGATACAGTCTAGCATGTTGACAGTTGTTCAGCCATAGTTAATTGACCCAAAAGTTGTCCTAAAGAATCAATGGGCACTTGAAAATAAGAAGGACCAAACAGAGCAATAAATGAGGAGTATGAAGGTAAAGATAAAGCCCAGTTCCAATGTGGAATGGGGTTCCATGTGTAGAATCTTCTTCCAATTCTTCCTTGATAACAATTAAACCAGGTGGAAGAACTTCACTGTTTGGTCCGTAAAATATTTCTGGTGTTGATAAAGTGGAAGTTTTAGTAGTTGCTGATGTCTAAGGATTAGCTGGCTGTCTGCCTTTCGGTAAAGTAACAACTTATGAATGTTCAAATTCAAAGTCTAGATTTTCAGGTAAAAGAACAATAGTTTCAGAAAGTGGTCCCTAAACAACTTCAGGTTCAGATTTAATTTCTGTTTGAAATGTGATAGGTTCTGGAATAAATTTTGGTTGAATTGATTCAAGTTTAAAAGTAATTTATTGTTGAGCAACTTTAAGTTGAGGATCAACTTGTTGTTGAACAACTTCGGTTATTGTTTCACTAGGACCATTGTTAATGTCCTTAGGTAATTGTGGAACTTCTTCTTCATAAACAAATGTACCAAAAATGGTTGGAGTAACTCGAGTCTTAGTACTTACCAAAATAGATGTTCATGTAATTCAGATGAAGAACTAGGAGTTTTTGATGTACTTGACTCAGTTAAGTGAGACCGCCTTGACCGAATAGGTGTAGCTTCAGGCAGCAAAGGTGGTTTACTCGTTGTTCTTCGTGAATGATGGGGTAATATTTGATGTTCCTCCACGATTGTTGATTAATTTTATTATCAAAAAAGAAATAATAAAAAAGGGGTAAGCTAGGCAAAATCTTTACCAAGCAACTATGAACTGCAAAATACCTCCTCGCGAACCAAGAAGTACAAGCAGGAAATCTACCCAAATGTTGTGTTCGGTGTATGACAGTGTACAAGGTAGCCAACTTGGTTACCTAATGATGGATAGCAACCTAGTGTTGTCCTCCCATATATACCCAAAGGTAAGTGGAGGCCCAGTCCGTATAAGCACTGTCTAATGCAAAACTGCACAGTGAGAGCATTCCCATATACCTTAAGTACTATAACACCGCCCTATATACCCGAAGGTAAATGGACGAGCTACAACATACTCACATACATGGAATGAGGCATCACACTCAGGATGTATTACAGACAAGTTAGCGACGACTGTTTTGTTTCACAACGCTAGATGATCTAGGACGACCCATTGATTCAATTGCACAAGTGTTCAAAGTGTCATCATTAGTGTTCATGGGTATCATTCTATTTCGACAGTGTTGGTTATGATCAGGTAATGCTCGTAGCTTTTCACGGCATTTAGTTGATGTGGTGTTATACCTGGTTGTTGACTTATGTTCATTGATAGTTCCACTAGGTTTGGTTGATGACATGTGTTTTTCGTTCAACTTTCCAGGTTTGTTGTGTCGACATTAGTGTCGTCAGTGGCATAAATTCATCGTTCGAGTTGTCATTGCAAAGATAGCTGGAGTCAATGATGTGCATGGGTTGTCTTCATGGTAGAGGATTGATATCATCATTTGTCGATGATCAACATGGGTTTATTGTCATTATGTGACAAATTTCGTGAACATCACATTGTGAAACAATTATACATATGGGTTTTTAAAATAAATCCTAATCTATGTATTAATCCTATGCTACCCTAAGCCTACGTTCTACAAACCCTAACTTATGATAAAACACCATTCCCTAAGTTATAAAGCCATGTATATAAACTATTCTAAGATCAAAACAAATCCTAAACCCTAAACCTATTCAACCTAAAGCCCTAACCTTAAAAATATTGCGATATAACTGTTGGCCTTTGTAAAACATCAAAAACATTACAAATTAAATACACAGTCCCCTAATTGTAGAGTTAACTACAGCGAGACCATGTCATGTGAGTGGGCAGAGGATTTAGCAGCGGGGGTTATCCATAACCACCAACCTAAACCATGTCAGAGGTCTCAACATGTGAACAATGTTAAAAAGCCATCGGGGTTAGCAGTTAACCACAGCCAGTTGGCCGCCACCCTAGCCGCAACAAAATGATGAAATTAACATGTGATAAACTAGGGGTAACCATTAGGATTGGATTCTAGTTGTTATCATACCATTGTCGCAACTGCTCGAGGAAAGCGTGTTCACATTACACAGTCACCGCGAGGCTACCGGAACTGTCAATCAGAACCGCCAGAAGAAAATTCACAAGTGGCAGTCAGTGACCTAGTCATATGGCAATCGACTATTTAAAACGTCGATTGTTAACCTCCAATAGTTTGGGGGGGATACCAAAGACATTTTTGGGTTTTAAACTGTATTTTTGGCATGAAATTAATTCCATGACCATGAAATTAACCCTAAGATGGCAAATTGTCACTAGACCGAACTTTTAACCAATCCTGAAGCAGCAAAATGCATCTACAAACCAGCTAAAATGGTTTCAATGTATCCATAGGCCTTTAAAAGGAAAAATTTTCCATTGAAATATAGGAGAGTGGTTTTCAGCCTTTGTATGCAAGTTCTAGAAGGATAGATGCGATTTTGTTTTCAGTGTTTCGGTAGCATCCGGAGTCGGAATTGGAAACCATAAGCGACATTGAAAAGTTCATTCAGAGGGCTATTTTATTACAGAGGTTAGAATTTCCTCTGTGTAAGTTCAGTCTATCCAAATCACTGTGTAATTGACTCATTTCTTCTCATTCTTAATAAAATGGTTGCCCATCTTGAAAGTGGACCCGGAGATGTAGTGCATCAGGGATGGATTTCGTAATCAATCTTGTTGTCTGGTATATATGTGTTTTCACTATTTTCACTTCTATTTTGCATCTTACTTATGGTTTATCAATTGTCGTAAAGTGTTATGCTCCAATAGCTTTCCTCTATTTCCACACTTTCAGTTAGAATTCAATTGTTAGATGGCTAATCACTTCTACATCAATTTTTAGTATATGGTCATATCACATCATATAATTTGGTATTAGAGCAGGTGTCATTTGTAGAATGTTCCATTGAATGTTAACCAGATCTAAGTCACAATGAGGAGAAGGAATCCTTGAGCAGATTGATCCAGAGATTGGAAAGCGACGAGTCATTCAAAAATCGACCATGTCTGGACTTGATACAGGTTAAAACACTGAGACTAAGATGAGTGAGGGATAGTTTCAACAGGCGTTCTTAATTATGCCGCAGATGTTGGGATAGTTGTACAAAGACAAGAAGGGAAGAGGTTCAGCTTCTTCTTCAAAGTCATCGAAGAAGGACAAAGGTAAAGGGAAGAATGATAACAACCTTCACCTACATCATCTCCATCATCCTCTTATTGTTATTCTTCTTCCAGTGTAGAATCTGAAACGGAAAAGAGGCCTAATAAAATATCTCTTTTGGAACTTGATGTTAAATTTGAGTTACCTATTTATGATGGTGAAATGAATCCAGAAAAGTTAGATAATTGGATAAAGCAATTAGAAGTGTATTGTTGTATTCAGAACATTTCTAGAGATAAAACTAAAATCTAGTTAGCTACACTTAGAATGGGGGGAACATCTTTAATCTGGTGGGAAAAAAAAACTTAGCTATATGTAAAGTGTAAAGGAAAATTCATCTCTTCATGGTCTAAGTTTTTGAAAGATCTTAGGAAACAGTTTTATCCTTTAGGATACATGCAACAAGCTATTATTGATTAGCAACATCTGAGGCATGGTAAAGGGAAGAGTGTTCAGTAGTTTACTCAGGATTTTAGGAAGAAATCATTGGTGCTTGGTATTTCTATGGATACATGTGAAACTTTGTTAAAATACATCAGCAATTTGCATTCATATTTGCAGCATACTTTATTGATGTTTAATCCTGGTGATCTTGACGAGGTTTGTGTTCAGGCCATACATATTGAATCATGTGGAACACCATTCAAGTTGTCATCTCAGTCATCCAAAGAGATGGAAACTGGAGAATCCAATGACAGTAAGGAGAAGCACATTTCTAAGAGACATAATCAGTGATTGTTCAAAAGGAAAGACCTACCTCTTCTCATTGCCATAGAATCATTCATGATGAATCGAAGTGCTGCAAACTTCATCCAAAACATAAGCCCAAAAAATTCCTTAAGGCAAAGGATGAAAAGAAGGCCATTGCAGTAATCCTACAAAATCTGTGTTCAGATTCAGGTAATGAAAGGAGGATAACCGCCATGGTTACGACAGGAAAAACTTCTGATACTGGTTCAAGTTCAAAAACTAATGTGTGTTCATCAAACATAAATCCTCCACATGATGATAAAAGGGTTGAAATCTTCCAGATAAGGATAACATCCAAGTATACAAATATTTACAGAATGTTTGACATTGAATTGCAAGAAAATTTAATATCTAAACATATAGTTAATTAATTGGGATTGAAAACACAAAATCATCCAAGACCATACCCATTAGGTTGGATTAATAAATCAACTCAGATACATGTCACAAAGCATTGTCAGTTAAAATTTGCTATTACATCTAAGTACATTGATGAAGTGGAGTTAGATGTGGTCCCAGTAGACATATGTGGAGTTATCTTAGGAAGTCCATATCTTTATGATAGATATGTAGTGTTTTATAGAAGAGAAAATAAATATCACCTAAAGAAATAAGGGGTTGAGTTTATTGTTAGGGAACATAAATTCAAATCAAACTTGGATTTAACTGTTACAAATCAAGTTAAATAGTTAATAAGTTCAAGTAAATATGTACTCATGTTTATTAAGGAACAACATAAGGATGATTGTTCAAGATGAGAGATTCAGTTTATAGATCAATTGGTCAAGGTGGTTAATTCTTTTCGAAGAAATCTTATTCATAGACAGGATAAGCAACATGAGATACATTTAATGTCCTATGAACATATTCTTAAAGAAAAAATGAATCTCAACTCATTCATTCAACTGAATTCTAGAAACTATCATCATCAGTAGTGTATTGCAGGGAATGGTACATGTGAGTCTAATTAGAGACTTGTTTTAGATGGTAAGCTTATTTTTAGTTTCAGGGGTGCAGGTTAGTATTGAGGCAAGTCAGTGTTACATTTCTTTCGTATTGCATCATCATTCATACCTTAAAAAGTAATGAAGCCTCTTTGCAAGTGGAGACAAAGTCTGTAAGTTTTCATGACAAAGAATTTTTGAAAGCAGATCTAAAGTTCCCTTATCATTATTTGAAAACTAATGCATTAAGTGGAAGTGTAAGTTAGTGGTAATATCATTTAATAGACAAAAAAATAGTGATTCAAGTAAATCAACAATTACTTAGATACTTTCAAAATCAAAATAAGTTGTAGCAGTCTTTACATCATAGATGGATGAGTTTTGTGTAGCATGTTCACTTAGTAATTAGTCAACATGAAAATAAATCAATTCAAGTAATTGATCTGAAGTCAAAACGAAAGGAGTCTTTGAATATTTCAGTTATTCTGGAAAGTAGATTGTTAATACCCATCAGATGTATTGAACAAAGTTCTACAAATATTGTTTTCAAAGATGTTTTCGAATCACTAACCCATGATTCTTCGTAGAAGAAATTCAATTGCCATGTTGATAGTGGGTTGTTTGCCCATCCTCAAAAGTTGGCCATACTGTGGATAGAAGAAATAGGTCACTGAATCAAAAGGTATCATTGTCAGCATCCTCAGGGTCATCACATGCAGGTGATTGATCGAATGTATTGGTACATCGTTAGGTCATGGTGGAAAGAGAGGGAGTTCTACCCTCATCAATTAATTGATTAGTCAAACTTTTGTGGTCCAAAAGCTTTCAAGTGGAGAGGAATGATCCAAGAGGATCCATCTTTTCAATTGTACAAGTGTTCAATGTTTCGTCATCAGTGTTCATGGATGTCATTCAGTGTTGTAGCTTCGGTTCAGTTTTGACAATGTTGGTTATGATCAGGTAATGTTGATATTTTTTCATGGCATTCAGTTGATGTGGTGTTGTACCTGGATGTCGACTTATGTTCATCGACAGTTCCGCCAGGTTTGGTTGATGACACGTGTTTGTCATTTAAATTTGCAGGTTTGATATGTCGACATCATTGTTGTCAGTGACATAGATTCATTGTCTGAGTTGTCATTGCAAAGATAGCTGGAGCCAACGACGTGTGTGGGTTGTCATGATGGCAAAGGATTGATATTGTCATTTTTCAATGATCGACATGGGTTTATTGTCATTATGTGATGAATTTCACGAACATCACATTGTGACAAAATTGTATATATCTGTTTTTAAAATAAATCGTAATCTATGTATTAATCCTATGCTACCCTAAGCCTAAGTTCTACAAACCCTAATATTATGCTAAAATGCCATTCCCTAAGTTATAAAGCCATGTATAAAACTATTACTAAGATTAAAACAAATCCTAACTCCTAAACCCATTCAACTTAATCTCCTAACCTTAAAACTATTGCTATATAACTCTCGGCCTTTGTAAAACATTAAAAGCATTACAAATTAAATACACAGTTACCTAACCATAGAGCTAACTGTGGCGGGACCATGTCATGTAAGCGGGGAGAGGAGTTGGCAGCATGGTTTACCCATAATCGCCAACTTAAACCACATCGGAGGTCTCGACATGTGAACATCGTTGAAAAGCCATCGGGGTTAGTAGTTAACTGCAGCTAGTTGACCGCTACCATAATTGCAGCAGAACAATGGAGGTAACATGTGAGCAACCAAGGATAACCATCGGGGTTGGATTTTGGTAGTTACCACGCCATTGCTACAACCATGAGAGGAAAGCATGTTCACATTACACAATCACCGTGAGGCTATTAGAACTATCAACAAGAACCAACTGAAGAAACCACGCAAGTGGCAGTAAACGACCTAGTCACATGGAAACCGACTATTCAGCGCACTGATTGTTAAGCACCAGTGGTTCAGGTGGAAGAGAAAAGTCATTTTTGGGTTTCAAAATGTATTTTTGGCATGAAATTAATTCCATGACCATGACATTAACCCTGAGGTGGCAAATTGCCACTAGACCGAACTTTTAACCGATCCTGAAGCAACAAAATGCATGTACAAACCAGCTAAAGTGGTTTCAATGTATCTGAAAGTCTTTAAAAGGCAGATTTGTTCATTCAAAGACATGAGAGTGGTTTTGAACTTTTGTATGCAGGTTCTAGAGGGATAGAGCCAATTTTTTTTTTCAGTGTTTCGAGAGCATCTAGAGTCAGAATTGGAAACCATAAGTGGAGTTGGAAAGCTAGTTCAGAGGGCTATCCGATGACAAAGGTTAGAATTGCTTGTGTTCAATATCAGTCTATCCAAATCATTATGTAATCGACTCCTTTCTTCTCATTCTTAATAAAATTGTTTCCCATCTTGAAAGCGGACCCAAAGACGTAGTCCAACAGGGATGAACTCCGTAATCAATCTTCTTGTCTAGTATATCTATGTTTTCACTATGTTCTCCTTTTCTTTGTATCTTACTTATGGTTTATTAGTTGTCGTAAAGTGTTCTACTCTAGTACTTTTCCTCGTTTCCACACTTTCATTTAACATTCAATTCTTAGATGGCTAATCACTTCTAAATCTGTTTTTAATATATGGTCATATTAGATCACCAGAACACATTTCTAGCCTAGAACCACTAAATTTTTTTATTCATGACAATGCTCCATTAGGTAAATTGATGTTAATTTTAAGTTGATCTTGCTTAGGAATTTTCCTTTTAAATTCACCATCTGATGTATTTTGAAATTCCTAGAAATGAAAATATCATGTTAAGAATTCTTTCCATTAAATTTAGCAATGAAAATCCTAAATACCTAGGGATACAAGAATCAGATTTCTTTCGATCAAAGAAAAAAAAACAAAATCTAATGCAATTTCCCTACACTATTCCTATGAGCACACACAAACTTTTTCAATTCAACATGCATGTATTTCTTTTCAATTTCCTTAATGTGAATATGAACAAAAGGAAATATGCACATACAATCAATCAATCTCATAAGAACAAAGTCTTTTATGACAGTTCTATTTCGAAGGAAAAGAAGATTTTACAACAATTTCTTTCGAACGAAGATTAATTAACTATATTATAACTTTGAATATATATTGATAATGAGAAAGAAAGCATTAAAGAAACATTAATCATTCAACTCAAAATAGGCTTAGACAAGGAGACATAAACTTGTTCTCTAAGACATAACATTCATGATCAATCAACAAACAGACAAACAGAAAAAAAGTTGGCAAAAACAATTTCCAAAGGTGGGAAACTGACCCTAGGAGGATTAGTGCAGCCCTAAATGGGAGACAATGCACTTCAGAGCAATATCCCTAACCCAGGGGTGCTCTTCAATGCACTTTGTCCGTCACAAGCCTGTGCTGGTGATAGTGAGCCATTTCAAGAGGCAATCTGACACAGTTTTGACCAAATTTTCAATGCAAAAGAGGTGAATGACAATCTATGAACACAAGTAAGGTCTGAAAGGATGTCCTAGGAGGTGGATAAGCTACTAGGAAGAAGGCTCTTCCCCAGCGGAGTCACCAATTTGTTTTGGAGAATTTGGTATCTACAGATAAATACTAATTCCCTACATAAGCAACCATATCTAGAACAACAGTTTAAAGTTTTTTAGTCTTTTCCTATAAGAAATAGTTAAGATGAGAAGATTAGAAGACCTACCTGTAGTTCCACTTTCCTCTCATCTCCCTTGTATCGATCTTGTTCCTCCTTCCTGTACTTAATACGCTTGAGAAGTACCTGTAAACACAACAAAAAACAAAGAATCGATCAAAGAAAAATATCTATTGAATATAAGTGAATGGAATCAAATACATTTCACACATATAAGCATTATAAAACAATACAAACATATGGGAAAAAGGTTCAAACACTTTATTGAATAGAAGAAGGAATTACAACCATTTGTGTCTGATTCAAAGCTACTCCTCCAACTTGGATCCCATCCACATCACATCAAAAGCATGACAAACTTGTAGCATTACAATACTTGCTTCAAAGCCAAATATCATAGTAACATTATCTCCTTACAATTCAACATAATCTAGCCCCTGATCACTTAGATGAGTGGTCAATTTATAGGAAGATGAAGGAGGTTTTTCATAAACGGTGGCATTGAATGGCCTTCCGTACTCAAAATTAGTTCCATGGAGGAAGAGATGAGAGGATAAGATGCACCTTAACTCATTCCTTATCCACTATTCAGCTCATAGGAGTTGATAAGTCAGGGTACCTTCTAGATGACTCCCAAAGATAAGAATATTCCCCAAACCCTCTGTGAAATTTTCTCAATCTCGCCTATCGTAGGTGAAAGGAAGCCTAAGTGCTCTGTAGTGCACCGAGGCATGGACTTAACTTCTCTGTAGTGCACCCTTTCAAGAGCCTACCTATGCTGGTCCCTCTAGAGGCTATTTTTGGATCTCTTCAAGTCATGAAATATTCTGGGAAGGAGGCATTCGAAGGGGTGACTTGTTCATGGCATGTAGCAACTGAAATTAGGGTTTAATGAGCCCTAAGACACTGATATGGATGATGGAATTGATGTAACCAAATGGATCTGTAACATGTATAAAGCAAGAGATGGGGAATAGTGAGGGAGAGGGGAGAATGTTTGTTTATAAGTGGTGCAAAATTTTTTTCTGAGGGGGAGGAGTGGGTTGGAGGTATTGTAGGAGGAGAGAAAACACAAAGGTGTAAGGTAGTTCATTAGTGTGCATGAGGGTTGGGCGGAGGCATTGAGCATCATTGAAAGTGCTTGTTTTGATAGCTAGTGTGCAAAGGAATGGACATGATGTGACTCCATTTGATATGGTTCGGACAACTTCTCCCTCTTGTGAAAGGGGGTAAAGGTCCTTTGCAGATGTGCCCAAAAGGCCATCACTGACATCATCAAAAGAAACCAAATTTTTTAGTTGGCTAGTGTGGTCGTGCAAATCAATTCAGAGCACATAGGAATAGTCACATTCGAGGAAGGAGCCTTCACATTTTGAACGATACCATGTCTTTTCAGTTTGTTGAACAAATTGTTTCATGTGTTGAAGCCCATCAATGGTAAGGGGGAATGCGAGGAAGTAGAAGTCATCAAATTCAATTGTTGTAACAGTAGCCCAACGGGAAACCCATGACGACGTCTTTATATGGGGAATTGCAAGAATGACAGAAATTATTTTTGCTTTCATGGGCTTGTTGGCTTTGTTGGTGTACTTCCAGTTGAGTGATGGGAAGGAAGATTTGAAACCTTCTTCTTGAAACCATTATTTGAGTTGTTGTGCTTTAGAGATATCTAGATCTACAAGAAGTCAATTCATCAAGATAGTTTTGATAGTTTTCCCATTGAACTCAACAAGTCAAATCCCTCTAGTTGCAAGGACTAAGATGGTACATTCCATGCAGAGTTCAAAGAGAGCGCGACCTTTGGTGTGGTAGTGGTATCCCCACAAGGAGCCATCAATGCTGCTATCAATTTTTTTGCATAGGGAAATAGTTTTTTAGGGAGTTTCATAACCATCATGCCTGTAAATGGTCAAGGTAGGAAAGTTAGATCTAACAACACTAATAACCTCAAGAAATGAGTTGAGAGGTGAAATTTTGAGTGAAATTATTTGCATAAAATCGAAGGTATGGGAAGGTATTTTTTTATCGCCATCTAAAAGTTGAGATACATTTTATGTGGAGAAGAGGAGGATTTTCGAAGGGAGGTTAAGATGGTTGTACATAGGTTTAAGGACCTTTATGGAGCCATTTGAAACTATGTAGATTTGGCCAAGTTGGATGAGAGAATGGAGTGAGTCTACCAAGTTATTGAATGCAAAGACATGGATTTCTTCACCATCCCGATCAACGAGGTCAAACTCGAAGGATTTACCAGATCCACATGCATTGGCATATGTGCGAAGGGGTGTTTTTGTGAGAAATCTACCTTAGATGGACCAAATTTTCAGTTGGGTTAAGTTCCTTAAAAGGGGGAGTTCTTGCAGGTAAAGTGAGCAAATTTGTGAAGATGGTGGATTCACTTTCAATGGGAGGGGTTGATGAAAGGGAAGTTCTATTGGAAGAGGAAGAGTGTGCATGGAGCATTTGTTCAGTGGAGATAATAAGAGGGGTTGACTCGCTAATTAAATGTGCGAAAGGGTGGATTATTTCAAGTTCAAGTATCAAATGCGACCTGCAAGAAAGAGAATATATGAGTGCAGAGGGGAAGTAAAAAACCAATCAAGGCAAGTACATTCTAAAGTGGACATAAAATTCAAGGAAAGACAGGGAGGAATGGGCAAGATTCTCATTGCGCAACATACATAGTATGAGGTGCATATATGCATGAGCATTTCTGTAAGAGAACGATATAGCCTATTTGAAAGTCTCCAGATTTTGCAAGTGTCCAAAATTTTCAAGTACATCATGTGAAGAAGGAAGCAAGACCGCATGGTTGTGCACACCATCAAAAAGGGAGAGATGGTAGTGAGGGGCTGACATCCTAGCAGGGTGTATTTGTTTGACAACAATGACTTGGAGGATTGGTTGCATCTTGGTAGATCTAGCGAAAAACAATTGAAGTGCAATGGTAGTCAAGGTTGTTCTAGGGTGATACGGCTTTGTTGTCAAAAAATAGGTGTTGCAAGTGAATAACAATTGTAAGTGTACAAAAGTGAATAAAAATATGTGTAGTAAATAGAAAGGAAAAGGTTAAAGAGTTTATTTAAAATGAGATGAAGCAACAGTGGAAATGTAAGGGAAAAGTTTGGAAGATAAAAAAAATGAGGGGAAAGGAAGAACAAGCAAGAACATGTGTGCTATAAGAATCGAATAGATAGCTAGACTATTGTGCTTCTGATTTGTGCAATTTTCATGTGGCAATGTTAAGTGTTTCATGGGTAAGAAAGAAAAGTGAGAAGAAAAAAACACCCACCATGATATTGTTATTTTTTGAGTGAAGGAAATTTTTTGAATGAAGAGAGGAAGGGGTAGGCAATTTGAATGAGATACCTAACAAACATTGAGGGCTTGTTCAAACAAAGAGGTTTGACAGTAGCAAGGAAAAGTAGAAAGAATTGTTTTGACCATGTTTTTTGTGTTTAAAGTAAAGTTCCTTTATATAATGATGGAAATGAACATTTTCCACCCTATTCAACTGACCTTGCAACTCTTTAGGTGAAATGGATCTATGGATTCAGGAAAGTAAAAGAAGTAAAAAAAAAGTAGACTACGTTGTTTATGTGAGAGAAAATGGACGACTATAGTAAAAATAAAAGAGTGTGTGGTATTCTAAGAAAAAAAAGTGAAAAGGAAAATAGAGGGTAGAAAGAAGGGAATAAGATGTGTTTCCATACAACATGTAACACCAGTTACATAGCAACCATCCATAGTGTAACAAAATAAGAGACAACAACCATAAAGGGAAAACTTCCATAATAGGGGAAAATAAATTTTAAACTAGTTTCCTAAGGATAGCAAAAGTGCACATGCATACATTAACATGTAAAAAGGCAATGCAATAAAGAGGAAAATCCAAAGACCTGTACCTCTCGACAGGGAACATTACACGATACCCTGCAAGGTAAAAAAAAGTTGTGTTAGGTAGGTGGTATTTAAATATGACAAGGAAAATGACTAAACAAGTTTGGCCAAGTAATGCCTCTAATTGCAACATTTGTAAAATACCATGAATCATTTGCAAAGCTACAATAAATTGTTCCTCCAAAATAAGTGAAGTTATAAAAGAACAACATGAAAAGCGGGTAGCTGTATGCAAAGGGGAACAAAAGGATTCCTTGTCCAACAAAGTGTGCTAATTGTGAAGCTAACAACAAGATGTGAGGACATTTCTAAAGAGTAGAGTGATGAACGAGGACAAATGAGCCCCTTTAGAATCACATGGAAGAGGAAGACATAGTGGCAAGTCACTTGGGAGCTTTTATCAGAGGTATGACAATTGCAATGTCCAATGTCATTATTGTAGAAGGTTTCAACAATATGCAAATGAATGTAGGGAAAAAAATTGTATGGATAAATGAAATGCAAATTTCATTAAGGAAAGATTTTAAAAAATAAGTGAAAAGAATCAATTTTTGTTGCAATATAGCATAAGAAAGAAAAAAAGGAGTATGGTACGTAATGATGGTTGTCGAAACTATCATTGAAAAGGAAAATGCTTGTGAATCACTAAAATATGAGGGGAGAATGTGAAATAACAACAAAGTGTCAAGCATGATTAAAGGAGTTATTTGTAGTTGCACTAGCAAGGAACCAATTTGGCCAAGTAATGGCTCTAATTGCAACATTTGTAAAATACCAAAAATCATTTCAAAAGTAGCAGCAAATTCTTCCTGCAAAAGAAGTGATGTTATAAAATAACAATATGAAGAGGGCTCAATTGTATGCAAATGGCAACAAAAGGAATCCTTGTCCAATTAATTGTGATAACTATCAAGATAACAACAAGATGTTTTTTAAAATAATTACAATAGAAAATATATGAAAGACAAATATCAATATTTTTCAACCCTTGACAGATATTTCGAGCTACCATGTACTCAATTCTCTCTCTTGAAAACTATCAAAGAAAAAATCTGGAAACTATTTTTATCACTTGCTTTGGCTTGTCTCCCACTACAAATAAGAAGTTAAATGATCATCACTTTTATAATTCATTATTGATTCTCTATCATTGATTTGATTCACATCGATATCGCATTTTGTTTTCAAAATTGAACCATTCTAGAGCTTTAACACAGGATAATCATCCTTTATTTGTTAAAAACTACATTAAAGTTCAAACAAATAGTTTGAAGTGTGATGTTGTCCCTTCATTGACGTAGAATCATTTGGCCTTGAAAACTATCTTTCACACATTTACGAATTCCTTCTATGTTAATATAAGTATAGAGTAACAACTAGCAAGCTTCTGGAGGTTTAACTTGCTCAAAGAGTCCATTTTTTCCCAATCTAGCTTGCATTTACTCTACTTTTTGCAATAAATATAAAACTTATGAAAAAGGACTTTTAGGGTTTGAGACTGGAATCTAATAATATGAGAGAATGAAACACATCATGATTAAGACTAAACAATTTACAGAATTGGGTTTGAGCTGACCATTAAATCCTAGTGTGTTAATGGCTACAAATTTTATGTCATAAAAAATGAAAAATTACTGGTCAAGCTACTTTGAAATTTATGCATCTTAGAGAGGATGAGAGTTTGGTGAAAATGAACATCTGGGTTTTGTGCAGAAATTGAAGCAATACGAGATTTTATTTTTTAATTCTTTTGAGAAAGAAATTTGATAAGGCCAACCTGCATTTTTGTAAGGCACTCAACCTAATTTGATAGTCTGCATTTCACAAGATTTGTCTTTTGTTTTCATAACAAAAAAATTTCAATTTCAAAGTGATGAGCATAAGAATTAGCAATTGAACGGATTCAATTTGGACCTTCTAGAAGGGATTGTTTGCATTTTGATTCACTGGTTCAATTTGATGAAAATACTGAAAATTTTGAGTTGCCATATTAGCTATGTGCATTTGGTGATGAGATAGAAAAATCTAATATATGGGGTTTCCGATTAGGGTGGAAAATGCAGAGTTGTAGTTTCAATTTCCTTATTTCATGCATATAATTGGACCATGTGTGCATTTCTCAAAGACCAATCAAGGAAAATAAATATTTTCCTCGTCCAAAACTGAAAATATTTAAACCTCTTTTGAGTTTTTAATGCTAAGGATGATCTCCTGGGCATATGAGTAGGTGTTTTCAGGGTAGTTTATGTTTGTGCCATACATTATCGTATGAAATCATATATTTCTTTGATTAAATATTATTTCTAGGTCTCAAGTCCCTTACACTATATTAATTGAACTCAATAAGGAATAAGCTAGGAAAGATTAATCCTTTTACAACTTATGTTCTACTACTTCGACAATTTTAATTTTGGATATGATAAGGGTTCAAATCAAAGGGAATGACATTCATTCCAACTTCAGATTTGATCCACATGTATCTTAAGTTTGTAATGTTTAAGATCGAAATAATTCTTTTCCATTAAGGTTAGAAATAAATACGATAAATTGACATGGTTATTATATTTGGTTTAAATGGTTGAAAATTTAAATAATTGAAGAACAAAGAAATTAATTTTTTTATCTAAATTTTCTTTCTCATTTTAAAACTCTCTACTTTTAAACCTAGAGTACATGATGCTAATTGAGGGTTTTTCTCAACACTTCAAATCTATATTGAACTCTCTATTTCTATGTTGGTGTATATAGATAAAGAGTAGGGTACACATATTTCCTATGCATGCATATCATGGATAAGAAACCATTGAATCTCATTTCATTGTTGCTTTGTGTGTTTTTCCAGAGAGAAAATGGGTATGTTTTCATGTGTGGGTTTGTTTTTGTTTGTTGTATTATCCTCAATTGAATCATGGAGGTCATGGCCTCAATATTTCAATTAGAATAGTATTTTTGAATTAGTCACCGGAGAATCCACAGTAAGAACGATTTTCTGACAACGTTTCAAATCCCAACCGGGATCCATCATCAGGACAACTTGAATGCTTTGATAGAAGAAGAGCAGACTGTTAGGGTTTAAATAGAGATGAGGAGGGAAAAGAAGGGAAGGTCGACTCTCAATTTTTGAGAAGTCGGCTCCCTCATGATTTAATTAATTTTAATTTTAATTTTTAATGAATTTCAATTTTAATTTTTTTTTTTTTATTATTATAACTTAAGATATTATCTAAATAATAATTATTAATAAGTACTATTAATTATATATTATTGAAATCAGCTGCTCTTCTTGCTATCTTAGCTCTAGTTTTTTCGAGTAAATTGATTTCACTCCAGGTATCCCCTCCGTATAGGGTCATGATTCTGGATTTAAGACCTATGTGGTTTGTTATTTCTGAATTGGTCACCGGAGAATCCACAGTAAGAACGATTTTCTGCCAACATTTCGAATCCCAACCGGGATCCATCATCAGGACAACTTGAATGCTTTGATAGAAGAAGAGCAGACTGTTAGGGTTTAAATAGAGATGAGGAGGGAAAAGAAGGGAAGGTCGACTCTCAATTTTTGAGAAGTCGGCTCCCTCATGATTAATTAATTTTAATTTTAATTTTTAATGAATTTCAATTTTAATTTTTTTTTTTTTATTATTATAACTTAAGATATTATCTAAATAATAATTATTAATAAGTACTATTAATTATATATTATTGAAATCAGCTGCTCTTCTTGCTATCTTAGCTCTAGTTTTTTCGAGTAAATTGATTTCACTCCAGGTATCCCCTCCGTATAGGGTCATGATTCTGGATTTAAGACCTATGTGGTTTGTTATTTCTGAATTGGTCACCGGAGAATCCACAGTAAGAACGATTTTCTGCCAACATTTCGAATCCCAACCGGGATCCATCATCAGGACAACTTGAATGCTTTGATAGAAGAAGAGCAGACTGTTAGGGTTTAAATAGAGATGAGGAGGGAAAAGAAGGGAAGGTCGACTCTCAATTTTTGAGAAGTCGGCTCCCTCATGATTAATTAATTTTAATTTTATGAATTTCAATTTTAATTTTTTTTTTTTTATTATTATAACTTAAGATATTATCTAAATAATAATTATTAATAAGTACTATTAATTATATATTATTGAAATCAAACAATCAATTAATTTTATTAATTAATTTAATATAACTTTAGATTGAAAGAACATGCATAATTGCTCTCCAATTTGTGTCCATCCTTAGAATTAATTTCATTTCCAGAATCAATTAGTTCACAAGAAGAATCCTAGCATATATAGTGCACATACAATTCACAAGTACACGAATCTTGGTTGATAATTAATGAAAGAAATTAAGAACAATTGATTTACCAAACATTTTGGCACCATTGCCTAGGAAGTGTATATAGGATTCCATTCTCGCATATCATTTTAAATCAATTCAATTCCAAGTAGAGGTAAAAGTTCAATTCCAACATCACCACTCACTCCACTTAGACCTCGTAGTTCCAGACCATCCAACCATACTCACATCCCATCATTGGCAGGTAGACATACACTTCCTGAGGTGCATAGATCTGAAATCCAACTTAGAGATTCACCAATTTCTTCTACCGAAGTTGTAGTTGACGAACCTACATCCCCAATAGAAGGAGTAATCTTCCTCTCTTCAATAGGAAAACAACTTCTAGGACAAGAACTAGAGGTTCTTGGTGAAGAGTAAGAAGAAGAAATTTATTTTAACATACCATTAGTAGAGGAACTAGAAGAAGATCTAAATAATCGTATTATAGAACCTTATATTAGCTTTGAAGAATCTAAAATGGCAGGGAAAGGAGAAGGAGAATTGCATAATGTAGATGGTGGTGAATTTAGGATTGGAGGTGGAAGAAGCAAAAGAGGAAATATAGGAGAATGTGGAGGTGGAGGTGGTAGAGGTGGTAGGGGAGAACCAGATCCTTATGGATTTCCAATCTTTGATGAAGACACCACAGCCACAATCAACAACATCTCTGATCCGAATTTAAACAGGAACGCAAAAAATTATAGAGATAACCATATACACAAAGATGCAGCGGAAATAATACTTCATTTCATTAATGGAAAATATTGAAATATGCTTACAACCAGAAATGGAAATAAACCAGCTAGGGCGATGGCAGCTTATCTCTGAGAAGAGATGTGTGGCTACATGCCTCTGAACTGTGTTACAATGAGGCCTTCTCTGAACTGTGTTACAATGAGGCTCGAAGGCCTATTTATTGTTGAGAAACAATGGAAAAAACCCTTCACATTCCAAAACCTAACCCTGGAAGATGAAATGCCAAATTGTGGGCCCCATTTTTGGGTAAGTTGGTACATCAACTTCCTGGGGTCGTGAATTGGTCGTCTTATCTCCGTTTGACGCGCATGATAGCCCGTTGGAAAGATCTCTTCGAGGACTAGGACGGAAAAGACGATTTTTAGCCAGAAAAATCGCTTGCGGTAGATTTCCCAAAAAACGTCGTTTAGGGCCTCAAAATGGCTTCGGAAGTTTAGGACCCGAAAAAACTGCTAAAAATAGTAAATTGTGCTATAATTAAGGAAACTGAAGAAAAAAAACTGCACGAAGCACTAGAGGGGATCCAAGTCGAATTAGCGGGTGGCCACCAATATCCACCTGGATCAATCTCACCCTCCATCCTCCCTAATTTCCATGGTTTAAGACATGAGGACCCTGAAACATTTCTTTTTGAGTTTGAAGTTCTATGTAGAACTTATGACTACTTACTTGATCCTCAAAAGTTGAAATTGTTTTCAGCAAATCTTAAAGATGGAGCACTTAAATGGTTTATGGGATTAGGAACACATACAATTAGAACATGGGATGAAATCAAAAATGTGTTCTTAGAAAAATACAAGGATTACGGTATGCCCCATAACCTCAAGGATGAAGTCTTTAAGATGATGAAAAAATAGGATGAAGCCTTGAAGATCTAGTTGAAAGATTTGCTTACAACATCAAACTAGATTAGATGTATAGTTTGGATGATGAAACACTAAAATATCTTTTGTTAAAATCCATCAAAGATGAATGGATTGATCTTCTGAATTTAATGGGAAAGGGATATGTTTCACAACGTTCATTCGAAGAAATCTATGACTTGTGTAAACATATCTCTGTTGAAAATTGGCAACAAGAAATTGCTAAAAATAACAATTTGGGCATCAGTGCTGGATTGGGCAACAAGGAATGAAAAATGGAAGTGCTAAAAATAGAAGTTCTATTTTTAGCAGTGCAATGTGGATTCCTATTTTAGTCAGTCCCTGGACTAGAAATAGGAAGTAAAATTCGAATTTGGTCTTACCAGTAGTTTGAATATTAATTAATTAATTCAGGTTGAGTTAATTAGTTAAGGAAAATCAAACTTGAAGTCTTCACGAGAACATGCAATAATTTCTCCATTGATTAGGGAATGTGTCCTTGATTTGCTCCACTGATTAAGGAATTATCTTTGATTAAAGGAGATAAGCATGAGTTCTATATTGAGTGTGATCAGTTGACTTAGTTTAACATAGTCAAGTCTAGTTAGATTAATTTAACAGTTTGTTAAATTAATGAGAGTTCAGTTAGTTAATGCTTACATGCATGTAACTACTGTGTTTCAGATAACGGAGAATTCACTCATGGATAACTCATGCAGGTCAGTTCAGACAGAGACCCAGTTGAGATCAGAGAAGGGACAATGTACTATTAGTTGGATGAATATATTTCCTATAAAGGAAGCTTATCCATGATGAGGATTTATCTCCTTCAGGTTTGTGCAGCTAGATCAGAGGTTAGTGAGAGTGTAAAGAGGCCAATTCACACAAGTGGCAGCACTGGACCCCAAGGAAAACTGCACAAGGAAATAGGTGCTTGGAAGGCAGAGGAGAAGGTTTGTGAGAAGCCTTTAATCGTCTATGAGCAATAGAGGGATTGCAGTGAGAGCAAGATAGCTTGTGAGCTTATTCCTTTTGTAATCCGGACTATATTTCCACTTGTATGATAATACAGAGATGGGGTTTTAGGTAGGTGCTTTCCCTAGATAAATTCTTATGTGTTATGTGTGATTGATTCCTTCTTATCAGTTATATGTGTTCATGCTTGATGTTTCTCATGGTTGATTAGCTTCCGCAAAGTTTATGGTATATGTGGATCTCGTATTATGCTTTAGTACATTGCATATATCAGTTTGAGCTGCAGGTGAAATTTCTACATGATATCAGTGAGCTAGCTGATTTGTAGAGAAAATTCTACATGGTATCAGAGCTAGCTTATTTGTAGAAAAATTATACATGGTATCAGAGCTAGCTTATTTGTAGAAAAATTCTACATGGTATCAGAGCACAGGTGATCAAGGAGAGAACAATATACTGAGAGGAGATTTTAAAGTTTTGAGTTTTGGGCCGAGAGTTTGCAGAGAAGATCTAAAATTTTCTATACAAAATTTTCAGAAACAAATAGCAAATTTGGAGTCCTTGTGGAAAAATAACCAAAAAAAAAAAAAAATTGGTTGAATCAAAGTTCGAATGAGGGAGATATCGTTGATTTAAAATCATCTCTTTTTCTAGAAAATTTCGTG
This sequence comes from Pinus taeda, assembly GCA_000404065.3. Lineage (NCBI taxonomy): Eukaryota > Viridiplantae > Streptophyta > Pinopsida > Pinales > Pinaceae > Pinus > Pinus taeda. Next base: position 132,896 of record APFE030348424.1, read on the forward strand.
ACAGCGGGAAAGTGGAAACAGATTGGTGTGCTAGCCAAGAACCTATATGCACTTGAGGTACAAGATGCATGCAAAGCCTTGAGGATAAAGGCAAAGGTTAGATACTTGGTGGTTAAGAGGGAAAGTAAATTATCTCTCAACATGTAGAGCCAGAAGAAATCTCAAACAATTGTGGAGTAGCCACGATTGGTGCAGTAGCTTCAAGAGGTTGTGGAGCAGCCACAATAGGGGAAGCTGAGAGGAGATCGAGTAGATACATCTACTCATGCACATACCTCCAGTAGAGAGAAACTTCGAGCCAGGTGGGTAGAGGGATCACATGCAGACATACCTCCAGGTAGGAAGTGGGGTGATATGGAGTGATCGTCCCAAGGAGGAGGGGCAGGATCCTTGAGGTACCCAACCTCTTTGATTCGACTTTGCTACGGGAGCCCCGATGAGGAGTAGCAGAACTGATTGATTGGGTAGAGGCAGATGCGGATGGAGCAGCAGAGAGAGATACAGTACAGGGAATCCCAAGATAGCGCAAAGCATGCAAGCTGCAACAATGAGAGAGGCACAAGTGTATTGCACGGTGCAGGGTAGCACAGAGAAGGGTGCAACGTTGCAAGATGCATGGAGATGTTGCAATAACGCAGAGGTCAGAGAGGGAGCACTTGTTAGCAGCAGGTAGAGCTACAGCATCAGATTATGTTTCTAGCCCAACAGAGAGGTCAATTGGGAGTTTTTTTTGTTCCGAGAGTTGCTGGAGCAACCACACTTGGTAGATGTGTTGCATGCGAAAAATTCCAGAGGTACAAGATCGGGTTCGAGAGAAAGCCTTTCTTGTTGAGAGGGAGTGTTGAAAATTGGCAACAAGAAATTGCTAAAAATAAAAGTGCTAAAAATGGCACTACTAAAATAGCAGTTTGGGCATCAATGCTGGATTAGGCAACAAGGAATGAAAAATGGAAGTGATAAAAATAGAAGTTCTATTTTTAGTAGTTCAGTGTTCTTCCTATTTTAGTCAGTCCCTGGACTAGAAATAGGAAGTAAAATTCGAATTGGTCTTACCAACAACTTGAATATTAATTAATTAATTCAGGTTGAGTTAATTAGTTAAGGAAAATCAAACTTGAAGTCTTTGTGAGAACATGCAATAATTTCTCCACTGATTGAGGAATGTGTCCTTGATTTGCTCCATTGATTGAGGAATTATCCTTGATTAAAGGAGATAAGGATGAGTTCTATATTGAGTGTGATCAGTTGACTTAGTTTAACTTAGTCAAGTCCAGTTAGATTAATTTAACAGTTTGTTAAACTAATGAGAGTTCAATTAGTTAATGCTTGCATGCATGTAACTACTATGTTTGAGATAACTGAGTATTCACTCATGGATAACTCATGCATGTCAATTCAGACAGAGACCCAGTTGATATTAGAGAAGGGACATTGTACTACCAGTTGAATGAATATTTTTCCTATAAAGGAAGCTCATCCATGATGAGGATTTATCTCCTTCAGGTTTGTGCAGTTAGATTAGAGGTTAGTGAGTGTGTGAAGAGGCCAATTCACACAAGTGGCAGCACTGGACCCCAAGGAAAACTGCACAAGGAAATAGGTGGCTTGGAGGACAGAGGAGAAGGTTTGTGTGAAGCCTTTGACTGTCTGTGAGTAGCAGAGGTATTGCAGAGAGAGAAGGATAGCTTTTGAGTTGATTCTTTTTGTAATCCATACTATATTTCCACTTGTATGATAATACAGAGATGGGGTTTTAGGTAGGTGCTTTCCCCAAATAAATTCTTCTGTGTTATGTGCGATTGGTTCCTTCTTATCAGTTATATGTGTTCATGCTTGATGTTGCTCATGGTTGATTATATTCCACAAAGTTTATTGTAGATGTAGATCTAGTATTATGCTTTAGTACATTGCATATATCAGTTTGATTTGCAAGTGAAATTGCTACATGATATCAGTGAGCTATCTTATTTGTAGAGAAAATTCTACATGGTATCAGAGCTAGCTAATTTGTAGAAAAATTCTACAATCTCTATGGGTAAGACTAGAGCTGGCAAAACTCTAAGAGATCCTGTGATGTCCAGAATTAATAAACTTGCAACTGGAACAGTAAGTAGACATACAATAGGAAATTTGCTTGATAATTTCAAAACAGATATCTTAGGGAGTCTCAGTGAACAACTATATCCCCTTAATATACAAAACAAGCAAAAAGCCGAGAATGTTGCATCATCTATTTTATGTCCTAAGTGTAGAAAGAAACATGCCTTAAGAGAATGTCCCCTTGTGTTAGGTCCCTATAATACTAGTGATTCCCCCATTACTATTGTCATTGTAGCCCTTATTGTTATTATTGTGTCCCCATATTGTTATTGTTATGCCCCATAAAAGCCCACTATTGTTATTATTGTGCCCTTATCTTATTATTGTTATGTCAGCTTTGATTATATTGTGACCCCTTAGACTCATATATATAAAAAGGATGTTTTTTCATTTGTATCATCCAAGAATTATTCATTTATGTAATATAAAGGATGTTGCCCCCTCAAAGAGGCTGATTTTGAAGTTGTTGGTCTATCTTTTCTTCTATTTTGTGAGTTGGTTACATAACATTTGGTATCAGAGCTTTGGATTCTAGGGTTTCGTTGCTCCAAACAGCCATCATGAAATTTTCACTATAACTTTTTCAGTACGAAGTTTCAGAAGCTAAAACAAAAAACCTTTTGATCCAAAAGAATTCTTAACCTCGGGTCTGAATTTTAGATCTTGTCTCGCTATATTTTTGGATATATGATCTAAGGAAGTTAGGGCTTTTGCAGGCTCCCAAATTACATCCCAAACAGGTGACCTGGCGGAAATCGTCATAAATTTTTCTTTGAGCATCAAATTGAAATTTTGTAAAAAATTACAGCAAGAGGATGGCCTATAGTTTTTTCTATATCTGTTTTAGGTCCTAAGGTCAAAACAGTGACATGTGGAACTTCATACAATTTCACTCTACTGAACCAGTCTATAATCAGGTCATTGTGGGAGATTTGGCATAACTCTTCCTTGGAGAATCCAATCTTGATCAGACTTGTGGGGTTGGAAATAGGACACATAGGGATACCACAGGACACAATTTTAGACCTTTGGAAATCCAAAATTACAAATATACAACAGATTAAATATCGAGCTCCTACAAAGTGAAAAACGGTGTGTAGTTTTTTCAAAATTTTGCATAAGTTTGGTTTGAAAAATTAGTTTGAAGGAATTCAAAGGGTATGGTGAGGAATTATTATCATTAATTGATGCCTCGAAGAAAGAAAATGGAAACACCTGGTAAGCAACCTGAAATTTCTAGCATGACTCATGAAGAAGAGGAAGAAATGCAACATAATATATCAAAATTACAAGACCAAGTGCAACAAAATTCACTATCACAAAAAGTAACAAAAGCTAAGATGAATAGTTTAAAGAAAGGCATGGAATCTAAGATGGATGGTGTGGAAGCTAATATGGATATTTTAATGAAAGGCATGGAAGCTAATATATATGGTATAGAAGAAAAACTTAAAGGCAACATGGAATATTTGAAGACAAATTTGCTACCATAAATGCTTACTAATGGCAAAAGGGTAGTAAAGGAAACTCATGATGAGAACAAAAGAAATGTTAATCATGATTCCATAGACTCTAACGGTGGATTGAAGACCCACCATGTTCCAAATATCTATATGAGAAAATTTGATGGCAAGGATCCCGTAACATGGATACTACAGATGGAGCAATATTTCGATCTCCATAATGTGCAAAACACACAAAAGGTATGCATTGCAACTATATATTTGGAACCAAATCAGTTTGTATGGTATCGATGGCTTTTCTCTAATAAACAAATTGTCACTTGGGTAATTTATTATGGAATAAATGATAGCACATATCAAGGATACAAAAAACAACACTTTTTTTAGCCAATTGGTAAATCTCAAACAAAAGGGTTCAATGATGGAGCACATTGAGGACTTCCAAAAATTGAATATAAGGGTAAAATATATTCCAAAGGAGCATAGGATTGATGTGTTCATAGGTACTCTAAAGGATAACATCCAACATGAGGTTCACCTTTGGGAACCTGATTCATTGGAGAAGGCATTCAGGTTGGCAAGAAAAATGGAAAGCAAAATTATGGAAATGAGGAAGCTTACCACTCACAACTATAAAGATGGAAATGTTGTTGCCCCTATCCTTCCACAACCTACATGTCTTACACCACAAGAATTGGAAGAAAAAAGAGTAAAAGGGATTTGTTACAATTGTGATAAAAAAATACACTAAAGGTCATAAGTGTGCTGGGAAGAAATTATTTTACATAGATTGTGAAGAGGAGGAAGAAAAGGAACAAGAAATGTCAAAAGAAGCAGATAGGAAAAAACCCTAGAGAAATAAGAAATGAATCCAACCATATCTTATAATGCATTGGCCAGAATTACCACTCCTCAAACTATCAAGATAGAAGGACATATCAAGAAGAAAAATGTAATAGTGTTGATTGATTCAGGCAGTACCCATAATTTTATTC
>APFE030348424.1:146456-226034 GCA_000404065.3 Pinus taeda
TTTATATAATATTGGATTATTGTAAAATTGTTCATTTATTGTAAATGGGCAAAGTGACATGTGTTTCAAAAAATAATTAATATATAAAGAACCTTATGCGCACTACTTATTTGATGTTGATGAGGAGTGCTAATATAATTTGTATATTCAAACGACCAAATTTAAAGACTTCACAACAATGTTTTATTTTTCTTTAATTTCGCCCTACCAAGTAAATATAGATTTATACCTATTCTTGCACACACATGATTGAGGAGACTTTAGTGACACCACAATTCTCGTTGGTCTATTTAACTCATGCATATAATTACCAACCCGTTCTAATAACCTCGATTTAAGTGTATTTATTCCAACTTTTTCTAATGTATCATTTATTTATTTTTTTCTAGGAAAACTTCCAATTTGGGGATTTATATATTTGAAAATTGAATTTAAAAAAATGCCAATATTTTGTAGAAAATCATGTGGAATCGTGTAGATTCACAAGCTCATGCAATGTACTAAAGCAAGAGACAAGAATCTACTTCTACTCTTTACAACGGAAGCACATAAAGATCGAGCAAAACAATAATTGATAAGAAGAAGAGAATCAAATACACATAACACAATAAATATACGGGGAAAGCCACAAATCAAAACCCCACTATCTGTATTGTATATATATCAGAAAATCAAGATGAGATTACAATGCTTGTTCTCACATGAACAATCCCAACACTCAGTAAAATCAATCTCCAACTCACAAGCAAGCTCTTGGCCAACACTTAACCAATCCACCAGCTCTCCAAGTCCCTATTTCCTTGCACAATTCCTATGGCTGATTAACGCATCATAAAGGGTAATCAATGCACTCAAAATTCTGCAATCCCTTCTAGGCTCAGTTCCTGATTACATGCATTATCAGTGCAACTCAGAAAAATCTAGAACAAGTAGTACATTATCCCTACACTCTAGTCTCAATGGGGTCTTTCTCATAATCGACATGCATGAGTTTCTGATGAGGGAATCTTCAGTTAACTAAAGTGGCACTAGTTAATGCATTAGTGCACCAACTAACTCTTAACTCACTATTAGTTCTTTAAACAGTTTGGAACTAATTTAACTAGACTTAACTTAGTAAACCGAGTTAACTAATTACAACTCATACTTAAGTCATCCTGGACCCCTATAATATAGGGAGAACATATACATGACTTCATAAAGTCTTCCAACTCGAAATTCCTACGTTAATTAAGTTAATCAAACTAAATTAACTATTTACAAGTTGCTATGAGAATAGAATTCGATTTTAATTCACAGTTTAAATCAAGGACAAATTAAATTGGAATTTCTTGTTGTCATTTCTCAACACTCCTTCTCAACAAGAAAGGGATTATCATCTACCCTGATCCTGTCTCTATGAAACTTGAATTTACATCTTAACAATGCCTTTGTCAAGATGTCAGCATCTTGCTCCTCCGTGGGAATGTAATCTAACAACATGATCCCCCTCAATACACAATCTCTGAGATGATGATATCGGATATCAATATACTTGGACCGATCATGAAAAACTACATTTTTGGAGAGTTTGATACAACTTTGATTATCATAGTAAATCATTGTAGGATTCATTTGTTGACCAAACAAACCAACTAGGATCTTCCTCATCCAGATAGCCTCGCATGCTGCCTGACTTGCAGCCATGTATTCTCCCTCTACCAAATTGAGTGCAACCGATCTCTGTTTCCTGTTGTACAAAGAAAATGTCGCTAACCCAATACTATAGATCCCTCCTGATGTTCTCTTCCTCTCGAATGGACTCCTTGCCCAATCTGCATCAGTGAAGCCTTGAAGCCTCCCTCCCTTTGTCCTTATTTACCATAAACCAAACTGAGTAGTGCATCTTAGGTATCTCAACACATGCTTTGTCGCCTTCCAATACAGCTTGGTAGGCCTAACCATTGCTTGAATAAACTGGTTAACTACATAGCACATATTCGGTCATGTGTTCACCAAGTACATGAGTGAACCCACAAGCTGCCTGTAAATAGTGGCTTCCACTACTTCCCCTGAAGTAGCATCCTCCTTCCATGGGTTTACTGCTCTCCATGTGGAATCTCCTGAGTATCTCTTTAGCATACTTGCCCTAAGATACAAACAACTCCCCATCTCCCTGCCATACTTCCATGCCAAGAAAGTAATGCATGAGACCCATGTCCTTCATCTCAAACTCTCTTGCAAGGTCCTCCTTGCAATATTTGATGAGCTTCTCATCACCTATCAGTATGAGATCATCATCATAAAGTACAATGATCAACAACTTACCTTCCACCATAATGTGGTACAGGTTCACATATGCTTCATTCTTCGTGAAGCCCAGCCTAGTGTAGCAAGCACGGGGTGCTTGCTTCATCCCATATAATTCTCTATTGAGCTGGAACACATGTGACTCACAATCAAGCATTTCAAAACTTTTGAGTTGCTCTATGTACACCTCTTCCTTAATCATGCCATTAAGGAAGGTTGTCTTCACATCCATCTGATGGATCTTCCAACCCATCTGTGCTGATAGTGCCAATATAGATCTGATTGATGAGTACCTTGCAACATGATCAAAGTTCTCATCACAGTCAATCCCCTCTACTTGTGAAATGCCATGGGCCACAAATATGGCCTTATGCTTCTCCACACTACCATCTGCAACTTGATTTACCTTGTAAAGCCAACGGGAGCTCACTACTGACTTATCCTCCGGTCTTGGGACCACATCCCAAACACTCTTTCGAACTATGGATTCATACTCCTCCACCATCGCATCAACCCAAACCGATTGCTGCACTACTTCCTGAAAGGAAGATGGCTCTGTCACAACACATGCACCCATAATAGCCAAGTATCCAGTGTACCTCTCAAGTGACCTTCTCTACCTGTGCTGAGAAGTGGGTGCTCCCACATTCTCCCATGCATCATCCAACAATCTGTCAGCCTCTCTAGTGCACTTTCCTCCCTCTCTGGAAGACTTTGCCTGAGTGGATGTCTCCATTCCTAGAAACTCTGCATGTTGCTGCTCCACATCAATCCGAGGCTCCTCAATCTTAGGAGATAAAATCTCCTCATCTGCATGTACCTCAAGCTCCCTCTCAAGGGAACCTCTCATGGCCTTCTCCTCATCGAATATGATATCCCTGCAAACCAGTGTTATTCGATTGGTCGACATACACACCTGATAGTTGTGAGGTGTATCAGTGTACCCCACAAATATCCCCAACTTGTTATCGGGTCAATCTTCTTCCGTGCATCTTTGGTCACATGGAAATATATTGATGACCCAAAAATCCTGAAGTGACCAACATCTGGCCTCTTACCTGAATAAGCCTTCTCTGATGTCTTCATCTCAAGTATCCGATGTGGGCTACGATTCTGAACATAAACCATTATGTTACATACCTCCCACCCACAAGTGTAGTGGTAGGCCTTGATCATGCAACATTTCCCTCGCTGCCCTTACTATGTTTTTTTTCTTCCTCTCAGGCACCCCATTTTGTTGACGGTTATGGGGTGTCGTCCCACTACACAAAATTTCTTAAACTCATTTGAGACATACTCGCCACTTTTATCACTCCGTAGAGATTTAACCTTCCTGCCTGACTCTTTCTCCACCAATGCTTTGAACTCACAAAACTTTGTGAATGTTTGATCCCTTTTCTACATGAAAAAATATCAAGCATTTACGAGAATAGTCATCAACAAATATAACATAATACCTGTGTTTGGTTGTGGATGCTGTCGAGAATGGTCCACACACATCTAAATGGACTCTACTCAAATGTCTCTATCCCCAAAAGAAGACGGTGTATTTTTCCAAAGTACACCCCTTGCATGTTTCAACTTGCTCAAGCGTACCTTTGGGAAGATCGATAGATATTTGTTGCAATATCTTCAAAGCCCCATGATGCAAGTGGCCCAATCACCTATCCCACAAATTGCCAATGCCTCGACTTTGCATCTTTTCTACTTTTAAACTCAAAGCAACACACTCCTCTACATCCATCTCATAGAGATTCTTCACATGAATCCTTATCTTCTTTACTTGACCCACGGCTATGTGTCGAAGGAACACCTTTCCTTTTGAGAAAATCACATCATAGCCTCTATCCTCAAGCATGGCAATAGATACCAAGTTCTCTTTCAGCCTGGGCACATACATAACATTCTTCAAGGTGAGTGGAGCCCCATGCTCCCTCTGAAAAGCAATCATGCCCAATCCAGAAACACTACACTTCCCGTCGTCACCCATCTCGATATGCAACTGGAGATTTTTCTCCTCCAATTCACTAAATAACTCTTTGTCGCCAGTCATGTGGAATGAAGCTCCACTGTCTAAGTACCATACACTTCCCAACATAGATGACACCATGCATGCAATGAGGGAAATGTCCAATTCGAATTGAGAGGCCAAAGCCTCACATGCACCTCCTCTTGAGGACTTCTCCTTGGACTTCTTGAGTGGACAATTTGTAGCAAAATGTCCCATCTTATGACAATGAAAGCATTTAAATTTTGTCATATCTTTCTTCTTACCTCCATGATAAGAATCTGATTTGGAATGGGAAGCTTTCCCTTTCCCCTTCCTCATCTTAATCTCTAAGGCACAATTCTCTTCATCATTAGTGTTTGATGAAGAGCCATCCTGTAGAAATTTTGAATAATATGACACTTATTCACAGAGATTATCCTGATTATACACTATTTTCGGAATCATGCATAATACATAACCTCCTCTACGTTGATCATCAATTTAGGAGTATTAAGAAACAATCGCATAGCATCAATCACACATATCAACACAGTATGTACCCGGGGAAAGAATAACGCGGAAAACCCCCAACTATCTGTATATTATATTGATTGAGAACATGTAACAATACATAGTACAATACTCCTCGCAAGTACTCAGTACTATCTCCACCTGTTACTCACAAACTAGCTCAGATTTGAATCAATCACTGGCTCAAATCTCCTCCGCTGCTTGCCTGCCTCCACTGCGCAATCCTACATGAGAATACAAATGAATGAATGATCCAAATTCGCATTTCCCTTGGATATACCACGCAATCCTCATTGGCAATACTCAATCCATTGATTGTGCAAATCACATGCACAACTATAGTCACAACTGACAGCTGTCTTTCCCTTTCAATCACCTCTAACACTTGTCTCCGCTGAACTGTCCATGCACTGAGTTAATTGATGTATTCTTCAGTTTCTTTATGAGTTAATAATTAGTGAATTAATTAATAATTAATTCACACCACTCATCACTTAGTCTATTGATCAGTTAGACTAAATACAACTAGTTCAACTAAGTCAAACTGAACACAACTCCATCACCCTCAACCAACTCCACAAGAACTCAATCACTGAAGTTCTAACTGAAGTCCTTCATGCAATAGCTCAAGTACCATAAGAACCACGTATTTCCTTCTGGCAGTTGCATGTGCCACATCCGTAGCTCGAACTGAAGTGCTCCAGAGAATAAGATAACTTTTATAGTCCAAATATTATTAAGAGCTAATAATATTCGATTGTTCTATTTTTAGCCTGGCAGTCTAAAAATAGACTCTGCCCATATGTCTAATTAGAGGTCCATCTATTTTTACCAACATGACCAATCATCCACAAATAGCATCCTGCAACTCATAGACCATGATCCATATGCCTAAAAATAGACTTGTGCCAAAAATAGCCTGTGGGCCCACTTAGTGAAGGCGACTTCTTTTCACTAAGCTCCATCATCTTGTTGCATTTTCAACACTCCCTCTCAACAAGATATGGATTATCAGCAACCCCTATCCTGTCTTGGTGGTACTCGAATTTGCTCCTGGTGAGCGCCTTCGTCAAGATATCAGCATCCTGATCCACAGTGGGAATATATGAAAGTAACATGATTCTCCGCTGCACACAATCTCTGATATGATGGTACCTGATGTCGATACTGTCCATTGAGCTCCCTGCCCAATCTGTATCCGTGACGCCACATAGCTTCACCTCATCCTCCTGTCTGTACCACAATCCATATCCCGATGTGCCTCTGAGATAACACAATACATGCTTGCCTCCATGCATGTTGAACTTCTCCAATATCTCTCGGGCATACTTACCCTGAGAAACAAACAGTCCATCACTCCACTGCCTCACTTTGTAGATCCATCTCGAACCCACCACTTGCTCCAACAACACTTGGAACAAAAACACTCCCGACTGACCACTCTGTTGGGCTAGGAACATACTCTGATGCTGAAGCTCTCCTGTTGCTGACAAGTGCTCCCTCTATGACATCTGCGCTACTGCAACATCTCCATGCATATCGCATCATTGCACACTTCTCTATGCCACCTAGCACTATGCAAAACACTTGTGCCTCTCGCATTGCTGCAGCCTCCTAGCTATGCGCTGTCTTGGGATTCCCTGCACTGTCGCTCTCTCTGCCGCTCCATCCGCATCTGTCTCTACCCAATCAGTCAGTTCCTGCTACTCCACATCGAGGCTCCCGTAGCAAGGTCTCATCCAAGAGGTTGGGTACCTCAAGCATCCTTCCCCTCCTCCTTGGGACGATCACCCTATATCGTCCCACCTCCTACCTGGAGGTATGGTTGCATGTGATCCCTCAGCCCACCTGGCTCGAAGTTTCCCCCTACTGGAGGTCTCTGCATGAGTAGATGTCTCTACTCGATCTCCACTCAGCTTCCCCTGTTGTGGCTGCTCTACAACCTCCTAAAGCTGCTGCACCAATCGTGGCTCCTCCACAATCGTCTGAGACTTCTTCCAGCTCTGCATGTTGAGAGGTAATATACCCTCCCTCTCAACCACCAAGTCTCCATCAGTTGCCTTGCTGCTCAAGGCTTTGCATGCATCTACATGTAACTGATAAAGGTTCTTGACTCGAACCCCTGTCTCTACTCCATGAACTTCATCTTGTGGATGATCCACGTCCTAAATCTCATCCTTAGGAACTAATAGCTCCTCATCTGCATGCAAGTGTGGCTCCCTCTCAAGCGAACACTTCATGGCTTTCTCCTGCTTCTTACCTTTCGCACCGGAATGAGAAGCTTTCTCGTTCTTCCCCTTCTTTGCTTTGGCAGCCAAAGCGCAATTTTCTTCATCAGATTCCTTTGATGAAGATCCATCCCTAGTTTTCCACCTGATCTCCTCTTACACAAGATCCGACCAAAGTCTTTCCCATCCTGGCAATTTCTCCCGACCATTGACAGAGTCCTGATAAGAATGCCAACTCTTTGGAAGACCAAGTAGAGCCAAGCTCACCAATTCCTCATCATCGACAGTCACCCCCACACTTCCCAGCTCATCCCGGCATTGGGTGAACTTCGTGAGATACTGGGGCATACTGTCTCCATTCTCACACTTAATGTTTCTAAGTTTATCCTTGAGCACCATTCCACCAGCTCAAAACTCAACTGCTTCTGATCTAAAACTCGTGAGAACAAAGTATTTCTTGTACAGAGATCGAATGTATGGGCATTCACCGAATTTCTCACCTTCCAAAAGAAGGATGAATCCAGAGGCTACGTGGCCCGATTACAGACTCTACTTGAAGAAATAAAATGTAAACACTTTCTGAATAATAGATCCGATGATCAATCATCGCTTTGATATCCTGTAGAATTTTTTCTACAAATCAACCAGCTCTGATATCGTGTAGAAATTTTGAATAATATGACACTTATTCATAAAGATTATCATGATTATACACTATTTACGGAATCATGCATAATACATAACCTCCTCTACGTTGATCATCAATTTAGGAGTATTAAGAAACAATCGCATGCGCACATTGAAGCATCAATCACACATATCAACACAGTGTGTACCCGGGGAAAGCACAAAGCTGAAAACCCCCAACTATTTGTATATTATATTGATTGAGAACATGTAACAATACATAGTACAATACTCCTCGCAAGTACTCAGTACTATCTCCACCTGTTACACACAAACTAGCTCAGATTTGAATCAATCACTGGCTCAAATCTCTTCCGCTGCTTGCCTGCCTCCACTGCCCAATCCTGCATGAGAATATTGATGAATGAATGATCCAAATTTGTATTTCCCTTGGATATACCATGCAATCCTCATTAGCAATACTCAATCCATTGATTGTGCAAATCACATGCACAACTATAGTCACAACTGACAACTGTCTTGCCCTTTCACTCACCTCTAACACTTGTCTCCATTGAACTGTCCATGCACTGAGTTAACTGATGTATTCTTCAGTTGCTTTATGATTTAATAATTAGTGAATTAATTAATAATTAATTCACACCACTCATAACTTAGTCTATTGATCAGTTAGACTAAATACAACTAGTTCAACTAAGTCAAATTGAACACAACTCCATCAACTCCTCAACCAACTCCACAAGAACTCAATCATTGAAGTTCTAACTGAAGTCCTTCATGAAATAGCTCAAGTAACCCATAAGAACCATGTATTTCGTTCTGGCAGTTGCATGTGCCACATCCTAGCTCGAACTGAAGTGCTCCAAGAGAATAAGATAATGTTTATAGTCCAAATATTATTAAGAGCTAATAATATTCGACTGTTCTAATTTTAGCCTGGCAGTCTAAAAATAGACTCCGCCCATATGTCTAAAAATAGAGGTCCATCTATTTTTACCAACATGACCAATCATCCATAAATAACATCCTGGAACTCATAGACCATGATCCATATGTCTAAAAATAGACTTTGCGCGAAAAATAGCCTACGGGACCACTTAGTGAAGGCGACTTCTTTTCACTAAGCTCCATCATCTTGTTGCATTTTCAACACATCCTTGGTGTTCCTAATGATCTCCTCCTGCATCAAATCTGACCACAGTCATTCCCAATCTGACATTTTCTCCCGAACATTGACAGAGTCCTGATAACTATTCCAACTCTTTGGGAATCCTAGAAGAGCAAGACTTACCATATCCTCCTCAGCAACCGTGATTCCAACACTTACAAGTTCATCACTACATTGAGTGAACTTGGTCAAGTATTTGGAAATAGCCTCAGCTTTCTCCATTTTGATTTTTCAAAGTTTGTCCTTCAGTGCCAATTTCCTTTGGTCACTGATGTTTTGATATAAATCCATCAATGTTTTTCACATAGCATGCGGAGTTTCCTTTCCATGGAGACTCGAGACAATGTGGTCTCGAACTCCCTCAAGGATTATTCGTCTTGCCTTCACCACACACTTCTTCCACTGGGCCAAGTTCTGTGCATCCATATTTGTTGGCTTGGGGACTTCTTGATCAATGAATTCCTTCAAGCCATTATCTTCTAGAACAGTCTCCATCCTGCCCCTCCAGGCTATAAAATTTGAGTTGCCTTCCAAGGCATACTCGAGCTGCAAACCGTAGAACGCCATCTTCCAATCCTGAAGTATCAAATGAAAATTCAAATTTCACCTATAACCCTGAACTCAAAAACTTCGAAATCTCTATTCTTAGCTCTAATAACATGTAGAAAATCCTATAGATTCACAAGCTCATGCAATGTACTAAAGCAAGAGACAAGAATCTACTTCTACTCTTTACGACGAAGTACATAAAGATCGAGCAAAATAATAATCGACAAGAGGAAGAGAATCAAATACACATAACACAATAAATATCTAGGGATTACAATGCTTGTTCTCACAGGAACAATCCCAACACTCAGTAAAATCAATCTCCAACTCACAACCAAGCTCTTGGCCAACATTTAGCCAATTCACCAGCCCTCCAAGTCCCTATTTCCTTGTGCAATTCCTATGGTTGATTAACCCATATTAAAGGGAAATCTGTGCACTCAAAACTATGCAATCCCTTCTAGGCTCAGTTCCTGATTGCATGCACTATCAGTGCAACTTAGAAAAATCTAGAACAAATAGTACATTGTCCCTGCACTCTAGTCTCAACTCGGTCTTTCTCAAAATCAACATGCATGAGTTTCCAATGAGGGAATCTTCAGTTAACTAGAGTAGCACTAGTTAATGCATTAGTGCACCAACTTACTATTAACTCACTATTAGTTCCTCAAACAGATTGGAACTAATTTAACTGGACTTAACTTAGTAAACTGAGTTAACTAATTACAACTCATACATAACTCATCCTAGAACCCTATAATATAGGGAGAACATATACATGACTTCATAAAGACTTCCAACTCGAAATTCCTAAGCTAATTAAGTTAATTAAACTTAATTAACTATTTACAAGTTGTTATGAGACTAGAATTCGATTTTAATTCACAGTTTAATTCAAAGAAAAATTAAACTAGAATTTCTTGTTGTTATTTCTCAACATATTTGCCTACCGTCATCATTCTATTTGTTTGAAAATTGAATTCCGGTAATTTAAGAATGAAAAATGTCATTTTTGTGAATCCCTTTTTATTTGAATTTGTTTGAAAATTGAATTTTGGTAATTTAAGATTGAAGAAAATTTAACTAATTTTATTTTTTCTACTCATACACAGTAACTTAGACCTCTCAATATACTTGTTTTTCGTATCTTTATTGAAAATACAAGATATAGACATTCAATTTGACAACAATTGATGTTGCTTTAGCTAAGAGAGGAAATCATGGTTTTCTATAACACAACTATTATCATTACTTCTTTTTTTATCATTCTTATATCACATATAATAAATTTGCTATGTAATGTGCATGGAATTTTAACTTAAGACTTTTTACTTCACAAATAAATGCCCATTCATGCAACATGCTTGAAGAATAAAAAAACACATATTCAATATAAATAAGTATTTATTAAACAAAGATAATTTGATATTAATTAAAATATTAATCAATCAAAAAGAGATAATCTAAAGGTCCAACAGAGTTGAAACCTCGCTCTGATAACATATGTAACAACCCACAATTTAAATATACAACTAATTACATCAATTATGCGATTTATAATCAATACACATCTATTTAATTAATTAGCATAAAATTTTGAAAAAGATGAGAAGAGACAACTTACCTATACCAATGATATTCCTTACTTGTGATTTCAAAGCTAAATGCTATTTGAATCTCACTAACAACAACAAAGTTTTGGGGAGGACTCTCCACCCAACCGTAGGCTCAACCGCACATAATCTTTCTACAACTGGCCACTCCTGAGCCCTCAATCAACATACCACTGCCAGAGAATCCTTGGTCTCACAATACTTTTCCCCAATAGAATGGATTGAGGAATGGATGAATCTCACCCTCCTCACTGTTTATTAAATAGACCAAATGGTTCCAAAAATGGAAAGGG
This sequence comes from Pinus taeda, assembly GCA_000404065.3. Lineage (NCBI taxonomy): Eukaryota > Viridiplantae > Streptophyta > Pinopsida > Pinales > Pinaceae > Pinus > Pinus taeda. Next base: position 157,766 of record APFE030348424.1, read on the forward strand.
GATCTGCATGCGCACATTCCATGTGTCAACATGCCAACTTCTATTTCTTTATTATAAGTTTTACTTAATTTATTATTTCTCATAATTTAACTCTTTCTTATTTTATTCCTTTTTTTCTTTTTGTTAACTTTATAATATATATATATATATAATTTACCATTTTATTTATTTATTATTATTATATTTTGTTCATTATTTATTATTTACTTTACTATTATTATCTTTATTTATTGTTTATTATTGATTTATTTATATTTTCAATTATATTATTTTATTTATTTATTATTCTTATTTTTATTATTATTAGGGGGCATTACATACTCCCACTTTTTAAGGAACTCTGTCTCGAAGTTAGGTTGAATCATTTAACATTTTATTTTATTTAGTTATTTATTACTTCATGTTTGCCCTACACTCTTTGTTGAAGAAGAAAGTTTCCACAACACCCAAGAAATCCCAAAGAATCTCTGTCCTTTTTCCCACTATCAGAACAAGGCATAAGCCTCATCAATTTATACCATAGCCTATTGTTGGCCCTCAGGCTCGTGCCAAGTCTTAGACCTCATCAGCCCAAAGGAAAACATCCAGTCTTAGTACTTAATGACTCTGGACATCTCGCAAGGTTGTCCCACTCCCTCCACACTCATTATGGTGACAAACCCCAGGCATCAATGTCCTTACACCCCCACCATACTTTGGTATCTCAATCTAATATCAGGCACTTGGCCTCCTCAAGATGGTGCCATAACCCCTCAAGAGCTATCAATTAAGATCTATACAAGACAAAGGAACCACTGGCATATGTAGTGTTGATTTTTGTCCCTAGCCCATATGGTGTTACATATTCTCCCTCGCATGTATGGGATCCCACGAGATCATCAAATAAGCCATCCCTCTCAGCCCATTTGTGGATTACTTGTCAATCACCACATCTCAATATACATCCAATGTATTAGTTATAATTATAAAATTATAGAAAATAACTCACATGCCAACTATTGTGTGTCATCATGAGAACATAACATCATTGTTATCACAAAATTCTACTTGTCATAAATATACATACAATTACCACATGCTTCACATCATAATATCCTCCTGTGCTATAACATCAACATATCAACATCAAAGGCATATCATTACATAATAAATGAACCACATATCAATATACCTCATATCATAACATCATAATCCCTATGCATATCATATTCATCATAAACATACAACATCATTATTGTAACAACTAAATAGATAAGCACCATATGTGCATCATTATCCTCATACCATCATATCATGAAACATCATCCCAACATTATACTCAACAGTCCTATTTTGACGTAACAATTAACTAAAACCATAATTGAAATCATAATGTATGATTTAGATGTATCAACAAAATTTAAACAATAAGACATGATTTAGATGCTCTACAAAAGTATCTATCTGCGTAAGTTATGCAGTCCTATTTGCCTCATAACACAATTTAATGAAAAATATAAGGAAGTCACGATGAATAATATCCACATGCTATGAAAATCATCACTGGGGCTGACTTCAATGCCTACAACAAACGGTCAATCAAAACACCTAAATCTTGTCCACATATGACTTGAGCCCTAATTCTCCTGTATCCTTATATCATACACACTTATATGTTAAGACCCTTGAAATAATAAAAAAATTCTTGTTCTAAAAGATTTCCTCTTTAATAAGTCCACTCGCTTATACAAATTCTTTATGTCTTACAAATTAATAACATGATGAATTTTAACTCAGTACTCTATACACTCATTAACAATGTGTATCTACATATACCATCTATTTTCACTTCATTATTATATTTAATACATATTAATATGCTCATCTTTTAAATCGTCTGAACAAAATGTTTACTACAAGTAATTATATTTTATTTTAAAATATATATTTATTTATTACTTAAAATTTATTTTATTTAATATATATATTCATAAAGACATTATTATTCTCTCAATTTAATTAAATAAAAAATTATTCCACCTAAAAAAGAAAATCTAATACAAAATTACATTACCCAAAAAAATTTATTTTCTAAAAAATGTTATTTTCAAATTAACTCACATAGATTTAGATATATTCAAAAACTTCATTCCTAATAAATATAAAAATATAATTAAATATATTAACAACGCACTTATTTTTAATATATGATATATGTAAGTTATATATTTAATTAATAAAATAATTTAATAATTTCTATTTAAACATCTTTCACTTTATTACAGTGTGATAGTAAAAGTTTCAAATTATGTAAAGCATGTGGCTCACTCTTTTTTTTAACCAATGGCTACTTGTGCAAGTATTGCATGTCCACGAGTAATTATAGCATGAGATTTTTTTTGTTTTTTCTTAAATTATATTAAAAAAGTATAGAAATTTTATTCTGTAAACACTTTTGTTCACGTAAATTTCATTTTTAAAGTAAGCTAACCTTTTTAATAAACATTTGCTTTTAACATGCACATTCAAAAACAACTTTAAGAAATAAACAATAATAAATAAATAGAATTTTTCATTGAAAAATACTTTTGTAAAAAATATGATAAGTTAAATGAAAATAGTAAATAGTAAATAAAAATAATTAGATCCAAAATCATAAATATGTTTTTAACTCTACAAAATATTTATTTATATACTTTTCACTTTATATAATGCTGCATTATTGTAAAATTGTTTATTTATTTTAAATAGGCAAAGTGCTATGTGTTTCAAAAAATAATTAATATATAAAAATCCTTATGCATGCACTATTTATTTGATGTTGATGAGGAGTGTTAATATAATTTTTATATTTAAACGACCAAATTTAAAGATTCCCGAACAATGTTTTATTTTTCTTTAATTCTGCCCTACTAATTAAATATAGATTTTCATGTATTCTTGCACACGCACGATAGAGCAGACTTTAATGACACCACAATTCTCGTTGGCCTATTTAACTCATGCTTATAATTACCAACCCGTTCTTATAACCTTGATTTAAGTGTATTTATTCCAACTTTTTTCTGATGTATCTTTTATTTATTTATTTTTCGGAAATCTTCCAATTTTGGGATTTATATATTTGAAAATTGAATTTAAAAAATGTCAATACTTGCCTACCGTCATCATCCTATTTGTTTGAAAATTGAATTCCGGTAATTTAAGAATGAAAAATGTCATTTTTGTGAATCCCTTTTTATTTGAAATTGTTTGAAAATTGCATTTTTGTAATTTAAGATTGAAGAAAATTTAACTAATTTTAATTTTTCTATTCATACATAGTAATTTAGACTTCCCAATACACTTATTTTTCGTATATTTATTGAAAATACAAGATATAGACATTCAATTTGACAACAATTGATGTTTCTTTAGCTAATGAGGAAATCATGGTTTTCTATAACACAACTATTATCATTAGTTTTTTTTTTACAATTTTTATAGTACATATAATAAATTCGCTATGAAATGTGTATGGAATTTTAACTTAAAACTTTTTACTCCATAAATAAATGCTTATTCATGCAACGTGCATGAAGAATAAAAAAAAAACACTTGTTCAATATAAATAATTATTTATTAAATAAAAATTATTTTAGATTAATTAATATATTAATTAATCATAAAAGAGATAATCTAAAGGTCCAAAAGAGTTGAAACCTCGCTCTGATATCATATGTAACAACCCACAATTTAAATATACACCTAATTAGATCAATTATGTGATTTAAAATCAACACACATCTATTTAACTAATTAGCATAAAATTTCGAAAAAAAAATGAGAAGAGACAACTTACCTGTACCAATGATATTCCTTACTTGTGATTTGAAAGTTGAGCGTTATCTGAATCTCGCCAACTACAACAAAGTTTTGAGGACAACTCTCCACCCAAACAGGCTCAATCGCACATAATATTTCTACAGTTGGCCACCCTCGAGCCCTCAATCAACATACTACTGCCAAAAAATCCTTTGTCTCACAATACTTTTCCCCAACAAAATGGATGAATGAATGGATGAATGTCACCCCCCTCACCGTCTATTGAATAGAACAAACAGTGCAAAAAATGGAAAAGGGATATGCATGCACACATTCCATGTGTCAACATGCGAACTTTTATTTCTTTATTTTAAGTTTTACTTAATTTAATATTTCTCATAATCTAACTCTTTCTTATTTTATTCATTTTTACTTTTTGTTAAGTTTACTTATTTATAGATAATGAGTTCATACACGTGAATTTTATTTATTTATTTTTAGATGGTAGAGGAATAACCTATTAAAGAGTTTTAATAACCCAACGTTTTGGACTGCCAAGTGAGTCCATCCTCAGGAGATACATCAATAGATTACTTATATATAATATATATATAATCTTTTTTATTATTATCTATTTATTTATTTATTTATTATTATATTCATTATTTATTATTACTTACTATTATTATCTTTTCTTTATTGTTATTATTTAGTTATTTATATTTTTAATACTAATTATTTTATTTATTGTAAGTATTATTATTATTATTATTATGGGGCATTACATACTCCCCCTCTTTAAGGAACTTTATCCCGAAGTTAAGTTGAATCATTTAACATTTTATTTTATTTAGTTATTTATTACTTCAGGTTTGCCCTACACTCTCTATTGAATTAGTATTACCAACAGATATTGAAAGTTGCCACAACACCCAAGAAATACCAAAGAATCTGTCATTTTTCCCACTTTCAGAACCAGGCATAACCCTCATCAATCTATACCATAGTCTATGGCTCGCGCCAAGTCTTAGACCTCATCTGCCCAAAGGCAGGCATCCGATCTCAATACTTAATGACTTTCAACATCTCACAAAGCTGGCCCACTCTCTCCACACTCACTAAGGTGCACAACCCCAAGCATCGATGTCCTTACACCCTCACCATACTTCAACATCTCAATCTAATATCATGCACTTAGCCTACAATATCAGGCACTTGGCCTCCTCAAGATGGTCTCATAGCCCCTCAAGAGTTATCCATCGAGAGCTATACAAGACAAAGGAACCACTGGCAAATTGTAGTGTTGATTGAGTTTGTCCCTAGCCCATATGGTGTTACATGTTTTCCCTCACATGTATGGGATCCCACGAGATCGTCAAATAAACCGTCTCTCTCTGCCCATCTGTGAATTTCTTGTCAATCACCACATCTCAATATACATCCAATGCATTAGTTATAATTATAACATTATAGAAGATAACTCACATGCCAACTATTGTGTGTCACCATGAGAACATAACATCATTGTTATCACACAATTTTGCTTGTCATAAATATACATACAATTACCACATGCTTCACATCATAATATCCTCCTAAGTTATAACATCAACATATCAACATCAAAGACATATCATTACAGAATAAATGAATCACATATCAATATACCTCATATCCTAACATCATAATCCCTATGCATATCATATTCATCATAAACATACAACACCATTATCGTAACAACTAAATAAATAAGAACCATATGTGCATCATTATCTCATACCATCATATCATGAAACATCATCCCAACATTATACTCAACAGTCTATTTTGACGTAACAGTTAACTAAAACCATAACTGAAATCATAGTGTATGATTTAGATGTATCAACAAAATTTAAATAATAAGACATGATTTAGATGCTCCACAAAAGAATCTATCCATGCCAAGTTATGCAATCATATTTGCTTCATAACACAATTTAATAAAAATTATAAGGAAGACATGATGAATAATATCCACATGTTGTGAAAATCATCACTGGGGCTGACTTCAATGCCAATAACAAACGGTCAATCAAAACACCTAAATCTTGTCCACATATGACTTGAGCCTTAATTCTCATGTATCCTTATATCATACACACTTATATGTTAAGACCCTTAAGATCAATTTTTTTCTTGTTTCAAAGGATTTCCTCTTTAATAAGCCCACTCGCTAAGACAAATTATGTATGTCTTACAAATTAATAAAATGATTAACTTTAACTGAGTATTCTATACACTCATTAACAATGTGTATCTACATATACCATCTATTTTCACTTCATTATTGTGTTTCAATACAATATTAATATGCTCGTCTTTTAATCTTCGTATCTGAACAAAATGTTTACTATGAGTAGTTATATTTTATTTTAAAATATATATATTTATTAATTTAAAATTTAAGTTTAGTTAATATATACATTCAAAAACGACATTATTATTCTCTTAATTTAATTAAATAAAACTTTATTTTCCACTTAGAAAAATAAAAAAATCTAATGCAAAATTACATCTACCCACAAAATTTTGTTTTCTAAAAAAATCAATTTCAAATTAACTCGCATAGATTTAAATATATTCAAAAACTTCATTCCTAATAAATAAAAAAGACATAATTAAATATATTAACAACACACTTATTTTTTAATATATGATATTTGTAAGATGTATATTTAGTTAATTAAATATTTAATAACATCTATTTAAACATCTTTTATGATAGTAAAGGTTTCAAATTATGTAAAGCATGCAACTCACACTTTTTTATTTAACCAATGGCTACTCATGCAAGTATTGCATGTAGTAATTACTTAAATTACATTAAAAAATTAATAATTATAGAAATTTTTATTTTGTAATCACTTTTGTTCAGGTAAGTTTCATTCTTAAAGTAAGCTAACTTTTTAAATAAACCTTTGCTTTTAACATGCAAATTCAAAAAAAATAAATAAATAAATAAATAAAAATTCATAGAAAAAAACTTTTCTAAAAAATATGCTAAGTTAAATAAAAATAGTAACTAGTAAATAAAAATAATCAAATCCAAATACCAAACCATAAATATGTTTCTAACTGTGCAAAATATTTATTTATGTATTTTTCACTTTATATAATATTGGATTATTGTAAAATTGTTCATTTATTATAAATGGGCAAAGTGACGTGTTTCAAAAAATAATTAATATATAAAGAACCTTATGCCCACTACTTATTTGATGTTGATGAGGGGTGCTAATATAATTTGTATATTTAAACGACCAAATTTAAAGATTTCATAACAAAGTTTTATTTTTCTTTAATTCCGCCCTACCAACTAAATATAGATTTCCATCTTTTCTTGCACACACATGATTGAGGAGACTTTAATGACACCACAATTCTCATTGGCCTATTTAACTCATGCATATAATTACCAACCCATTCTAATAACGTCGATTTAACTGTATTTATTTCAACTTTTTCTGATGTATCATTTATTTACTTTTTTCTAGGAAAACTTCCAATTTGGGGATTTATATATTTGAAAATTGAATTTAAAAAAATGTCAATATTTTGGAGAAAATCCTGTAGATTCACAAGCTCATGCAATGTACTAAAGAAAGAAACAAAAATCTACTTCTACTCGTTACAATGGAAGCACATAAAGATCGAGCAAAACAATAATTGACAAGAGGAAGAGAATCAAATACACATAACAAAATATATCTAGGGAAAGCCACAACTCAAAACCCTACTATTTGTATTGTATATATCAGGAAATAAAGATGAGATTACAATGCTTTTTCTCACATGAACAATCCCAGCACTCAGTAAAATCAATCTCCAACTCACAAGCAAGCTCTTGGCCAACACTTAGCCAATTCACCAGTTCTCCAAGTCCCTATTTCCTTGCGCAATTCCTATGGTTGATTAACGCATCTTAAAGGGAAATCAATGCACTCAAAACTGAGCAATCCCTTCTAGGCTCAGATTCTAATTGCATGCACTATCAGTGCAACTCAAAAAAATCTAGAACAAATAGTACAATGTCCCTGCATTCTAGTCTCAACGGGGTCTTTCTCAGAATCGACATGCATGATTTTCTGATGAGGGAATCTTCAGTTAACTAGAGTGGCACTAGTTAATGCATTAGTGCAACAACTGACTCTTAACTCACTATTAGTTCCTCAAACTGTTTGGAACTAATTTCAATAGACCTAATTTTGTAAACTGAGTTAACTAATTACAAGTCATACTTAATTCATCCTGGACCCCTATAATATAGGGAGAACATATACATGACTTCAGAAAGACTTCCAAATCGAAATTCGTAAGCTAATTAAGTTAATTAAACATAATTAACTATTTACAAGTTGTTATGAGAATAGAATTCAATTTTAATTCACAGTTTATTTCAAGGACAAATTAAACTAGAATTTCTTGTTGTCATTTCTCAACACTCCCTTTCAACAAGAAAGGGATTATCAACTACCCTGGTCCTATCTCTGCGAAACTTGAATTTACTTATTGACAATGTGTTTGTCAAGATGTCAGCATCTCGATCCTCCGTGGGAATGTAATCTAACAACATGATCTGCCTCAATACACAATCTCTGAGATGATGATATCAGATATCAATATGCTTGGACCGATCATCAAAAACTTGATTTTCGAAGAGTTTGATACAACTCTGATTATCGCAGTAAATCACACTAGGATTCATCTGCTGACCAAACAAACCAACCAGGATCTTCCTCATCCAGATAGCCTCACATGTTTCCTGACTTGTAGCCATGTATTTTGCCTCTGCAGAACTAATTGCAACCGATCTCTGTTTCATGTTGTACTAAGAAAATGTCGTTGACCCAATACTGAAGATCCATCCTGATGTGCTCTTCCTGTCAGATGGACTCCCTACCCAATCTGCATCGGTGAAGCCTTGAAGCTTCCCTCCCTTTGTCCTTCTTTACCATAACCCAAACTGAGTAGTGCCTCTGAGGTATCTCAACACATGCTTTGTCACCTTCCAATACAGCTTGGTAGGCCTAACCATCACTTGACTAAGATGGTTAACTGCATAGCACATATCTGGTGATGTGTTCACCAAGTACATGAGTGAACCCACAAGCCTGTAAATAGTGGCTTCCACTACTTCTCGTGAAGTAGCATACTCCTTCCTCTAGTTACGAGCTAGAGGAGTCTCCATGGATTTACTTCTCTCCATACGGAATCTCCTGAGTATCTTGTTGGCATACTTTCCCTAAGATACAAACAACTCCCCATCTCCCAGCCATATCTCCATGCCAAGAAAGGAATGCATGAGACCCATGTCCTTCATCTCAAACTCTCTTGCAAGGTACTCCTTGCAAGATTTGATGAGCTTCTCATCCTAAGTCAATATAAGATCATCAACATAAAGTACAAAGATCAACAACTTACCTTCCACCACAATGTGGTATAGGTTCGCATCTACTTCACTCTTCATGAAGCCCAACCCAGTGAAGTAGCTATCTATCATGGTGTACCAAGCACATGGTGCTTGCTTCATCCCATATAATTCTCTCTTGATCTGTCACAGAAGTGACTCACGATCAAATGTTTCAAAACCTTCGAGTTGCTCTATGTACACCTCTTCCTCAATCATGTCATTGAGGAAGGTTATCTTCACATCCATCTGATGGATCTTCCAACCCATTTGTGCTGATAGCACCAATATAGATTTGATTGAAGAGTACCTTGCAACAAGAGAAAAGGTCTCATCACAGTTAATCACCTCTACTCGTGAAAAGCCATGGGCCACAAATCTAGCCTTATGCTTCTCCACAATACCATATGCAGCTTGATTTACCTTGTAAAGCCAACAGGAGCTCACAAGTGACTTGTCCTCCGACCTCGGGACCAAATCCCAAACACTCTTTCGAACTATGGAGTCATACTCCTCCACCATCGCATCAACCCAAACCGGTTGCTGCACTGCTTCGTGAAAGGAAGATGGCTCTATCACAACACATGCACCCATAAGAGCCATGTATCCAGTGTACCTCTCAGGTGACCTCCTCTACCTGCGCTAAGAAGTGGGTGCTCCCACATTCTCCCGTGCATCATCCAACAATTTGTCAGCCTCTCTATTGCACTTTCCTCCCTCTTTGGAAGACCCTACCTGAGTGGATGTCTCCACTCCCAAAACCTCTGCATGTGGCTACTCCACATCAACCTAAGGCTCCTCAACCTTAGGAGATAAAAGATCCTCATCCGCATGTAGCTTAAACTCCCTCTCAAGGGAAAGTCTCATGGCCTTCTCCTCATCAAATACGATATCCTTGTGAACCACTGTCATCCGACTGCTTGGAAATATACACCCGATAGTTGTGAGGTGTATTAGTGTACCCCACAAATATCCCCAACTCTGTTGTCGGGTTAATATTCTTCCTTGCATCTTTGTTCACATGGAAATATACCGATGACCCAAAAATCTTGAAGTGACCAACATCTGGCTTCTTACCGGAATAAGCCTCCTCTAATGTCTTCATCTCAAGTATCTGATGTGGGCTATGGTTCTGAACATAAACCGTTGTGTTGCATGCCTCATCCCACAAGTGTAGTGGTAGGCCCTGATCATGCAACATTGCCCTCACTGCCCCTACTATGCTTATGTTCTTCCTCTCGAGCACCCCATTTTGTTGAGGGTTATGGGGCGTCGTCCCGTTGCACATAATTTCTTAAACTCATTTGAGACATACTTACCATTGTTATCACTCCGTAGAGCTTCAAACTTCTTTGTTGACTCTTTCTCCACCAATGCTTTGAACTCACAAAACTTTGTGAAAGTTTGATCCTTTTTCTGCATGAAAAATATCGAGCATTTACGAGAGTAGTCATCAACAAATATAACATAATACCTGTGTTTGGTCGTGGATGCTATCGAGAATGGTCCACACACATCTGAATGGACTCACTCTAGAATAGACTCTACTCGAATGTCTTTGTCTCCAAAAGAAGACTTGGTGTATTTTCCCAAAGTACACTCCTTGCATGTATCAACTTGCTCAAGTGTACCTTTGGGAAGATTGATAGATATTTGTTGCAATATCTTCAAAGCCCCACGATGCAAGTGGCCCAATCACCTATGCCACAACTCGCCAGTGTCTTGGCTCTGATTATTTTCTACTTTTGAACTTAAAGCAGCACACTCCTCTACCTCCAGCTTATAGATCTTCTTCACACGAATCCCTATCTTCTTTACTTGACCCGTGGCTATGTGTCGAAGGAACATCTTTCCTTTTGAGAAGATCACATCATGACCTCTATCCTCAAGCATGGAAATAGTTACCAAGTTCTTCTTTAGCCCGAGCACATACATAACATTCATCAAGGTGAGTGGAGCCCCATGCTCCCTTTGAAAAGCAATCCTTCCCAATCCATAAACACTACACTTCCCGTCATCACCCATCTCGATATGCATCTAGAGATCTTTCTCCTCCAGGTCACTGAATAACTCTTGGTCGCCAGTCATGTGAAATGAAGCTCCACTGTCTAAGTACCATACACTTCCCAACATAGATGACCCCATGCATGCAATGAGGGAAAAGTCCAATTCTAATTGAGAGGAAAAAGCCTCACTTGTCGCTCCTTCTGAGGACTTTTCCTTGGAATTCTTGAGTGGACAATTTGTAGCAAAATATCCCAGCTTATGACAATGAAAGCATCTAACTTTTGTCATATCTTTCTTCTTACCTCCATGATAAGAATCTGATTTGGAATGGGAAGCTTTCCCTTTCCCCTTCCTCGCCTTAATCTCTAAGGCACATTTCTCTTCATGATTAGTATTTAATGAAGAGCCATCCTTGGTGTTCCTCCTGATCTCCTCCAACATCAAATTTGACCATAGTCGTTCCCAATCTGAAAGTTTCTCCCGACCATTGACAGAATCCTAATAACTATTCCAACTCTTTGGGAGTCCTATAAGAGCAAGACTCACTATATGCTCCTCGTCAACTGTGATTCCAACACTTCCAAGTTCATCACTACATTGAGTGAACTTGGTCAAGTATTTGGAAATAGCCTCGGCTTTCTCCATTTTGATTTTTCAAAGTTTGTCCTTCAGCGCCAATTTCCTTTGGTTGCTAATGCTCTGATACAAATCCGTCAATGTTTTCCACATAGCATGCAGAGTTTCCTTTCCATGGAGACTCGAGACAATGTGGTCTCGAACTCCCTCAATGATTATTCGTCTTGCCTTTGCCACACACTTCTTCCACTCGGCCAAGTTATGTGCATCCACAATTGTTGGCTTGGGGACTTCTTGATCAATGAATTCCTTCAAGCCATTATTTTATAGAACAGTCTCCATCCTGCCCCTCCAGGCTATAAAATTTGAGTTGTCTTCCAAGGCATACTCGAGCCGCAAACGTAGAACGACATCTACCGATCTTGAAGCATCAAATGCAAATTCAAATTTCACCAATAACCTTGAACTCAAAAACTTCGAAATCTCCTCTAGTATAATGTTCTCAACTCTGATACCATGTAGAAATTCTATATATTCACAAGCTCATGCAATGTACTAAAGAAAGAGACAAGAATCTACTTCTACTCTTTACAACGGAAGCACATAAAGATCTAGCAAAACAATAATCGACAAGAGGAAGAGAATCAAATACACATAACACAATAAATATCTAGGGAAAGCCACAGCTCGAAACCCTACTATCTGTATTGTATATATCAAAAAATAAAGATGAGATTACAATGCTTGTTCTCAGAGGAATAATCCCAACACTCAGTAAAATCAATCTCCAACTCACAAGAAAGATTTTGGCCAACACTTAACCAATTCACTGGCTCTCCAAGTCCCTATTTCCTTGGGCAATTCCTATGGCTGGTTAACCCATCTTAAAGGGAAATCAGTGCACTTAAAATTGCGCAATCCCTTCTAGTATCAGTTCCTGATTGCATGCACTATCATTGCAACTCAGAAAAATCTAGAACAAATAGTACATTGTCCCTGCACTCTAGTCTCAACTGGTTCTTTCTCAGAATCGACATGCATGAGTTTTTGATGAGGGACTCTTCAGTTAACTAGAGTAGCACTAGTTAATGCATTAGTGCACCAAGTGACTGTTAACTCACTATTAGTTCCTCAAACAATTTGGAACTAATTTAACTGGACTTAACTTAGTAAACTGAGTTAACTAATTACAACTCATACTTAACTCATCCTCGACCCATATAATATAGGAAGAACATATACATGACTTCATAAATACATCCAACTTGAAATACCTAAGCTAATTAAGTTAATTAAACTTAATTAACTATTTACAAGTTGTTATGAGAATATAATTCGATTTTAATACACAGCTTAATTCGAAGACAAATTAAATTGGAATTTCTTGGTGTCATTTCTCAACATATTTGCCTACCGTCATCATTCTATTTGTTTGAAAATTGAATTCTAGTAATTTAATAATAATAAAAAATGTCATTTTTGTGAATCCCTTTTTATTTGAGTTTGTTTGAAAATTAAATTTTGGTAATTTAAGATTGAAGAAAATTTAACTAATTTTAATTTTTCTACTCATACATAGTAACTTAGACCTCTCAATATACTTGTTATTTGTATCTTTATTGAAAATACAAGATATAGGCATTCAATTTGACAGCAATTGATGTTGCTTTAGCTAAGAGAGGAAATCATGGTTTTTTATAACACAACTATTATCATTAGTTTTTTTTTTTATTATCATTTTTATAGTACATATAATAAATTTTAACTTAAGACTTTTTACTCCATAAATAAATGCTCATTCATGCAACGTGCATGAAGAATAAAAAAACACCCATTTAATATAAATAATTATTTATCAAATAAAATAATTTGATATTAATTAAAATATTAATCAATCAAAAAGAGATAATCTAAAGGTCCAACAGAGCTGAAACCTCGCTCTAATACCATATGTAACAACCCACAATTTAAATATACAACTAATTATATCAATTATGTGATTTATAATCAACACGCATCTACTTAACTAATTAGCATAAAATTTCGAAAAAGATGAGAAGAGACAACTTACTTGTACCAATGATATTCCTTACTTGTGATTTCAAATTTGAATACTATTTGAATCTCACTAACCGCAACAAAGTTTTGGAGACGACTCTCCACCCAACCGTAAGCTCAACCGCACATAATCTTTCTACCACTGGCCACCCATGAGCCCTCAATCAAGATACTACTGCAAGAGAATCTTTGGTCTCACAATACTTTTCCCCAATAGAATGGATGAATCTCACCCTCCTCACCATTTGTTAAGTAGACCAAACGATTCCAAAAATGGAAAGGGGATCTGCATGCACACATTCCATGTGTCAACACGCCCACTTCTATTTCTTTATTCTAAGTTTTACTTAATTTAATATTTCTCATAATTTAACTCTTTCTTATTATTCATTTTTACTTTTTGTTAACTTTACTTATAATATATATATATATATATATATATAATATTACTATATATAATTTATTTATTATTATTATATTTTGTTCATTATTTATTATTTACTTACTATTTATTATCTTTTTTTGTGTTGTGTATTATTTATTTATTTATATTTCAATATTATATTATTATTTATTTATTTATTATTATTATGGGGCATTACATACTCCCCCTCTTTAAGGAACTTTGTCTCGAAGTTAGGTTGAATCATTTAACATTTTGTTTTATTTAGTTATTTATTACTTCATGTTTGCCTTACACTCTATGTTGAACAAGTATTACCAATAGGCATTGAAGTTTCCACAACACCCAGGAAATCCCAAAGAATCTCTGTCATTTTTCCCACTTTCAGAACCAGGCATAAGTCTCATCAATCTATACCATAGCCTATGGTTGTCCCCCAGGCTCACGCTAAGTCTTAGACCTCATCTGCCCAAAGGCAACCATCCGGGCGTAGTACTTAATGACTCTGGACATGTCACAAGACTGTCCCACTCCCTCCACACTCACTAAGGTGCACAATGCCATGCATCAATGCCCTTACACCCTTGCCATATTTCGGTATCTCAATCCAATATCATAAACTTAGCCTACAATATCAGGCACTTGACCTTCTCAAGATGGTGCCATAGCCCCTCAAGAGCTATCCATTAAGAGCTATACAAGACAAAGTAACCACTAGCATATGTAGTGTTGATTGAGTTTGTCCCTAGCCCATATGGTGTTACATATTCTCCCTCGCATGTACAAGATCCCACAAGATCATCAAATAAACCCTCCCTCTCGGCCCATTAGTGGATTTCCTGTCAATCACCACATCTCAATATACATCCAATGCATTAGTTATAATTATAACATTATAGAAGATAACTCACATGCCAACTATTATGTGTCATCATGAGAACATAACATCATTGTTATCACTCCCGGCTGCGGGTGATAGTTATTGAGGGAGGTACAGGGGCGGGCTTCCCACTGGGCAAGTGGCAGCCCATCCCCGCCACCTGTACAGCAGCATTTAAGGCCTACCACCCCTATCGCTTCAAATTGAAAGACGGTAGTATAACCCACAGCAAGCCAGCCGCCCATGGCATAATTCTTCGCTCGCGCTCTGTTACTTCGGCTTCCGGGAGGCAGCTGCATTGTATTGGTTCACACATGGCGCGGACAGTGGATGCTCAGTATATTTACAGCAAGCCCGGGATGGTAACACATTTCCTTTCTGCTGTTTTGGTTAATGTTTGGCTTTGGGTTATTCTGTGTTGTGGTTTGCAGAAGGTTTGCGAACGCCGGAGAAGGTCTCACAGGTACAGACCTCGGCCTGCGCTTCTGAACGCCCTGGTCTTTTCTGTGGAGTCTCCTGTTTACATTGTTTATCTCTCTCACGCTCCTGTGCTTTCCTATCAGGGCTTTTGGAGGTTCAAACCTTGGCCTGCTTTTCTAGAAGCCCTGGTCCATACTGTTGAATTTCCCGTTCATATTGTTCATCTTCTTTACGCTCTTGTGTCTTCTAGTGTCGGGGTTATCCCGCCTTCTGTGCCTCCGCTTTTCGCAGAGTTTCTGGGCCTGAATTTTTGGCTCCCTGAGCCTGTGGTTTCGAGCAGCCACAGCTCTCTGCGCCGTCTCTTTGTCAATTCCAGTCCACTATGCCAAGGGAAAGGCTTCGCCTTAGCATCCGCAGAGGCAGGTCTCGGGGCGGCGCCAGAGGCAGAGCCAACCCTCAGCGCTCCTCCGAATCCTCGTCAGACGGCTCTGACTCACGAAGCGCAAGGCGAGGCCGAGGGAGAGGTCGAGGGCGGGCTCGTGCCTCTGTCTGCGAGCACACCTCACATCCCTCATCCCGGTTCTGCTTCCCATGCCTACTGGACAATGCAACCTATTACGTCTCTGTTAAAATCGAGAAGTGTGATCGTGCAGTCCCTCCACCAGTTGCTGAGGAGAAAAGGCCTCCTGCTCCAGGCCTGTGTCAACAAGCTCAGCCTCCGGCTCCAGTCCTATGTCAACAAGTTTAGCCTCCTGCTCCAGTTCTGGGTCAACGAAATCCGCCGGAGAAAACCTCGGGTGCGGTGGCGGGTCCAAGTGCTCCAGCTGAAGACGATGCGCCTTACACTGACTCAAGCGAGCCGGACCAATATGGCTCCAGGGTGGTGGAAGAGCAGCCTTCCACCTTCGTGGATGACTGAGCCAGTTTCCAGGGCTTTTTGGTGGCGGGTATGGCACTTTAATTCAGCTCGTCTGGTTTGTCATGTTCTCTGTTTTCTCAGCGCGATTTTCCTTGTAACGCTAAAGCTATGCTCAACTCTTTGCCTGTTAATCACGGTTCTTAAGTGCGCTTATGTATGCGGCTATTTCGTCCTATGTAACAGTCTGGGAATATGGTTTTTTGAGTCTGTAACTGAAAACAATGTCTGGGTCACTAGGATTATCTTTCAGTTGGTTGAGGTTTTTTAGCAGTTTGTTGGTCTTCCAGACTTGGTCGGTGACAAGTGTCTGTCTGGATATCCCAGTTATGTGTCTCACTGTGCTAAATCCATCTCCGAATGGTGAAATCTGAGGCCTGCCTCGTTGTAATTTTTTGTAGCTTTTTTGTATAATAATAGAAGTAGCCTAATTTACAAAAAAAAAAAAAAACATCATTGTTATCACAAAATTCTACTTGTCATAAATATGAATACAATTACCACATGCTTCACATCATAATATCCTCCTAAGTTATAACATCAACATATTAACATCAAAGACATATCATTACATAATAAATGAACCACATATCAATATACCTCATATCATAACATCATAATCCCTATGCATATCATATTCATCATATAAATACAACATCATTATCGTAACAACTAAATAGATAAGCACCATATGTGCATCATTATCCTCATACCATCATATCATGAAACATCATCCCAACATTATACTCAACAATCCTATTTTGACGTAACAATTAACTAAAACCATAACTGCAATCTTAATGTATGATTTAGATGTATCAACAAAATTTAAACAATAAGACATGATTTAGATGCTCCACAAAAGTATATATCTACGCCAAGTTATGCAATCATATTTGCTTCATAACACAATTTAATAAAAAATCTAAGGAAGTCATGATGAATAATATCCACATGCTGTGAAAATCATCGGGGGCTGACTTCAATGCCAATAACAAACTGTCAATCTAAACACCTAAATCTTGTCCACATATGACTTGAGCCTTAATTCTCATGTATCCTTTATATCATACACACTTATTGTTAAGACCCTTAAAAAAAAAAAAAAAAAAAAAAATAAATAAATAATAAATAAATATAAAAAAAAAAAAAAAAAAAAAAAAAAAAAAAAAAAAAAAAAAAATCTGTTTTAAAAGATTTCCTCTTTAATAAGCCCACTCACTCAGACAAATTCTTTATGTCTTACAAGTTAATAACATGATTAACTTTAACTCAGTGTTGTATACACTCATTAACAATGTGTATCTACATATACCATCTATTTTCACTTCATTATTATGCTGCTTCAATACGATATTAATATGCTCATCTTTTAATCTTGGTATCTGAACAAAATGTTTACTAGGAGTATATATATATATAAAACTAACTTTAAGTTTAATTCTATTTAATATCTATATTCAAAACATACATTATTATTCTCTTAATAATAAATAAAAAAAAATTTACTTAGAAAATAGAAAATCTAATACAAATTATATCTAACCCAAAATAATTTATTTTCTAAACAAAAATGTATTTTCAAATTAATCACATAGATTTAGATATATTCAAAAACTTCATTCCTAATAAATAAAAAAGACATAATTAAATATATTAACAACACACTTATTTTTTAATATATGATATATGTAAGATATATATTTAATTAATTAAATATTTAATAATATCTATTTAAACATCTTTCACTTTATTATAGTATGATAGTAAAAGTTTCAAATTATGTAAAGCATGTCACTCACTCTTTTTTTTTTAACCCATTGCTACTCATGCAAGTATTGCATATCCATTAGTAATTATAGCATGAGAAATCTTTCTGTTTTCCCTTAAATTATATTAAAAAAAATAAAAAATTATAGAAATTTTATTATGTAATCACTTTTGTTCACACGTAAGTTTTCATTCTTAAAGTAAGCTAACCTTTTTAATAAACCTTTGCTTTTTAATATGTACATTCAAAAATAACATTAAGAAAAAATAATAATAAATAAATAGAATTTTTTCATTGAAAATACTTTTGTAAAAATATTAGATCTAAAATAGCAAACCATAAATATGTTTCTAACTCTGCAAAATATTTATTTATATATTTTTCACTTTATATAATATTGGATTATTGTAAAATTGTTTATTTATTGTAAATAGGAAAAGTGACGTGTTTCAAAAAAAATTAATATATAAGAACCTCATGAATACACTACTTATTTGATGTTGATGAGGAGTGTTAATATAATTTTCATATTTAAATGACCAAATTTAAAGATTCTCGAACAATGTTTTATTTTTCTTTAATTTTTCCCTACCAATTAAATATAGATTTTCATGTATTCTTGCACGCACATGATTCAGTAGACTCTAAAGACACCACAATTCTCGTTGCCCTATTTAACTCATGCTTATAATTATCAACCCGTTCTAATAACCTCAATTTAAGTGTATTTATTCCAACGTTTTCTGATGTATCGTTTATTTATTTTTTTCCTAGGAAAACTTCC
Source organism: Pinus taeda (assembly GCA_000404065.3). Classification (NCBI taxonomy): domain Eukaryota; kingdom Viridiplantae; phylum Streptophyta; class Pinopsida; order Pinales; family Pinaceae; genus Pinus; species Pinus taeda. The sequence continues at coordinate 176,813 of APFE030348424.1, forward strand.
AATTTTGGGATTTATATATTTGAAAATTGAATTTAAAAAAAAAAATCCAATATTTGCCTACCGTCATCATTCTATTTGTTTGAAAATTGAATTCCCGTAATTTAAGAATAAAAAATGTCATTTTGTGAATCCTTTTTATTTGAACTTGTTTGAAAATTGAATTTTGGTAATTTAAGATTGAAGAAAATTTAACTAATTTTAATTTTTCTATTAATGTAGAGTAACTTAGACTTCTCAATATAGTAACTTAGGCTTCTCAATATACTTGTTTTCTGTATCTTTATTGAAAATACAAGATATAGATATTCAATTTGACAACAATTGATGTTGCTTTAGCTAAGAGAGGAAACCATGGTTTTCTATAACACAACTATTATCATTAGTTTTGTTTATCATTATTATAGTACATATAATAAATTCGCTATGAAATGTGTATGGAATTTTAACTTAAAACTTTTTACTCCATAAATAAATGTTCATCTTTCATTCAATATAAATAATTATTTATTAAACAAAGATAATTTGATATTAATTAAAATATTAATCAATCATAAAAGATATAATCTAAAGGTCCAACAGATTTGAAACCTCGCTCTAATACCATATGTAACAACCCACAATTAAAATATACAATTAATTAGATCAATTAAACCTCGCTCTAATACCATCTGTAACAACCCACAATTTAAATATACAATTAATTAGATCAATTATGCGATTTATAATCAACACACATCTATTTAACTAATTAACATAAAATTTCGAAAAATATGAGAATAGACAACTTACTTGTATCGATGATATTCCTTACTTGTGATTTCAGAGTTGAATGCTATTTGAATTTCACTAACCACAACAAAGTTTTGGGGACGACTCTCCACCCAATCGTAGGCTCAACTACACATAATCTTTCTACAACTAGCCACCCATGAGCTCTCAATCAACATACTACGGCCAAAGAATCCTTGATCTCACAATACTTTTCTCCAAGAAAATAGATGAAGGAAAGGATGAATCTCACACTCCTCACTATCTATTAAATAGACCAAAGAGTTCCAAAAATGGAAAGGGGATCTGCATGCACACATTCCATGTGTCAACATGTTAACTTTTATTTCTTTATTTTAAGTTTTACTTAATTTAATATTTCTCTTAATTAAACTCTTTCTTATTGTATTCGTTTTTACTTTTTGTTAACTTTACTTATTTTACTATTTTATAGTTTACTCATATATATATATATATATATATATATATATATATATATATATATATATATATATACACACATATGTACATATGTTATATATATATATATATATAAAACTCGAGTTTATTATTTACTATTTTATTTATTTATTATTACTATATACTCTTCATTATTTTTATTATTATCATTTTTTATTTACTATTTTTTCCCGTGGAAAAAGTCGTAATTTTATTCATAAGACAAAATTACATTTTGTAGATGCTGAAAAGCATATGCATAGATACTGTTCCGATTTTCACAAAAACCCAAAAAAATAAAAAATGAGATATAAAAAATTGTTCTTTTCTCCCTTTCTTTTTCTCCACCTTTCGCCATCCTCCAGAGTTGGTGGTAGTAGTTACAATAGAGAGTTGATTTTCTATTGTAGTTATGGGAAAGTCCTTGTCCGACTCAGATCCTTCTGATCCATGGGTTCTCTTGGTGCCAGTGATTTCCTTTCCTGTTGTCTGGGGATCGTGTTGCTGCAATAGATTACTGGGGGCTTCCTCTTTCTTTTGCATGTTGAGCTGGACTTGTTGTTCATCCTTTTCTGCTTTATTTTCTGTAGTGTCTGTTGTGCCTTCTTCTTCATCCAATGGCTGTGTATTTATCCATCCTTTAGGCTTCCTCTGTTGCTGCTTGTTCCGATTGGGGATGTTTCTTGCCTATGGGTAAGCACTGTGAAGGTGGCCTTTTTGTAGACATCCCTGACGTCAGAATGTTGTATTTTCGTAATCCAAGGATTATGTCCACTAAGTGTTATTAAAGTTCAATATTATGCTTTCTAGTAGTCCCTGACTGAGATCTACCTCAACACATATTCTGGTGAAAGTAAATATTTCTTTTGTGAGTTTGTCTTCATTAAGCTTTAGAAATTTCACCAAGGTATTCCCAATAGCGATCAAGACCTTGTGGTGCCAGAAGTGTAGTGGAAGATTATGTAGCCTAATCCAAATGGGTATCTTTGATACCACCATTGTATTGGCGTCGAAATCTGGAAACCATGGTGTGAGGAAGAGCCCTACGTTGCCCCATAACCATGGTCCCTTATTAAGGATGTATTCCTTTTCCTGTTTTGTGTTGAATCTTACAATAAAAAACCCCTTTGGGCATAAGTATATTTCACAGTTTGGTGTCCAGGTAGTGTGGATCGGGTGGTGCAGGTCACCAGACCTAGGCCAATACCTATTGAATCTACAAATAACTGAGTGGGAATATAGATTTGAGTACAGAGCATTTACCTCAGGCATTGCAACGGTGAGAGTAGGGTTCTCAGTTTTTTGTTCAACAATGTAGGGCCCAAGAAGTACAGGGGCTGTTGCAGGATTGGCTTGCACTTTCTCTTTACCCTTGACAGCGTCTTTGAAGGAGCCTGTGTTCTTGGATCTTGCATTATTTGAGCTGGTTCCAGAGCATCCACCTTCCAGACGGAGGTTGATGATGATAGTCGAATCTGTGGTTATATTGTAGTCCTGAAGGGTGTAGTTGTCCTGAAGGCTGCATCCCGTGTGGATCAGGTTTGCCCCTATACTAGGATGCCCAATAGGTCCTATATTTTTTCTCGTAGATCCTAGATGCTACTGCCCTTCCATAACCTCAGGCAGTAATGCCTGCCTTCTCGTGCTTTAATGAAGAGCTGTATGAGATTTGCTTCTCTAGGGTTTAAGGCCAACTAAGTTTGCCCCTGATCTGTTGCCCAGTTCGTCTAGATCCCAAACCCTATATCTTCGTCATTCTAGTATTCCTTTGTGATTTTGGCCCAGGAAACAGGGCCTAAGGGTATCATGACGGTTGCATGCCCCCCGATCTGGTTTTTGTGAAGGCTTCTTGACCATTCCAGAAGACATGTTGTTGTATAGTTCCTTGAGTGAGGGGATTTCCTCCATATCAGCATCCATGTGTTTGCAATGCGCACCCAATCTAGAGTGTGATTACGAAACCTCCAGAAGTTGATCAGATCCGGCTTCCCCTGAATATTTGCATGTTCCATAAGGTAGACGACGTCCCTGGAGACAGATCCACTATAATATGCTCCTTTCCATCTTGGGTAGCCCTCGAATTGGCGCAGACAAGTCCCTTATCCTTGAGATCAGGTTCCTTCGAACCCTAGTCTCGCTTTTTGGTGTTGGATTCGCTCTCTGGGCAGCCCCTAGCCTTGATGGCATCACCGTTCTGCGTTATATTAGCTGAGACAGGGTTGTCCTCGGGGACAAAGAGATTGTATGCGTTTATAGGTCCAAATCCAGACTTATTCTTTAGCAGAGGCTAGGTTGCATGGGTCCAGAGCTAGCAGGGAGAGTAGGCATGCCCCACTCCGGATCTGGTTGCGAGATGGACTGCAGGAGAATGGGTGGGCATCGATGGCGCAACTTGCCGATTGAATGTCACAACATTGTGAAGCACTATGGAGTCTACATGTACTGGTGCCTTCGCCATCGTCATCCTCGATCTATCAAAGAGAATTCATATTCTAATGTATCTTCGTGTTTATTTACTATTATTATCTTTTCTTTATTGTTTATTATTTATTTATTTATATTTTAATATTATGTTATATTATTTATTATTATTATTATTAGGGGTATTACAAGACCCATGAATATGGGAGACCATTAAGTGTTGTAATCACTAATTCATTCTCAAAAATTACTTCATCAATTGTTTGAAGTTGATCTCTTAGTTGAGATATCCTCATGAAATATGAGGCTATTGTATAATTCCTTTTCATTCGAATGTCATGAACTCCATTCTTCAAACTCATAACTTGATCAATATTGTTGACAGTGAACAAATTGGAAAAGGAATCATACATCTGCTTTGAGGATTGAAGACTTGAAACATAAGGAATCGAGTGATCTTTGATAAAGTCCACAATGATGCTCATACCTATGATATCATCCTTCTCAAACTTTGCTTTCTCTTTATCTTTTTATGGTTCAATGACCTTGCCTTTCATAATGCCCAAGAGACCTTCCTTTCCAAGAAGACTACTAATCCTTGTTTTCCAAGCCCTAAAGTTTGAAGCTCCCTCTAATTTGTTCTCAGACTTCATAAAGGAATTCGTGATCAGAAATAAGCAAGTAGATTGTAGATATAGGTCTTCTTTAAGAGTGATCTCTTACCAAAATTCCTTCAAGAGTGATCTCAACATCCTTTTTGTCACCAAAGCTCTGATATCATGTTGATTTTCCAAGTGTAATAGATACAAGCACAATATTTGTGAAATACTTGGTAATTACTTCTAGTGATATATATCTTCTTTTTAACAATTCCAGATTATCATTAAGCAATTACACTTCAGAAATTTAACCATAAACCATAAATATAGTAGAGATCACAATGCATAAAGAGAACACAAGATCTACCCTGGGAAAATCCACTTAGGGGAAAAACCCAACAACCTTTTTCTTAGATAAATTATTTAGTTCAACAAGAGATACATCTAATGTTGTTAGTAAAAAATGACATCAAACTGATCAAACTATAGTCAAACTTGCTCCACAAGCCTCAACTCAAGCCAAGTCAAAACTCCCCAAAATTTTAATCTGCCCAGAATTTCGACCCTACAACTCGTCTCTGGAACTTCCACATTACAACTTCGACATTGGAACTCAATTTTCCTAGAAACTACTGTCTAGAATTCACATGTACGAGGTCTTGTAACTTCGACCCTAGAACTCGATTTTCCCAAAAAATATTGCCCAGAATTCACATGTGCGAGGTTGAGGTCGAGGTTGAGAGAGAGATTTTCGCTTGGATACCTAGAACTTGTCTTTCTTGTGTGAGTTCGACTGGTGCCTTTGAGGAGGAGGTCGAATGCCTTTATACAATGTTCTAACTTCGCGAATGGTTGTGTCTCTTCACTAGGGTCTACTTGACTTGAGGGAGGGCCAACTTGACTATTTTGGAGCAAAAAATTCAAATTTCAAAATTTTCTCTTTTAAAACTGACATGAACATGTCTTACAATAATTCTTTCAAGGGCTAAAAAATCAAAATGACATGAAGAACATGTCTTACAAATTATGTATACATTACAAAGGATAAAATATAAATTATGAAGATCAAACATAGCTATAAAAATTCAACATATATACCGTTGGAAAGGTTTCTCTGAGGCCCATCTATCTAAGCACTTTGCAAAAGCATCAAAGTTGATCTAGTGAACTCAAAATGCCTTCAACTATATGCTCCATCGTTTTCCTTAAACCTCATGGATGTTAAACCTCCTCTGGCATCAATGAAAACACTCATTGACATCCTTTGACATCCATTACCAACCTTTGATATCAATGACAACATTTTGTCTAACAAACCCTAGGGTAGGTTAACTTATTTTCCCTAGTTTTGTTTGGATTTAGAAGCACTCCAAAGAAACCCTAGAATAGTTTACATCCTAGACTCCATTTGCATTAGTCTATCTCATTAGTGGCACTCTTCTAAAATATAAAAACCGTTTTTCTTTTTGTTTTATGGTAAATTAGGGTTAAATTGCAACAAAGTCTTGTATTTTCAACATTTAATGACTTGATGATGTATGCCTTAGGGTTAGATTTAGTTTAAAAGTGCATTAGAGAAGCTAAATTGAAGTTTTTCATTCATTTTCAACCATTTCCTAGGGTTGACATCAGGTTTATTTGTGTTATATGCTTCACTTAACATTAAAATTTGTTGTAATTTTATATTTAATTTATCTTTAATTCAACCTTCATTTCACATAAATTTTACACAATTTTAATGGCTAAATTTGTTGTTGTTATAAACTATTATTTTTTGCAACAATTTGGTGGCCTAAAACCTAATTTATGGTAATCTTGAGTTTTTCTTGATTTGATGTGATAGGGTAACTATTTGAGACTCTTAAGGATAACCTTAGCCTCTAGATTGACCCATAGATACCTTGAACCCAAAATTTGAAATTATTCCTTCACTGCAAACCCTAGTTTGTTATACCTTTATCGTGTGGATATTTGTTGTGGGGTCCTTTGGGGGCACTTAGCTTAAGATCCTCAGATTGATTTCTGAGCCCTACTAAGAAAGCCTTCCTTATGTTCGATTTTGTCCTTCACTAAAGGGATGGGAATAGTTGTCAAGGTGACAACTATAACACGTCTGTTTTACATTGTCTACGTCACCTAGTGAGACTTTGCACTAATTGTTAGATTTTGCTGTAACGATCTCTATTTTGTTCATTGAGTGTTTCAATAGATACATTAGTGTATAACATGACATGGTTGATTGCTTGATCGAACGCCAATTGAACATTTATAAATCTACATACACATTCCAACTGTACCCACATTCTATTTAAATAATTACAACTTTTTTCAACATCTTAATTTTGACATTAATCAAACACCCTATCCTTGAAAAACAAACAAACAAACAATCACTTTAAATAAATTTTCATCATCTTTCTCTTGATAATGAACCTAAATAGAAGTTCGAAATGTGTCGATCCTAAAACAACGATGTAATTTATCCAAAAAAAAATTGTTTTAATCATAAATCGTAGAAACCTTCATTCTGAAATTTTACTATCTTAAAAATAATAATTTATTTGATTTTATTTTATAATAAACATAATTATTTTTTGATTTGTTGTTGTGCATAAATGTAATTCTGCCTTTAATTTGTTATTATAAAAAATATTATATTTAATTATTCTCTTTTTAAATAAATATAATTTTGTTTTTTTGGTTTTGTCTTTGTGCATGAATGTAGTTCTGCCAATTAAAACATGTTGTTTCTCATCAATGCTGTTTTAAAATGTTTTAACATGTTTCTTCTGATCCATGCTTTGCATAATTATAAAGTGTAATTATGGTAGGGCACAAATATATTCTATTTTTCTTTTTTATGTAGAAAGTAAAGCTTGTTTTAAGAAAACAAGACATAAAAGACCTATAATGAAATTGAAATTTTGTTTTGCAAATTAATCACACGATGAAAAGGAGACCATTTGATTGTGGGATCGTGGGAATTATGACTTTCAAGTACTTATTTTATTCAAAGTAAAAGAGGGAGTTTTATTCAAATTAATAGAAATGGTTATAAAAGATATTAGGTTTCTTAAACTATTTAAAGGTAAGTAAACTAAATTATAAAAGAATTCCACCCGTTAAAAATAATACTAGAGACAGCATGATTCATTAAAAAAAATTAAAAATTTGAGGCCCCTCTATGCACACGCTAGTTCCGTGTAAAATAATAGAGATGGTGAGAGGAACAAAGTTTGGTCCCTTAAAGTTAGTAGGTGGTGATTATTAGCTATCATTAAAATGCCCACTATGTCCAACACATTTGCATTAATATAAAAATGAAATGCAATTAACGTAAATGTTTAGCCCCACCATGTCTTTTAGCTAGTGTTGTTTTAAAACGATTGGGAGCTTTAGAATAGTCATACCCACACTAATTATTATTTGGTAGGATCTAGATGATCCCAGGTTGGTAGGAATTTCATTTATGTTGTCCCTTTCTAACCATAAAATATTTGAAGGTGAACATTAGGGTTTTCTCTTTCTTAAATAATAAGTAAACGTGGGTTGGGTTACATGAAGCTTGACGGATGGAATATGTAGAATGATTAGGTGCGAAGGGAATGGATATTCACATTAATATAATGCAACATCTACATTTGGACGTACACCTTATTATTATTATGATTATGGGCATTTAAAAATTTGTGTATTTTTTTAATATACAAAATTAAATATAATTAGTATTGATAGTTTATAATATTTGTGAATTTATAAGAGTTTCGATGTTTGCAAACACATCTATTATATAATTACATTAAGGAGTCTTATGTTACGAGGGATACTTATGTTTTAAGCCTTCTCATAACAAGTGCGTTAATATTGATCATTCAACACGTACAAACTCTATTTCTACTAGTTTTGAACCTATAACTTCTAATGATAAAGCACAAGTTCTTAACCATTAAGCCCACTCAAGCTACACATTATCTCTATTTTTAAGGGAAATCTTGTAGGTAAATTCAAGGGATGTGTCCTCGCATTCATGGATGAGATCCCTAATAAATTTGTTGGCATAGGTCTCCTTGTGGGACGATGGGTTGGTTGTCTCACTAGGATGTTATCCCCTCTACATGATTTCAAATACCGTGGGGGGACACCATAGCCAGTCATAATAAGGCTAGAAGGATAGGCGTCCAATTGGAGTCTGGGATCCCGACCCCAATTTTTGGTGGTCTGCAGACATCTCGGTCCTAGGCTGAACTATGAGTTTTTGATATATGTGACTTGCGAGATGTTGTATATATCTGGGGAGGTTGCTAGTTCCCTATAAACCATTCATCTTTAAAAAAAAATTGTTGGCATAGATTAATATGCCTATCCTAGAGGGATTCAAACTAAATCTTCATGGAACTAGCCAATTTCTCAATAACATTGGTGACAACCTGTTGAGCTAACTGCTAGGGATACTTTGTGGTTGTTATGTGAGATTAAGGTGGTTTGATTTTCTGTGGTTGTTATGTGAGATTAAGGTGGTTTGATTTTCTGTGGTTGTTATGTGAGATTAAGGTGGTTTGATTTTCTCTACATTTGTAAAGGTTTTACTTAAGAATCCATATATGTTTTCTTAAAGCTTGATAGACCCAAGTTGGTTTTCAATGAAAGGTTGATTCACTATCATATATGTGTATGTGTGCCAACTAGTCTTAATTTAGTAGTTGCGAGGAAAATTATTATCCTTTTCACCCATATTCAAATTCTACTTTGTGACATGTGACTCTTTGTTAGAAAAAATGTTAGATATTTTAATCATCATGATTTTTTTCTCTCCCTCTCTCTCTCTCTCTCACACACACACACATTGTTTGTCCCTACAGAATAACTTCATAGAAAACCTCCACTTCCTTAGAAGCCCAAATGGAGGGTGATAATAATTTCCATTGTGCATGAGCCATTGGGAACCCCAAAGTACTTGATCAGAATGAATCTCATGACCTGCCATTGACATTGTGTTTTTGGTGAATATGGTTAAACCAATTAAACTAACCCTTGGGATCATCATTACCATTATATATCCATGTGTATAATGAATAACTATATTGTTAACATCCACTTAAACTAATTTGCCTTTTGGGGTATGTGTTAAGCCCTTTATTGACATAAGAAAAGTAACTTTGGGAGGTCAAACAACTTCCCTTACCCAAACACAAAGGGATTTACACTTATTAAATTTTAAATCCAAGTTATTTCCACAATACCTCATCCCCCTTATAAAATCGGTATTCCATTCAATGTAAAATCCCTCTCCTTCTAGATGAAGTGGCACCTAGTAAGGATACATTATGCTCCATCTCTCCATATGGCTTCCTCTTTGATTGTGTAGGTTACAAAGTAATTCTAACATCCCTTTTCCCACATTTTTAATTAGTCTTAAACCAGCCTAGTTCCATCTTAACTTCAAATTTATCAAGTGTCGAGAGGGGTCAAATCTCTCGAGGTGCAAACCTCCTTCTGAGTGTAAAATTTGAGGAAAGAGTTACACCTCGAGAAATTTGATCCCTCTTGGTGCTTGATAGATGTGGAGTTTATATGCATCTAGGCTAGTTTATTATAGGCATAGTCTAACTTATAAATGAAATTTTTTATCATAATTTGACAAAACAATTTAAAGAAAGAATGTGATTTTTTGTTGTTTAAAATGCATTTTTAATGCGTAAATGGATTCAACACCATGAAAAACCCCTTGGGACACTCAAATTCTACAGGTTAAACAACTTAAACTCGAGTTTTTAAAAATATCTGCCAGATTTTGGTTAAAATTAATCAGAAAAAATGTTGTGAAAAAAGGCCATTTCGTCTATGCCTATATTATAATATATTAACTGAATAATATTAATATAACAATATGTTAGTATTAAACAATTAATATTAATATTCAATTTAATATTAATGTTAAACCCAATATTATATAAAATTTTTTATATTAGATATCTAAACTTGCAACCATCTCTCAAGTTACAATTCCACAAGGGAGGCATCACCTTTATCCCCAGAAAATACAACAATATTATCTAACTTAAATAACCAAAACATACAACAACATTATCTAACTTAAATAACTTAATATTATATAAAAATATCTACCTTATAATTTATTATCATAATATTATAATAATTTTAATAATTTTAAAATAATCAGTAGAAGTATGAATCACCATTTCTTTGTATTTAAAATATTTAAATTAATAAATAATAATGATTTTTTTTTTTGTTAAGCTTGGCAGGACCTTCTCTTTCTATTTATAATAAGCAAGTTTACACCACATATATGAGATAGGTGGTCTCAACTTGCCTAATGGGAAACCAAGTTTGTTGACCACCTATCCTCGTTATAAGCCATCCAAAAACAATAAAGTATCATAAATTCTAACCAAGCTATATACGTATCAGTTTCATGATAAGAGTCGATCACATAAGCATGCATATTAAAAAGTAAATGCTACCCACAAGAACCAAAAAAAGGCCCAAGAAACTGCCTAATCCTGTTGTTCTTCTGAGGCTGACTCAACTGGTGTCAGGTCCTTGGCAGAGTCACCAAGCATCTCAGTTAGCTCGATGATGCATGGGATGTGCCTTTGGATTCTGTCTAGGTGTATGTCTTGCTTGTGCAACTGGAATTGGATCGTCTGCAAATCTTTTTTATAGTTAGGCATGTCCTAGAGAGTCAGTGCCATCCCCACTGAATTTTGCTCCATTGCCTTCCCCATAAGGCTCTTCATGAGCCAATATAGATAGAGGGTCTATTTAAACTGCATGATTCTGCCTCTAGTATTTCCTGGATTCATAATTACTGCCTGCCAGCTCTCCATATCCTCCTCGGATTCACCTTCTTGTTTTATTTCCCCCTCTCAATCTTCCAACAACTTGTGAATGCCAACATCTGTTCCCTCCCTGTAGGATGTCGTCGCTTCATTGATGAGGCGTTCTATAGGTTTCCTCCCTCTTCTTGGTTTCGAGGTGCTTGGGTTAGTTGCTCGAGTCGGGCCCCACCCCCTTTTGCCGCGTCCTCTTCCTTTTGCCAGTTGGGCCATCTCGGCTCTATCCCCTACTTGTTCATAAGAAAAATGGATTAACTCTCTGTGCCTTGTCTCATGCCTCTCTGACATAATTCGGGTGATCCACCCCTCATGTAGCCAAGCGCAGTTGCCTCTGCTCAGGTGTGCCTTCCCGTTCCCCTCTCTCCTTTCCTGTGTTTTTCAGTGAGGTTGTGTCTTCCCATGCCCCTATGCCCAGTAATGCTACGCCACTCCTTTGCCACTCACTATGCCATCGCTCATGCATTATGTTTGCCTCACCACTCGCATTGTAAGCTAGTTTCTCTCGACTACGCATAGGAGGAGCTTCCCGTTTCCATACCCGGTCAACACTCATGGCTCTCATAGACAACCCATCGAGCCAGACCACAGTCACCCCTAGTCGAGGTTGTGCCTTCCCCTGCCCCTCTGCCCAGTGATGCTGCGCCACTCCACTCACGTTGATGTCGCTCATGCATTACTTTTGCCTCACCACTCGCATTGTCATACCAATTCTCTCGACTATGTACAGGAGGGGCTTCTCGTTCCCATACCCGGTCAGCACTCATGGCTCTCATAGCCAACCCCCCAAGCCAAGCTACAGTCACCCCCAGCTTGAGCTGGTCTCACTGACCTTCCCCCCAATTTCCCTCCCCTGTCATCTCCGAACCCCCAACCATAAACAAACATAGTTTCCATAGTAAGGGACTTGAAAGACCAAGAAACATACCCGAGAGCGCTTCGTTGATACCATTGATGGCAGCTCCACCTGCTTGCTCCCGTGCTCCTCCGTCCACCAATGATCGCAACAATGTTATTCTCTCTGTCCCAAATTCCTTCTAATTCCTCCTCTATCTTACCCTATCGCTTCACATGTCTTTCCTTGCATGCCTCACCTCCTTCTCATCTTGGCCATACCTGCCACTTCTCCCATCTCCTCAGTCAGTCTGCATACGGGAGGCCACCACACCCATTGCCATGAGCATGTGGGGGGCGGTGGGCAGTACCTTGCAATTATACCTCATAAGTATCATATATGTTCGACGTCCCTTCCTGCCTCAAGCACGCACCCCGATCGGGGGTTATAAACGATAATTATTTTATTTATATAAAATTTTATTATTAAAATTGTGTGTTAAGGCCCAGAGGCATATGGCAGGGGTGAAAGCCATGAGTGAAAGCCTTCTCCCTTATGACCACCCAATGGGTAATTCCATGTGGTTTTCCTTGAATAATGGTGATGAGTCAACTTGTATTTGTGACTAGTCATTGTTGGTTTGACAATCGAGTTATGATAAATTTTCCAACTGTTTAAAAAAATATGTTAAGTGAAGCAACCATCAAATTTTTACTTCTATCTATTTTTGTGTTAAGAAACGCATAAAAAATGGTGGGTAGTAATTGTTGGTAAATGTGTTATCTATTTTGGTAGAAAGACTTAATCAAATAATGGTAGGCAGTAACTCTAGGCAAATATATTTATTTACCCATACATTTATTTGTTTATATTAATCATATATGTTAAGTGAAGCAACCATCAAATTTTTACTTCTATCTATTTTTGTGTTAAGAAACGCATAAAAAATGGTGGGTAGTAATTGTTGATAAATGTGTTATCTATTTTGGTAGAAAGACTTAATCAAATAATGGTAGGCAGTAACTCTAGGCAAATATATTTATTTACCCATACATTTATTTGTTTATATTAATCATATGGAATTCTAAACCTACGGATATAATTTTTGGAAAAAAAAAATATTGAATCCACATTTAAATGTTTACACTCATTTACAAACACTATTAAAATTTTTACACTCATTTACTAATACTACAACATCTCCCACCCCTTACACCCCTTACAATTTTTATCATTTACCAACATTTACATCATTACAACATCATCCGCCCCTTAATGAACCAATATTAAAATGATATAATTCTATGTATTATTATTATTTTTATTGCTTACAAATATTTACAACACTGCAAAATCACTTACTCCATATTACATTATAAAGTACATTTTAACGCAATAATTTTAACATAATAAAAAAACATATTAATCACTTTTGTTAAAATAAATTAATTTTTTAATTATAATTATAAAAATATAATACAAAATTTTCAATTAGTTTATCTTTCTCAGAAAAAGAAAGTTTAACTTTCATTCACTCCCTTTTTCCCTAAACTTTGATAATATAAATATTTTTATAATAAATTAAAAATCCTAAAACAAAGTTCTATGTATTAACAATTTTTCTTATATTTATTAATGATGAATTAAATTTGATAATATAAATATTTTATAATAAATTAAAAATCCTCAATCAAAGTTTTATATATTAACAATTTTGAGTGAGTTAGATTTTTAATTATAATTGGTAATAAAATATCATTTATTAATAATTTAGTTGGAAGTGATTTAAAAATTTAGAAATTCAAATTTCTCAATTATTTATTATTATCTGGAAAAAGAAAGTTTAATTTTTTTATTATATATATATATATTTTAGAATAAATTAAAAAATATAAAACAAAGTTTTATAGTAAAATAAAGTTGGTCTCTATATCCCTGTGCCATAATCTGCATCTTTATCCTTTATCCTGTCCTCATAATAAACCACACTAGCCAGACACTAGCTGGTTCAAAATGTAATATGGATCACAGATTCAATGAAAGTTTCATTAACAAAATAGAATTAATATTTTTAAACAAAATTCCTCAAACACTTAGTTTTAATTAATTAATTGATTAATTTTTATTCTCAAATTTTATGTTTATTACTACAATCTCTTTACTTAAAAACAAAAAATTATAGCTTAAAAAAAATAATTTATAAATGTAAGATTCTCCATCCCTTGGGCTTGGAGTATGAATCACTGCCTTGCCTAAGAGTAAGAGTTCTTCCTTCCACGTTAACGGGTGAAAGCTTAGCCCCCTTAAAGTCTCCCAAAGAGTAATTTCAGGGATGTGGTTTTCCTTAAATAAGAGAGATGAATTACCCTGCAGGCCATGAGAACCAATAATGATTGTCCCCATTACTATTACTAATTTAAGAACTATATTATCATAAAATTTCTTATTAAAAAAATAAAAATAAAAATAATATTTGTTCATTAAAATCTAATTATTTCACAATCTAAATGATTTAAATTCCTTTAATTAAAATTTTTAATTTTAAATAAATTTAAAATAAAACAAAAACTTATAAAACAATGTTTTACCACCCATAAATGCCAAACTTAAACTGCCCCTACAAATATGGTTAAATACTTCTATTTTTACCCAAACGCAAACTCTATTTTTTTCCAAACACATATTTGTTAACTACATGTTTAATCTATTCCCAAAAATAAAAGCGTAATCTAACTATTATAAAAAATAAATGAAGTTGTTTTAAGATTTCCACATTAAAAATTAAAAAATAAAAATATGGTTCAAATTCCAACGTGGATGGTTGAAATGGGAGGTTCGATTACCGGCTCTGACCGTAAACAACGCGACGCGCGGAGATATAAATATCTATCACCAACCAAAAATTTACTTTTTACTTGTGACGTTGTTGCCTGGCGGCCGATCCGATTGCCTTCACCGCCGGACTGGACGTCATCACCGGACGTGCAGCAAGAAACCGGCGGCGGGTAAAGAAGTCGATTTGCCAGCGGCCAGCCGACCGACAAAGGCCATGGAAGATGCAGAAGGATGGGGGCCGGCTAAGCTCTGAAAGAAAAATAAAATAGAGAGAGGAGACCTAGGCTTGCAGAAAGAAAATAAATAATTTGATTTCTGTAAAGAAAAAAAAATGGATTGAAATGGATCATCAATCCATCCATCCCATGTAGGTAGAGGTAGGTAGCTCAAAAGACAGAGTGCTTCCCTCGTGGTGCAACCGTGCTTTGAATCCTGCGAACCACGGGGGGAGGGTTGATTATTTCTACGTTTGGCTATCTTCTGTGATGTCTGATATTAATTATAGGAAGTGTCAACCATTTCATAAAATCAAATCATTTCAATTGTGATGGAGGACGAGAAGATCATCGCGTTCCAGTGATTTAGCCGGTAGTTATATGATCTTTTGACTGAAATTTCATTTGCATAGAATTTCACGTTACTTATATTCCAGAGCTTTTTGTTTTCTTTTTAAGAAATATATTTAGGATTTCTTGATCAAAAATCTTTTTGAAAATATTCAAGCATGAGTCCCTCCGGGTTCTTACTGGCAGAATAAAATAAAATATTTTTCTCGTAAAGAAATTTTATCTATTGATCAAAATTCGTGGAATTAAGCACAAGATTAAATATGTGCCAAGATTCGAGGACAATTTTCGTCAATGCTGAAATACATTGCTTAGGAATAAGAATTTTTCATTGAAGTTGATAAATTGGAAGAACTTTAGGGTTTAATTTCATCATAATTTAGTTTATTGACGGATTTGATCATGAGAATGTCACTTGTATTGGCCTGGCCGAGTGATTAGGCTCGTCAAACGTGCTTCGTAAGTTGCCTCATTGCTTTATTCCAGCTGAATTATAATTGGAATCCTGATTAGTTATTTACATACATCCTGCAACCAGAGTGTTATGTTGTCCAAACCAAACAAATAACCAAGATAAGCGAAAGCAGGAAAGATTAATGGTAAACCAGGTATGTTTTGCTGTCTACCAAGGTCATATTACAGAAGGGATTAATGGTATATAGTCAAAATAAACTGAAATACTGAATGGATTACTGGTGCTAAACATTCAAGCACAATTGAAAAATTGAATAAATTACTGGTGGTAAAAAATCAAAACAAAAAGAGTGGCATACTTGGGTATGCGGCCTCCCTTCCCCACTACCAAGCCAGTTAAGAACTAGCCAAGCCAGCCGGCCAGAGAGGCAAGAAGAGAGTGTCCTGTAGCATAGGCAAGAGAGGAAGCAGAGTGGGCGTGGGGGTAGGGGTCGGGTAGGGAGACTAGTGAAACAAGCCAGAAAGTAATAACAAAATAGATGCCATAGTGGGCCTTCCTCAAAAAATGAATAAATAACCGGTGGTAAGCAGTTAACAAAAGGTTTTTAAATACTAAATGAATTACTGATGTAGAGTATGTCTTCATAGCTGTAGTCCTAAATATCACAGACAAGTCCTAAATATCGCAGACAATCAAGATCTGGAAGTCAGTCATTAGGAAATGGTGTTGGACTGCTGCGACAGCTCCTCGGAAACTGATCAAGTAATTACTGTGAGGACAAACCTCCCATCCCTTGAACCTGGATTGTTAGCAAGGCTGTTGTTGTCTGCTGACAGGAAAGAAATGGGAGTGAGTGGAATGTGAATGGAAATAGAAGAGGGTCTTTGATGCAACACTTGAAAGAGTCAATCATCATATTCTGTTTGTCTATCATCATCCAAAAGACATTGGTTGATGTTTGACCAGGTAGAACTCTAGTTATGGAAAAGCAATGAGGGCTGTTGCTCTGCAAAGAATATTTTGGAGGGAAAAATGTGTCTTTTTTTACTACTTTTTCACATATTTTCAACTTATCTCCTCATAGAGTCATTGAAAGTGTTAAGTGTGGGTACTCATTGGTTGCATAATTTTAAGGAGAAAAAATTACTTGATGCCAATAGACCATAACATTGAAAATAGGAGAACATTTACTTAATTGGGCACTATTTTTTATTTTTCCTAAACATTCTTCAATGATTGTCCAAGTTCTAGCCCACTGTTTTTCATAATTGTTATATTTATGCTTTTGCAGAAGTCTGCCAGCAAATAAGAAAATATTGATACAATTTTACTCGTCATTTAAAAAAAAAAGAAGCAATTTCATTCGTTGGTTTTTGTAGAAATTTTGGTTTCTTTACACTTAATGCAAATTCCAAAATTTCACCTCAACCTTGGGGTTTCTCGGTTCTATTTCCTGTGAACTTTGTGCCTTAGGCTTGAATCTGAAATATTATATTACAATGACAAATATTTCTCCTCATCAACTCAAAGCACAAGGCAGCATAAGAAAATAAATACCAATCAAGTGTACTTTAACGCCAACAAGGTTACTACCCTTTGGGCATACTTCCAAGCAAAATACAGATATGAGAATGAATGATTACAGCAGTGGTTATGCCCCTTTAGATATTACATGTTTGTTAAATCTCTCAAAAATTCTGCTCAATATTATGTGAAATCAGCAAGCACAACCAACTATAGAAACTACTAAATCATCAACATAACATAAGTTGAAATTCAAATCTGCAAGCACAAAGTTTGGACTGTTGGAACATTCATATATTATAAGGTGAAGTACAATTACAAGTACACACCACAACATAATACAAGTTGGTACAAGTTAGGCTCTCCAACCTCTAAATAACGCATCCACCAAAATAATGAACCCTAGCCACCTACTCTTAGCTAGGAATCTCACCCAGTGAAATCTGGTCACTCCACCAAAGGTTTATAACGAGCAAGTATAATGCATTGACAACACCTCCTTGGTGTCTTTTCTTACATCACATGAGCGTACAAGTAGTCTTGTCTTCTCCACATGAAGCACTCCAAGTAGTACTAGGGTTTTGTAATGTTCCTAACTAGGAAAAACAGTGATATACAAGCAGTGAACAAATTCAACACCAGAAATTTTTAATTTTTGGTATGTTCTATGCTTAGAGCAGATTTACTTCAATTTTCCATATTAGCTCAATATCAATTCCAGATTAGCAATCACATTTAGCATGATAGTAAAATGCAGATAGAACATAAACATAAATCGCAGAAAACAAGCCAAGACAAGAAGACACAAGATGTGGCGCCAGCCAGGGACAAATCCCAATGTGGGGAAACCCTTGATCAAATCTTCTTATGATCTTGAATAGTTCAGCAGAGAGAAATAGATAGAGTACAATGATTTGAAGTCAATACTTGACTTGCTCAAATAAAAGATCTTCACCATGAAGATGACAAAATGGAGTTATACTCCTGGCACCAAGGACTGCAGCTCGGAATGCTGATAGAGCAGCCCTCAATCTTCAACTGATTTGCAGCATATCAAGCTTCTAGAATCTCCGAGGTGAGACCCTTACATCATCATGCTGCTCCTTGTTATTTGAATCAACCTCAACGCAGTCCTTCTAAATCCTCATGTTGCTGGCTATGGCCTGCGGCCTAGCTCAGCAAGACTGAGCCTGAATAAGGTCCAAATTACTGTCTCCTAACAGTCCCAAAATCTGCCCAGATTTGACTTGCAATTGTTCTCCAAGAGAAGGCTGTCCCCTTTATTATTCAGAGCAGCCTATTTGCCTTTAACAATAGCTTTGCCTTCCACAAGACCATCCTTCACTTGTCATCACTGGTTATGGTAAGTTGCAGCCTGTACCAGCTCTCGGGCATGCACCCAAACAAGCTACTAACACTGCTGCTAGGTCCCTCTTCTTTGCTGCTGATCTATGGAGGAGTATAGGGCTAACACCAGCCCCTATACTCACCCAACAACCCATAGATTAGGGCTCTGTCTCCTTGCACTCCTTCCTGTGCAATCCGCTGTCCCAAAACAGTGCTGAGCTCATGACTAGGCTTCCTCTATACAGCGTATAGGAGCCTTCTTCAACTGTGGATGTAGGGCATCATCTAGTCCTTCTTTGGCTGCGGAATAAGGCCTGTGGTTAGGGCACATCTAGACTATGACTAGGCACAAACTGCACTGCGGCTAGGGCTCTTTTGAACAGCGTGAGGTCTCTTCTTAGGACTGCGTATAGGTGCCTCCTCTTGCCTCATTGACTGCGTCCTGGGGCACCCTTAAATGCTGTGGTTAGGACCCTCCTTTAGCTGCCTACAGAACCCTCCTTGGCTGCGGCTTTGGACAGTGTATGAGAAGCATATAGAAGGCCTGTCCTTTCTGCATAGATAAACCCTCCTTGACTGCGGCTAGGTGTCTTCTTCATGACTCCTTCAGGACAGAGTTTAGGGCACTTAAGGACAGCGGCTTAGGGTCTCTTCTAGACCTGCATTTAGGGCACATAGACAGTGTTAGAGCTTCTCCTTACTGCACTATAGAAGCCTCCTCCATGACTGTGTCTAGAGCTAGGGCATCTCCTCTAGGGCAGCATATAAACCTTCTCCTAAGGACTGTTTAAGCCTTCTCTTCTAGGCCTCTCTTTCCACTAAAACCCAAATGAGTGGAGAGAGAGATAACATGAGATGAGTCACCAAATGACTTGAAGGCCACCTCTATTTATAATAAAACGTTGAGGACAAGTGGGGGCAATTTAGTTGCTGGCCGACCTTGACAAATTGTCACATAACACAAATAAATTCATATCTCCATGAATACATGTCGGTATCGGATGATATTTAGATCAATCCTACACCTGTGGATGAGAGGAATCCTAGAAAAATATCAGCTTCCATAAATAAGTAGACACACATGGAGTTTGGCCCTAGTTTCCAATTTTAACACTCCCTCTCAAATAGGGAGAACTCCATTTGCTAATCCATCTGCCAATTCGACTATCTCTGCCATTAGTGCCCTGCACTGCTCTGCTCTTCTATGCTGAACTATGAAGAAGAAGAAGTGATCGAGAATGTATCATACCATTATCTACTGACCCGAAGTCAGTCCCATATAAAGAGAGTGTCTCATACCACTCTGACTGATCCGAAATCAGTTCCAAATAGAGAGAGTGTCTCATACCACTCTTACTGATCCGAAATCAGTTCCAAATAAAGAGTGTATCATATCACTCTTACTGATCCGAAATCAGTTCCAAATAGAGAGAGTGTCTCATACCACTCTTATTGATCCGAAATCAGTTCTAAATAAAGAGAGCGTATCATACCACTCTTACTGATCCGAAATCAGTTCCAAATAAAGAAGTGTATCATACCACTCTTACTGATTCGAAATCAGTTCCAAATAAAGTGAGTGTATCATACCACTCTTACTGATTTGAAGTTAGTTTCAATTGATCCCAGAGCAATATCATCCTAGCATAGGGAGTATGGTACTACACGATGCGTCCATCAGTAGTACTATGGTCCCTATCCTTATTTCCTTGCTCATTGGCCGGATGAGAGGTACTTTCCATGATTCCTAGATTGCATGGGTAGGATGTCTCAGCAGGAGAAGGATGAACCACTTATCCTGCCTACATGTCGCCATGGGGTATCCTAGGGGAAGGTTGAACCACTCACCCTATGGTTGCTCATCACTCCAAGAAGTACTCCCAAGCCCCCCGGAGCTCCTAGAGCTCAATGTCCATATCATACAGGACCCTCAGGAGACAGGCTCTCCACAACTCCTAGTCGTTCTCAGAAAGTTAAGAATTTGACCTTTCCCAGGGGCTTCATATGAATATTGGCGACCTACACATCAGCCCTAAAGTGATGGAGCCCTATTTTTCCTCGCTGTACCATATCCCAGATAAAGTGGTACCTGATGTCTATATGCTTGGAGCGATCATAAAACACATGATTCCTCAACAATTGAATCCCACTCTGGTTGTCGCAGAAGATCACGATGGTATCCAGCGCGTGTCCAAAAAGCTCACAAAAGAGCTTTCACAACTAGACAACTTCACAGGAGGTCATACTCTCAGCTATGTATTCGGCCTCAGCGGTTCTCAAAACAATCGTCTTCTGCTTCCTTCTCATCCAGGATATCGAAGTAGAACCCAAGGAGAACCAACACCCATAAGTGCTCTTGCAATCCTCCACACTGCTTGCCTAATCAGTCATTAGAATAATCGTGCAGCCTCATAGCTCCAACAGTGTATCACAATCCATGAGTGAGTGTGCTCCGAAGATATCTCAGAAGATTCTTGGCACCAATCCAATGCAAGTGATGAGGCTTAGCCATATGTTGGCTCAACGTGCTAACTGCAAAACAAATATCCGGACAGGAGTTCACCAAGAACATCAATGCTACTATGAGTAGATAAAACTTAGAGGCATCTCCCAAATTAGGTCCGGCAGTACTACTGCATAACTTCTTAAAGTTAGGCTCCATCGAGGTAGTCACGGGCTTGCAATTCACCATTCCAAATTCGAAATCCAACTCCCTCTTTTGCAAATGAGAGGGTCTGCACCTGTCAGAAAGAGGTCGTCCTCATAAGGTACCACTATGACATGTCTATCATCCACAACCTTAAAGTAAGGGTTTGGATCGACTTCACTCCTAGTGAATCTCAGCTTCATTAGCTAGCTATCAATCCTCCCATACTTAGCCCGGGGTGTTTGCTCTAAATCATAGAGAGCTTTCTTCAACCTGCATACATGAAATTCCCGATCATGAATCTCAAACCTCTCGGGTTGTTCCAGATCAGTGGTCTTGCTATTACATGAGGGGAATGGTCCACTTGTAAGATTCCCTTTGGTACATCTCGAACATGTACCTTCATGCTCTTCTTTGAATTCTGGCATCCTTGTCACCATCTGTCTCACATCGGGTAGGGCCCCATAATGAAGATGTGCAGAACTCCGGTGCCATAGAAGAGAAGCGTCACACGACATGGTCCCCATTGGACTTCCTTCAACTTGATACAAATTGCCAACCCTGAACCCAAGAGTAAAAGCATCTTTAAAATTCCTTTTCCAAACACGTACCTTTCCATCGATGAATGCCACCTTGAAACCTTTGACTTCCATTTCCAAAATGGACACCAGGTTCTTCTTGAGATCAGGAACACGAAGAACTTTTTGTAAATGAGTCGAGTTACTCTGATTCAATTGAAGAGTAACATTCCCTACACCCTTTACGGGATAGATGGCATCATCTCCAAGATTGTTTCCTTCTCTATCAGATTAGAGAGTGTTTCCTTGTATCCGGTAAAGTGCCTTGAGGCACCACTATCAATAAGCCAATTTCCCGACGAGTCCAGAGGAGAGGTAGTGGAGAGGGCCAATATAAGATAATACTCCTTTTGCTTATCAGAAACAACATTTGATTCTTCATACCTGGAGTTCCTTGCTTTCTGAAGAGTCGACCATTTCCTTGATGTCCTGCATTTCTTTTTCCTTTGCAATTGTACCTGTCATTCCTTCGATCATTGAATATGCCCATGGAATGATTGTGATCATCATCATGTGATGTGTCCCTTCTATTTGGACACTCCCTCGCATAATGGCAAAACTTATTTCAAGCAAGGCATCTACCCTTCCTTCCACCCTTAGATCCGGATATTCCATTGAAGTGACTTGCTAGTCAATGGAGTCTTTGATAATCTTCTTCGCTTCGACTTCACCTTCGGAGAAGCCGGTGCAATTGATGGAGGTTCAGGGATTTTCCCTTCAAGTAATCCAACACTTCTTTCTCTTGGGATGTGGGATGAGGAACCCATTGAGCCTTTTGTCCTTTCCAACTGTCTTCGGTGATTGCTCTTTCACTCTTGCTTGGGCTTTGTCTTCACCTCAACTTTGATACCATTTTAATTTTTGGTATGTTCTATGCTTAGAGCAAATTTACTTCAATTTTCCATATTAGCTCAATATCAATTCCAGATTAGCAATCACATTTAGCATGATAGTAAAATGTAGATAGAACATAAACATAAATCGTAAAAAACAAGCCAAGACAAGAGGACACAAGATGTAGTGTCAGCCAGGGACAAACCCTAATGTGGGGAAATCCTTGATCAAATCTTCTTATGACCTTCAATAGTTTAACAGAGAGAAAGAGATAGAGTACAATGATTTGAAGTCAATACTTGACTTGCTCAAATAAAATATCTTCACCATGAAGCTGACACAATGGAGTTATACTCCTGGCACCAAGGATTGCAGCTCAGAATGCTGATAGAGTAGCCCTCGATCGTCAACTCATTTGCAGCATATCAAGCTTCTAGAATCTCCAAGGTGATACCCTTACATCATCATGCTACTCCTTGTTATTTGAATCAACTTCAACGCAATCTTTCTAATATCCTCATGTTGCTGGCTATGGCCTGCGGCCTAGCTCAGCAAGACTGAGCCTGAATAAGGTCCAAAGTTCCGTCTCCTAATAGTCTCAAAATCTGCCCAGATTTGACTTGCAGTTGTTCTCCCAAAGAAGGTTGTCCCCTTTATTATTCAGAGCAACATATTTGCCTTTAACAATAGCTTTTCCTTCCACAAGACCATCCTTCACTTGTCATCACTGGTTATGGTAAGTTTCATCTTGTACCAACCCTCACGCATGCACCCAAACAAGCTATTAACACTGCTACTAGGTCCCTCTTCTTTGTAGCTGATCTATGTAGGAGTATAGTGCTAACACCAACCCCTATACTCACCCAACAACCCATTAATTAGGGCTCTGTCTCCTTGCACTCCTTCCTGTGCAATCTGCTGTCCCAAAACAGTCCTGAACTCTTGACTAGGCTTCCTTGTTACATCGTATAGGAGCCTTCTTCAACTGCGGATGTAGGGCAGCATCTAGTCCTTCTTTTGCTACAGAAGAAGGCCTGCGGTTAGGGCACATCTGGACTTTGACTAGGGAACAAACTGAACTGCGGCTAGGGCTCTTTTGAACAGTGTGAGGTCTCTTCTTAGGACTACGTATAGGTGCCTCCTCATGCCTTATTGACTGCGTCCTAAGGCACCCTTAAATGTTGTGGTTAGGACCCTCCTTTAGCCGCCTACAGAACCCTCCTTGACTGTGGCTTTGGACAGCGTATGAGAAGCATATAGAAGGCCTGTCCTTGCTACGTAGATAAACCCTCCTCGACTGCGGCTATGTGTCTTCTTCATGACTCCTTCAGGACAACGTTTAGGGCACTTAGGATAGTGACTTAGGGTCTCTTCTAGACTTGCGTTTAGAGCACATAGACAGTGTTAGAGTTTCTCCTTACTGCACTATAGAAGCCTCCTCCATGACTGCGTCTAGAGCTAGGGCATCTCCTCTAGGGCAGCGTATAAACCTTCTCCTAAGGACAACGTTTAAGCCTTCTCTTCTAGGCCTCTCTTTCCACTAAAAACCAAAGGAGTGGAGAGAGAGATCACAAGAGATGAGTCACCAAATCACTTGAAGGCCACATCTATTTATAATAAAACGTTGAGGACAAGTGGGGGTAATTTGGTCGCTGGACGACCTTGACGAATTGTCACATAACACAAATAAATTCATATCTCCATGAATACATGTCGGAATTGAATGATCTTTAGATCAATCCTACACCTTTGGACAAGAGGAATCCAAGAAAAATATCAGCTACCATAAATAAGTAGACCCACATGGAGTTTGGCCCTAGTTGCCAATTTTAACAAAAATGGGAAAACAATTAGCATTCATCCATGAAAGACACTATAGATAAGAACCATTTGAGCCGTATTATTAATTTTTCTTGGAGCAATTACAATGATGATGGAAAGTGCACCTGGGCTTTCCCTAATTGGAGAGCATGACAAAACCCAGGTGAGCAAATATCAGCCCTAAATGCTACACAACTGCTGCTCCAAGGATGTTCTGCGCTGCCCAGAAATTGCACTGTCTGCTGGAAAGGAATGGTCGGAAACTCCTCTTTTGATGCTCAGAAAATGTTGCAATTTTAGCTTCCGACTCCTCAACCAAAACCCACCAAAACCCAGAAAGGGTTTGGTCTAAGTCCCCACCTCAAAATTCGGCCTCCAAGCATCACGTCCTCCAAAAAATGCTAGGAAGTACGACCTACCTATAACCTACTAGAAAAGTCCTCCAAATCACCCCCAAATGCTGAAATTCTCCCCTCTAAGATTTTCCCTACTTTTCTTGACAAAATATAGCTCTATAACTCCTTCCTCTCATTCTCACTTCAGAAAATCGATTTCCTCAATCTCTCTGTGTGTTTTCCAAATGACCTTCAAGCCCCTTCTTATATCTTCCTGTTGGACAACCAATGGCCTAGATTACATATTAATCAAAGGCTCAGATCATTTTTGCTGGATCGTTAGTTTTTTTTAGAAGTTTCATCTCTGATTAGATTAATACCCATTAATATTTTAATTTTTATAAGTTTATACTTAGGAACCCCATTAAAAATATTAATTATTTTAATAAAATCACTTTTGGGTGGAATTTCCCAAAACGCTTTCTGGGTTCTTTGGAATACCTGTGCCCAAGCCTCCCTACAAAATTTGAGGCTTAGAGCACATCTTATGCTACCCCAAATCAACCCGACCAAGGGAGTACAACCATTGGACACCCATCACTATGTTGGTGTCTGGCATGTCTACCACGAAGAAGTGGTCTGTCATTGAGTAGTTCCCCATGGTCATTGTCACAGAGGGAACATACCGAGTACATTGCATAGTTCGGTCGCCCGACACCAGAACGTAAAAACCATCAAACTCTATCGTGGTGATGCCCTTCCTCTGAATCATCTGGGCATCAATGAAGTTGTGGGTAGCCCCACTATCAACTAGGACCGAAACACGCTGCCCATTTACAATGCCTCTGATCATCATTGTCAGAAATTTGGGGACCCCGCATAAAGAAGCAAGGACTCCCCCAGATGGAGCAAAAGATGTTCACCCTTGTGGAGGTGGTGGTGGTGGTCCCCTCTCTACCGGGCTTTCATCATCTCCCTCACCACACTCCATCTCCACATCATCCTCCTGACCGCTATCTGAGAATACCTCGATATAGTGGGCTTTGCCAACTATGCACCGATGGCCTGGTGCCTAGGGATCCCGATAGGTAAAACACAACTTCCTCCTCCTGAGGTCCCTCCTGGTCTCATCATCCAACTACCCACGTCCTTGGACTGCTCTCTATGGTGGTGGCCTAGTATCACATCCCTTCTGAGGGTAGGGAGTGCGTGTGGGGAAAGGTGCTTGTGTCTTGGGATCATGGCTCTGATACCACTGTAATATTCCTAATCGAAATATTAAGTGATAACAACAGTGAAGTCATAAACATTTAATCAAAATGTACACACATGCAAAAATATTCGATTGCACCAGAAATAACACCCAAAATGCCGATCCATTTTATTATATCAATCAAATGGGGTATAATGAGTAGGGACAAAAGAACCTGGGCTTGCTACAACAAGAAAAACCAAACCCAGGTGATGATCAAGCTGCCCTAATGCTAGATGAGCTCCCCACTATGCTCTGCACTAGCCTAGAAAATTACTACCACTGCTGTTGTAGGTGCATTGAGATTTCAACCCTCAAATCTACCCCAAAAATTCTGCAAAATTAAATGTAGGCTCTCTATGTCAGCTCCAACCAAACTCGGAAATATCTTGTGGACCCAAGTGGTGGAAATGGCCCTGAAGTGAATTGCGCCCTCCTCCAATTATTTTTGCTACTGGCTGCTGACTGGAACACTGATTTCGGCCAAAATTACTGCCCAGAAAATTTTGCGAAATTAACCTCGGGCTCCTCTCACCAAACACTTAAAAACCCAGAAAGGGTTTGCCCCGAATCCACTGACCTGAAATTACCCAAAATTGGTGCATTCCCCTCCAACTACTGTCCCAACACCTAGTCCAGAAATATCTACTAAATCCTTGCTGCAAACTCCACTTAGCTGGAAATTCTTGCAATATTTATCCCGGAAGAGAAGTGAGAGTCCAGCCTTCAAATCCCATTGCCTCTAAGTGATTTTGCTTCTACAAGTTGAGCCCAGAAAATGACTGCGCAGGCCCTATGAAGGCAAATTCGTCCCACGCTGAAGCATGTACCTCCAACCCTAAAAATCACTCTAGAGTTTTGCACTCCCTCAAGGAAATTTCCTGTAAATTCCCGAAGGGAAATTCCCCAAGAATATCCTCCCCCAAGCATTACAAATTAGCTTCTACGTCCCTGTCAAAAGATAGAAAAATTGACCCAATTGATGGCCTCCAATCCAGCCCGACAAATCGTTGTCCAAACTCCGGTCTAAGGATAAGAGAATTTCCTGCAAAACACAGAGCCTCTAACCTACGCTTGCTCCCACAATGTGCACCATAGTTTTTGCGCCCAAGAAATGCGCACTGCTGAGTAAACTCATGCAATGATTTCCAATGGAAGCTCTGAATTGAGCTCCCCAAATTGCCTCACTAGGGAGACACTCGAAGTTCTCCGAATTGAGGGTGGAATTTGATTTTAGGTAGCATCAGATGTGATCTAGCTCTGAAATCTTGTGGAGGGGCTAGAATTCGTGAGATCTCCAAGACCCATAAATCGTTTAGAGAAATTCCACTCGGATGATGAGTTATTAAAATAATTGATATTTTTAATGGGTTCCTAAGTCTAAATGTAGGAAAATAAAAATATTAATGGGTATTAATAAAGATATGGGTGAGAAGCTTCTAAGAGATGATGATCAAGTACATTTTTATCTTAGCCGTTGATTAGGGACTTAGTCTCGGCCGTTGATTCATCAACAGGGAAAGTATAAGAGAAGATTTGAGAGTCATTTGGAGACACATAGGGCAAATACTCAGTAACCCGAGGGAAATTGATTCTCAAGGAGAAAGATTTCGATTTCAAAGAGAGAGTTGCAGGGTGAAGGACGATGAGGGTTTCAGCATCAGTCAGAGACTGAGGAGGAGGTGACGCAGTGCCTCTAAGAGATAACGCAGGTAGGGACGAGTTCTCGCACAATCCTCACGCAGATGATGCAGGGGTGATGCAGTGAAGGCTAAAGGGTCTCTAGGGTGTCAGGATTTCTCCTAGCTGAGGAGGAAAATTATCTCAGGTGTTTTCCTGAAGATTTCTCTATGCACTGCAAAATCATTCCTTGTAAAGAGATTGTTGTTGTAGAATAATAAATAAACCCTCATTTGTTGCACCGATTTTTCCACATTGGGTTTTTCCGAGGACAATTGTCCAAAAATAATTGTGTTGATGTGATTGATTCTTGTGTTGTTATTTTTCTCTATGCTATTATGTGATAATTGCAGTAGAATTTATTTTAATGTTTATTGAAGGGTTTTGTAAACAACTTATTGTGAGAAATAAGTAGGAGAAACAAATCAGTTATTGCAGTAGAATTTCGTGTTAGAAATTTTAACATGGTATCAGAGCAGAGATTGAACAATAGGATTAAAGAATCTACTATGAGTCAAGAGCATGATGTCGGGGCATCAACTCAGAAGGACTTACGCAGATCTCCAGAGGAAGAAGAGAACACGAGGAGCATGGATCATGATTATTCTATGTTAGCTTCTAGATTGGAAGAAGAAGTCGTTTGCTTAGTGGGTTCTTCCTCCTTTGAGGTTTTGGTATATAGATAGTGGAGCTTCTTGGCACAAGACAGGAATACGAGAATGTTTTTCAAATTATCAGGAAGAAAGGATGAACTTCCAGATCACCATGGGAAATAAGTCAAAATGTACCCCCGTAGGAAGAGGTACTATAGTCTTTCAAACAGAAGTAGGGGATCGGCTTTGAGCAACCAATGTGCTGCATGTGTTTGGATTGGGGATGAACTTACTCTCTGTATCTCAGCTTCAAAACAAGGGCTATGATGTTTTCTTCATTAAGGAGAAAGTATATGCCAAACACCCAAGTTGGAAAAAGAAGGCCCAGATTGGAGTCAGAAGTAACAGGTTGTATAGATTACAGCTAGAATCTCCAATGGCACTGATAGGCAACAGTGGGGAAAAAGATTTGAATGAACTATGGCACAGGAGGATGGGACACTTACACCATGGGGCTCTAAGAATTCTCGGGAAAACAGTATTAGGAGTTCCAAAGTTGAGTACCAAACGAGATGATGTATGTAGAGGATGCGCACTAGGCAAGTACGCCAAAGCGACATTTTCCCAAAGGAACAATACGGCTAAGAGTGTTCTGGGATTGATACACTCAGATATCTGCCGACCCATGTCCACAAAAGCTTTTAGTGGTGCTGAATACTTCGTTACCTTCATTGATGACTATTCCAGGAAGACTTGGATCTATTTTCTAAAAACCAAGGATGAGGTTTTTGGTTGATTCAAAGAGTTCAAGGCTCTAGTTAAGATTTTGACGAGAAAGAAGATAAAGATATTGCGCTCAGACAATGGTGGAGAATACATCGACAAGGACTTCACTGATTTTTGCGCAAGGGAAGGCATTAGAAGAGAGTGGATAGCCCCCTATAATCCAGAGCAGAATGGAGTAGCAGAAAGGACTAACAGGACTGTTGAAGTAGCCGGCGCGATGTTGTATGATCAGATATGCCCAAGTTTCTATGGGTAGACGCATGCAACGTGGCATTGTATGTCTAGAACAAGTCTCCTCACAAGGCATTAGGTAAGATTACTCTGCAGAGTATCTTCACCAGTAAGAAGCTTGAGGTGAGTCATTTCAAGATATTTGGGAGTTTGGCATACTGCCATGTACTCGAAGAAAAGAGGAAGAAATTGGATCAAACTGCAGAAAAATGATATCTTGTGGGAAATAACGAGAATGCTAAGGCATATAGAGTCTATCTTCCGAGAATAGGAAGATCGTAATTTGACGAGATGTAATGTTCATGGAGGACAAAGATTTAAGGAAATCCCGAGAAATGCCTTCCGAAGAGCAGTCAAAGGATGATCCATTGGTCCTGCCACTTCGACCAACGAAAACTAGCACCAGTATTTCTCCAAAAGGAAAAACTCTAGAGGTATCACAACAAGTGGAGTCTTAGGAAGAGGAGGAATAGATAGATATACCCACTACCAGTGGTAGAACGCGCCGGGAACTTCGACAGATACTACGAGATGCAGAGGATTTCGTCGGTGCGCCTAGGAACAAGAAAAGGGAGCATAGACAACTAGACAGATACCAAGCCTTGGTGACTCAGGTTGGAGAACCCTCTAGTTTTTAGGAGACTGTTCAACATCAAGTATGGGTAGATGATATGGTGGAGGAATACAGTGCCATAATGGTCAATGATGTCTACGAAGTGGTACCTAGGCCTCAGGACATGTCAATTGTAGGTTTGAGATGGATCTACAAAGTCAAATACGCTGCAGATGGCAGTGTGGAAAAATACAAAGCTAGGTTTGTGGCTAAGGGGTATGCTCAGAAGGAAGGGATAGACTACAAAGAAACCTTCGCCCCAGTAGCCAGGTATACTTCTATTAGATTCGTGATATCCCTTGCCACACAGATGGGGTGGGAGATTTAGCAGATGGATGTCAAGATGATGCTCTTGAACGGGGTGATAGAAGAAGAAGTATACATTGAGCAACCAGAGGGTTTTGAGACACATGAGAAGAAATCTCATGTATTCAGGTTAACGAAAGCCTTGTATGGGCTTAAACAGACACTTAGAGCATGGTATGGTCAAATTGATGGTTACTTGCAGAAGATGGGATTCGTCAAGAGTGACGTAGATCCTAACCTCTACTATCTGGTTGTAGAGAATGAGCCTCTAATCCTGGTGTTATATGTGGATGATCGTTTTCTAACAGGCTCATCCAGGCTCACAAAGATTGCAAGGAAAACCTAGCTACAAAATTTGGCATGAAGGATTTGGGATGAATGCATTATTTCCTGGGGTTGGAAGTTTGGCAGCAGAAGGGTGGGATTTTCCTTGGACAAGGGAGATACAATACAGAGATTTTGAAAAGATTCGGCATGCAGGACTGTAGACCTATGGCTACTCCAATGATTACCAACTGGAAGAAGATTGATGCATCCGAAGATAAAGAAGTCGATCCCACCTTGTATAGGCAGCTCATAGGGTCCCTAATGTATCTGGTCAATACCAGGCCAGACATTTGTTACACTGTCAACACCCTCAGTCAGTTCATGGTGGAACCAAAGAGGGCGCACTGGGTAGTAGCCAAGCATGTTCTAAGATATATATGAGGAATAGTCGAGCATGGACTAATGTACACCCAAGGCAATGACATCAGGTTGAGTGGGTTCATTGATGTAGATCGGGTTGGAAGTTCAGTAGATCGGAAAAGTACCACTGGGTATTGTTTCAACATTGGGTCGGGACTCGGGAATGACCTCCTAGTGTAGTAGGAAACATAAATCCGTAGCTCTGAGCTCAGCTGAAGCTAAATATATGGTAGCTAGCACAGCTTCGTGTGAAGCCATATTGCTTAGGAAATTGCTTGTGAGTCTATTAAGGAGAAGGATGGAAACGATCAATATTTTGTGTGATAACGAGAGTTGCATCAAGCTCTATGAGAATCCGGTTTTCAATGATCGGTCGAAGCACATTGACATCAGGTGTCACTTTGTCAGAGACAGTGTCCAACGAGGGGCTATACAGTTGAGGTACACCTCGACATGGGAACAGGTTGCAGACATTCTCACCAAGTCTCTAGGAAGAACAAAGTTTGTTTATTTTAGGGAGAAGATGGGGATGGTTAAGAATCTGTTTCAGTAGCAGAAGCAGATATTTTAAGGATTTGCAGTCCAACAGTTAGTAGTGGCAGTGCTATGGGCAACATGATGCAGCATATTCAGAGGCGCTGCAGTACAGATGTAGCAGTGACAGTTGCAGTGTCATGGGAAGCAGTATAGGTTGTAGCAATGCAGTAGATGAGGGGCAGTAGGCCGAGCATCAACAACGCAGAGGACCGATGTCATGGATCAGTGTGATGCTTCTATTGGGAGGCATTGCTAGAACACATTCCTCGCTAAGAGGGACTGTTGATTTTGGGTAGCATCGGATGTGATCTAGCTCCGCAATTTTGTGGAGGGGCTAGAATTCATGAGATCTACAAGACCCTGAAATGTTTGGAGAAATTCCACCCAGATGATGAGTTATTAAAATAGTTAATATTTTTAATGGGTTCCTAAGTCTGAACTTAGGAAAATAAAAATATTAATGGGTATTGGGCGAGGAGCTTCTAAGAGACGAGTATCAAGTCTGTTTTAATCTTAGCCGTTGATTAGGGACTTAATCTCGGCCGTTGATTCATCAACAGGAAAAGTATAAGAGAAGACTTGAGAGTCATTTGGAGACACATTGAGCAAATACTCAGTAACTCGAGGGAAATCGATTCTCAAGGAGAAAGATTTCGATTTCAGAGGGAGATATGCAAGGTGAAGGAAGAGGAGGGTTTCAACATCAGTCAGAGACTGAGGAGGAGGTGACGCAGTGCCTCTGAGAGAGCGCAAGCAGGGACGAGTTCTCACGCAGATGATGCAGGGGTGACATAGTGAAGGCTAAAGGGTCTCTGGGGTGTCAGAATTTCTCTTAGCTTAGGAGGAAAATTATCTAAGGTGTTTTCTTGAAGATTTCTCTATGTATTGCAAAATCATTCGTTGTAAAGAGATTGTTGCTGAAGAATAATAAATAAACCCTCATCTGCTACACCGGTTTTCCCGCATTGGGTTTTTCCGGGGACAATTTTCCAAAAATAATTGTGTTGATGCGATTGATTCTTGTGCTGTTATTTTTCTCTATGCTATTATGTGATAACTGTAGTAGAATTTATTTTAATGTTTACTGAAGGGTTTTGTAAACAACTTATTGTGAGAAATAAGTAGGAGAAATAAATAAGTTACTGTAGTAGAATTTCGTGTTAGAAATTTTAACAGAATTCCCACTTGGAAATCCCTTGGGCTAAGCAGTACAGATTGTCTTGGCTAAGCAACTCAAGAGAAATAGAGTTGAATTGTAAAATGATCAAAGATGCTGAAAGTGAGGCCCCCAAGCTCTATTTATAATTTGTTGGCTTCTTCTCTCCTTGTTATCCCCACTCTCTCTCTCCCTCCCCTATTTCACACTTCCTTCCCTTTTTCTCTCCTCCAAGAGTACGAGTTCACTCCTTGGGTCGAATTTCTCTTTCTTGTGGCCCCCACATTCCGCTTGAGCTGCAATTCCCCTTTTTCCTCCTAAGTCCCAATGTCGGAATTGCATCCTCTCCCAAAACTCGTCACTAATGCTGAAAATCAAAATTGGGGATATTACAAAAGTCTAGCTTCAGAAATTTCAAGGGTCTGCCAAAATCTATAGATGCTTCTTAACAAAGTCTTATATAACTTAGTGTTGGCATGAGCAAGAATGGTGGAATTCATTGGATATTGCAATTGTGTCAAAAAGGTTCCTTGAAGAACTATGCAGATATGATAAAAGGATGAAGTCTGATCAAATTTATTGTTGTTAGATTTGAAATTTTTTGAGAAACCTAGGACCTGGAAGATTGAATTGTTTGTCCTAGGGCTTATGAACAAATCTCTAAGGATGATGAAGTTGGAAAATAAATGCAAGGTTGAGTGGGTTGGTAGACCCCTATTCATTAGGGTTTCAAATCACAAACCCTATCCAAATAGCCGTAAACCCTATCTATACAAAAGGGGTCAATTAAGCCTTGGGCCTATGAATTGATTGCTTCTGCTTAAATAAATAGAAACCCTAGCTCCTAGAAGATTTGACTACAGAAGACTAAAAGATGAAGAGGGAGTTGTCATGATCTCAAAAAGATAAGTATCTTGTATTTCTTTTATTGCTTTAATTTTTACTAACATTGGATTGTTTGTAAACGCTTGGTAGGTTTTGAAGAAGAAAATCTAAGGCTTGTGGTCCAAATCTTTGAACTAATTATGTATGTTTCAAAGAAGAAACCCTAACTCCTTAATGATAATTGTTGATTTGGGGTAGCATCGGATGTTCTCTAGCCATGAAAATTGGTGGAGAGGCTAAAGCACATGAGATCTCTAAGACCCAGAAATGGTTTGGACAGATTGTACACGGTTTGGGAGATATTAAAATAATTAATATTTTTAATGGATTTCCTAAGTCTAAACTTAGGAAAAATAAAATATTAATGGGTATTAATATAAAATTGGGTTAGAAGGTTCCAAAAGTCATGGATCAAGCCAAATCTAATCTTAGATGTTGATTAGAGATTTAATCTCGGCCGTTGAAGGACCATTAGGAAAAGTATAAGAGGAGGCTTGAGGGTCATTTGGAGAACACACCAGAGTGATCAGTCATTCAAGTTGCTAAAGCGGGGTTGCTAAGCAAAGTCGAACCAGTGTTAGCAGCTAGGGGCAGTGAGTACTCGACAGAGAGGCAGAGACAGTGCCGAGAGACCAACACAGAGGCAGAGAACGAGAAGCAGCAACCAGAGTAGGCCACGCAGAGCCCAACAGAGACAGCGCAAAGGCCAGAGGGACTGCGTCATCCACGAAGAGAGCAACTGGAGTGACGCAGAGGGTCCTAGAGGCTGCACAGTGCCTCAGAGGGTTGACACAGAGAGGTTTGAGGCTGACGCAGAGGCCAGAAGGGCCAGCGCAGAGCTTCAGAGTTGCTGGAGAGGGTTTCGTGGGACAAGTTTTATGAATACCTGTTTCTGAATAGAGAGGTATTGCTGTCGGTTATTTTTCTTTGTTAAGTGAGCCAGTTTGGCACCCAGTTGTACTCAAGGAAATACTACATAATAATATACCCTCAGAATAACTGCACCGGTTTTCCCGCATTGGGTTTTTCCAGGGACATTTGTCCAAAAATAACGGTGTCACTTGTGTGTTTGTTTTCTTTCAGGGGATGATCTGTAGATGTTGTGACTGTATTGTGTTTATTTCGGTATTTAAATGTTTTAAATAACTTGTTCAGAATTTACAAGCAGAAGAAATAAACCAGCGAAATAAAAATTAATTTTCTAACAGATAGACGTAGAAAATTCAACATGGTATCAGAGGGGGGTTGCAGATCATAGGAAAGCTGAAGGCATCAACTGAGTAGAGCATTTGTAGCAGATTCAAGTGTCCTGAGTGACAGAGCTGATCCTTGCAGAAAGCGACAGAGAAAGGGTTGACGCAGAGGGACTGCGTCATCAGTTTAGGCCTGAGAGAGGCTAGCACATAGGCTAAGGAGGGCAGAAACAGGGTCACGCAGAGGCCAGGAGGGCTGACGCAGTTGGTTGAGGGAGCTGTTTTGCCGGTGCCGGGATTGTGTAGAGCCAAGAGGCTCAATCCTTCAGTTGCTGGGGCGAAGGAAGCTGTGGGCAGTTTGCGGGAGCAAAGGTGGTGGGGTACTGTGGTTAGAACAATACCTAATAGGGAAAAAGCAAGGTAGAGGGATTTGCTGCCGAGGCTGATTTCAAGCCAGTGAATCCGGATCAGTGTTGTAGTTGCACAGACAATCGGAGAGGGGCGACTTGACGGTTGGCAAAAGGATTTCCAGGAGGGAAATCAGGACTCAGAGGGAGTCTAGAAGAGAAATTCCAGATCGGAAGTAGAGAGATTCAGTAGGCGTCAAACAAGAGCTTCCAGGCGGGAGGTAGAGAGATTCGGAGTAGTTGACAAAGAAGAGCAGAGAGATGGCCATGAATGCGTTGAGGGATCAGGATAGGCTGGACGAAGCATCCAACTTTGTGGTTTGGAAGGCCAGGATCTTGTCCATTCTAGATAGACATCGCATCAAGGGCTTCGTCTTGAGAGTAATGGCTATCCCAGTTGATCCGGTAGCCAATGAAAGGTACAAGGAGGCAATGGCCAAGGCAAAGTGCATAATCCTTGATGGGGTCAAAGATCATGTGGTCCAACATATTGCCGAGAAGGAAACGACAAAGGAGATGTGGGACACCTTGAAGACATTGTACCAACATACTTCTATGCAGAGGAAGATGTTACTGGAGAATTAGCTAAGGTCATACTAGATGCTGAAGGGAGCAGATAGATCTCTTCCTCGGGCGGTTTAAGGAGATTCGTGACCAACTCACTTCCATAGGGGCCACGCCGGATCAGGAGTTGATGATGAATACCACACTTAACGCAGTCTCCGAGGAGTGGGAGACATTCGTCCAAAGCATACTAGGCAGGGCGAGTCTTCTAGATTGGGAAGAACTGTGGGCAAATCTTTGCCAAGAAGAGATGAGATGGCTAACCAAGACGGGAAGTAGCAACAAAGGAGTCCGGATCAAGAAGGAAGAGGAAGAGAATGTGACTCTGTCATCTCCGGGAAAGCAGGAGAAAAAGGACCTCTTCAAGGTCAAGTGCTTCCATTGTGGGGAACTGGGTCACTATGCGAACAAGTGTCCAACGAAGAAGAGTAAGGGAGAGGCTTCTGACTCTAAGGCAACACCAGTGAAGGCGGAGAAAGAAGTTGAGGAGGATGACGATTGTGCCATGAGTGCCTATGTGCCACTAGAGAAGAAGTGGGGAGACATCAAGCTGTAGTCAAGAAGACTATAGGCAATGAGGGACATGATTCTTGAGGTATCAAAAATCTTGGATTATACCTTGCTACTGGAGCCCAGAAGAGAGAGTAGTAGGACTGGCGGGTGTCGGTAGAAATGGATGCGGATGAACCGGCGGAGAGTGCTATAGTGTAGGAGTCCCCAGGCAATGCGAGGCTAGTTGGTTGCAATAGTGCGAGAGGCACAAGAGTGTTACAACGGTGCAGGATGGCACAGAGAGGTGTGCAATGTTGCGAGATGCAGGGAGTTGTTATAACAGCGCAAAGGTCAATAGAGGGAGCACTTGTTAACGACAGAGAGAGCTTCAGCAGCGGGAGTGTTTCTAGCCTGACAAGGATGTCCGAAGTTGGGTGGATCAGTTACTTACTTCTCAATAACTGAGTCGCTGTGCAGTAGCAATTTGTAGTAGCACGATGCAGCATGAGGAGAGGAGGATGCAGTGCAGATGCAGTGTTGGGAGTGTTGACCGCTATGTGTCAATGATCCATAACAGTACACCCCCTTTTTCGCAAAAGGGATAGCGCCCGATCGACGTGTTTGTGCCATCCAGCTATCATCATCAACTTGATGATCATCTTATAATGTAAACCCATTATGCATGCGTATAATGTAAATAATCTCAGCAGATCTGCGTCATGTATGTAATCACCTAGGGAAACCTACTTTTCTGGTGACGATCTACATTCTGGGAGGTTTTTTGTCTCACTGTTCCATTCGCGGATGGTCGGTAGAGTTTTCCTTTGCCTTACCCCAAAGCCAAAATGGATTTTGTCACTGGGATCTTAGGGGAGTCCTAGTGTTCTAGGTCGAGTCTATGTAAAAGTGATTTGGGAATAATCCTA
Organism: Pinus taeda; assembly: GCA_000404065.3. Taxonomy (NCBI): domain Eukaryota; kingdom Viridiplantae; phylum Streptophyta; class Pinopsida; order Pinales; family Pinaceae; genus Pinus; species Pinus taeda. The sequence goes on from APFE030348424.1 coordinate 213,962, forward strand.
ACTATTTGGTTAGGTTATTTTATTACAAATTGCTTGATCTGCTAGATTATATTTGTGTCGCAGAACTGGGTAGTCTGTGAGGGTCCTTTTCAGATGGGTTTTCCCCCTTGTGATGTAAAAAATGTGAAAATCATGATGTAAAGTGTCATGAGGGTTGGAAAAATAATTTATCCCCTCATAGGTTAATTAATTAAATTTTCTGGCCAAAATTAATTAAAATCCTAAGCCAAAAATTTGATTAATTCTAGGTCTTAGGTAAATTTAAATTCTTCGAAGGCAAAATTTGTCGGTCCTTAAAAATTAAATTTTAAGAGGTCCAGGGACTAAGGTAAATTAATTATTTTGCTAAATTTTAAGCCTTTGGTCCCTAGGGTTAAGTCAAAGTCAAAATTTTGAGGAAATTAATTCAAATTTTCATTTTTGAATTAATTAAAATGCATTTAATTGAAAAATTCGAATTTCCTCAATAATTTAAAATTTCGACGGATGAGATTAAAAGAAATTTTGATCCTCATCAACGGTTGAGATTGCTTTGACGAGGATCACTCGAACCAGCTGTTGGAGGATTTATATTTAAATAGGAGGTCATTTGTTAGTCAGTGGATCCGATCTTTTGATCGTGTACTAAGCGAAAAGCTCTCTTGTAATCTTTTTATGAGGAATAAAGAAAGACTTTGGGGTTAATTTTTGCTGGTGTTACTCTTCGTGGAAATACTGTAGGATGTGTCGTTTTCATGCATAGATTTCTCTTTAGCCATTTCTGAAGAGTGATTTGAGTACAGGTATCTTTCTTAGTTGCTGGGGTTTAAATGATAATTTAAGTTTTAAATATAATAGCAGGTATCTTTATTTATCTGAATTTTATTATCGTTTTCTCGCTCTATGTTGATGGTTCAATTGAGTTTTGCAGGAAATCCTTGATTATTAGATCATCGGGCGTTCAGGGAAGTTCTTAGTTGAATCAACCAACTCCCGATCCATGTTTTCTGAAGAGCCCAACTTAATTTGATCTATGGCTTATCATAAGATATTTTTTATGGGTGATGCATGAAGGGTTTTGAGCTCAATACCTCCTTCAAAACTCAATTTTTTTCTTTGTGCTCAATCAATAGATCTGGCTGTTGAGAGCCTCAAATTATCAGATCACGGAGCAGAGTTGGACTCATGCTCCCTAGATCTGATAGATCTTCCATTCATGTACATAGATCTGTAATTATTTTTTGGTTTTCTGACTTGGGTTTCTGGGTTTTTAGTTTTTTGGGTCATTGTATATATTGTTTGGGTGTTTCTTGTTGTCTTGCAGCTATGGATCTGAAAGGGAAATCTGTATACAATCCAAATCTAGGCCTTGGAGGGTAAAATCTGGATCTCTGGGGTTCATCTATATCATTTTGCAGGATATATTTCAGCCTTTTGCAGTCCAGGGGTTTAAATTTAAATTCAGATCTGGAATTTCGTGAGGGTTTCAGGGTTAAATCTGAAGTAGGTTGATTCAGATTTTTAAATTAAGATTTCTGGAAAATTCTTAAAGAAGTTCTGGTAAATTTAAAGAAGTTCTAGGCCGCCATTTTGCAGATTTGCTGCCTGGCCTTAAGGTTTACTGTGCAATTTTTTTTTTTTTTGTATAACAAGATCCTAGCCTTGCTGCCTGCATTCTCTTCGAATCCGCAAAGCCCCAGCGTCGTTGCCATCTCCCTCTGCACTTTCCTCACCAAACCCTCGCTGCATGCTGCTACTCCATTTCTCTCTTGCCACATTTCCTTCCCGACCTAGGTCTACGTCTATTTGCAGCTGTCAGCTCCCTTGCCCATCGTTGCAACATTTTCCCCTTATTGCACCTGCGTCCAGGCTCATCCCCTCATAGACTTGCTTCATTTCCCAGCTGCCTTCTTGCATGATGCCTTCTCTGTGGTTACCTTCAGCTCCTCATCGCTCTTGCGTGTTGCCTTTGCGTGCCTTATTTGGCTCCCCTCGACCCTCATAACCTCACTCCTCCACGCAGTCCCTAAACTTGCGAGCATAAGTGTGACCTTCTCCTGCAGATCCGTTTCCATCTTCCAATGCTGCCATCGCACCTTTCCTTTCTGCGTATCGCTGCTTCCTCGTCGAGCAAACCCTTTCGCTGCTCCTCCATGCCTTTTGTTGTTTGATTTCATGCAAACCTGCAAGCGAATCTACTGTCCAAGCCCTCACAGTCTTCAGCTGCTGGACCTGCAGCTGCAAAGCAAATTCAAAGCACTAGATTTTCATTTTATTTGGTTTAATATTTGCCTTTAGGTTTTAGTAAGTTCGATTTTATATTTTAATGTGTATTGTTATGAGCTTAGGTTTGCTTTTTTTTGTTTTTGTTTGGTTAAGTTTCATTTCATTTTATTTTTAGTTTGATTTTTTGTTTTGATTAATTTTTGATGTCATTTAATAAAAAATCTAAAACATTTTAAAATCCTAAAAAAACTAAAAATCTAAGCATTTAGAAAAAAAAAAAAAAAAACCTTTTTATTTTATTTTATTTTTTATTGTGACTTTTGATTTCATTTATAAAAAATCCTAAAAGTTAAAAACTAAAAATTTAAAAGAATAAAAAATTTCAAACCCTAAAAAAAAAATAAGCTAAATATAAGAAAGGGTTTCATTTTTGTCATTTTCAAGACATTCTTAATTTATTTATTTATTTTTTTTTTAAATCAAAAGTAAATTTAACGTTAAAGTTTATATATATTATATATATATATAATATATATAATATTATGTGGCCTATGGCCCATTAAAAAAAAATAAAATTATTTCTCTTGATTTACTTTAGTCACATTTAAAAAGTCTTGATTGATCATTTGCCGCATTAAGTCTTACTTAGCACATTGAAAAAGAATTCCTAAAGGGCTAACTAAATTTGTCAATTTTTAATTCCTTCTTGGTGTCTTCTGTGCTAAGGATAAAATCTAAAGGTGAACTTGTGTGGTATCAATTTTTTTATTTCTCTATAGTTAAACGCGTTTAGATTTTGTATATCTTAAAGTTAACTATATGAAAATTCTCCTAGACTTGGATCACTAAGCATGGTTTTTTAAATCTAGGATCGAAATTGTTTAGCATTTAAATTTTGTGGTTGTTTAAACTATTTGGATCTCTTGAAATTTGATTGATAAAACATTGTGCATCTGTTGAATATCTTGCATCTATTAAAATCCATCGTCATTGCTTGAAATATTTAATGCTCATTACATGTTAGACATTTTGCAAATATTTTCAAGCGATTTTTAAAGAATTTTGTCTCGGAATTATAATAGATCTCGTATCTCTGTTTCCTAAGCTAAATGTTTGTGAACATCTATATTGAATTGCAAAGAAGTTTTGTTCTCTTTGAGCTATAATTGTATCAGAAAGATTTGAAATAAGCTTGGGGTTTAATTGTAATATCTTTAGAAGTTTATTTTTAAGTCTTCATCCGTAAAGGGAACATTTCTTTTGGGTGATTGAGAGCTTTTGCGACGCAAGTGTTTTCCCATCCTCAAGTCTAACTTCATCCCATCATCTAGTGCATTCGCATCTAAGTTAACTTTGCATAGATAAAATTTACTTCCAACCATAAGCTTGGTCGATAGACAGATAGATATCCATCTGTCTTTTCTTGAGAAGCCTGTTTTAATAGTACTTAAAACGGTACCTTGCAGTCGTCAGAGCCACAGCTCTTTGCAGCGCTGGAGGCACCGGGTATGTTAGAAGTTCAAGAGAGGTATCGTTAATCACACCTTAGTGTGCTTCTTTTGATCTTCTCTCTACCAATTACTACGAAATCAGGCTCAACACAGAAAGGATTGAAGGATTCACAATCTAAGTAGGCATTTAACTAAAATCAACCAAGATTCTCGCATCTAACATTAAGTTTGAGGATCTACATTTCAAATAACATAGTCATTCACCTAAGCAACAGTTGCTAATCGATTACTTGTTCTTCATTTCCCTAGCAAGATCGTTGACTCCAGGCACTGGTATTAATCGTTTAAAATCTAATTAAACCCTAAGTCTTGTTAAATCTTAATCAAGTACTTGATCACTTTGCTGTCTCCCAAATTGGTTGGTTCCCAACTAGTTCTTCTTCATTCCATTTTTCCATAGGGTCTACTCGCCTTAGCCTGCTGCAGGGAGACAACTTAAACAGAGAGATTGGGGATCAGGATGACAGACCCTAATCTGAGCATTGTCGCAGTGCGTAGACATTCTGTGCGACAACAGGGAGGATGGACTAGCAACTGCACGGATGCAGAGGGAGTTACCATACGGATGCAGCAGTGGTAGTGGCAGGGCCATGGGCAGCAGTACAGGATGTAGTAGTGCAGAGGATGTTGGGCAGGGAAGCCTAGCATCAGCATAGTTACTGGTGCCGTATAATCAAAGTGATGCTCAATGTGGGGTATTACTAGAGCACAGTCCTTGCTAAGAGGGAGTTGATTTGGGGGAGCATTAGATGTGCTCTAGCCATGAAAATTGTTGTAGAGGCTAAAGCACATGAGATCTCCAAGATCCAAAAATGGTTTGGACAGATTGTACCTGGTTTGAGAGATATTAAAATAATTAATATTTTTAATGGAGTTCCTAAGTCTAAAATTAGGAAAAATAAAATATTAATGGGTATTAATATAAAACTGGGTTAGAAGGTCCCAAAGGTCATGGATCAAGCCAAATTTAATCTTAGCCATTGATTAGAGATTTAATCTCGGCCGTTGAAGGACCAACGGGAAAAGTATAAGAGGAGGCTTGAGAGTCAGTTGGAGAACACACCAAAGTGATTAGTCATTCGATTTGCTAGAGCAGGGTTGCTAAGCAAAGTCGAATTAGTGATTAGTAGCGAGGGGCAGTGAGTACTGGATGCAGAGAGTGCCAAGAGACCAACACAGAGGCAGAGAGTGAGAAGCAGTAGCCAGAGTAGGCCATACAGAGCCCAGCAGAGACAACGCAGAGGCTAGAGAGACTATGTCATCTATGCAGAGAGCAGCTGGAGTGACGCAGAGGGTCCTAGAGGCTGCGCAGTGCCTCAAAGGGCTGATGTAGAGAGGTTTGAGGTTGACGTAGAGGCCAGAAGGACCAGCGCAGAGCTTCAGAGTTGTTGGAGAGGGTTTCGTGGGACATGTTTTCTGAATACTTGTTTCCGAATAGAGAGGTATTGCTGCTGGTTATTTTTCTCTATCGGGTGAGCTAGTTCGGCAACCAATTGTACTGAAGGAAATATTGCATAATAATATACCCTCAGAATAGTTGCATCGGTTTTCCCGCATTGGTTTTTCCTGGGACATTTGTCCAAAAATAACGATGTCGCTTGTGTGTTTGTTTTCTTTCAGCTGATGATCTGTAGATGTTGTGACTGTATTGTGTTTATTTCGGTATTTAAATGTTTCTAATATTTTGTTCAGAATTTACAAGCAGAAGAAATAAACCAGCAGAATATAGATTAATTTTCTAACAGATAGACTTAGAAAATTCAACATGGTATCAGAGGGTGGTCGCAGATCATAGGGAAGCTGAAGGCATCAATTGAGTAGAGCATTTGCAGCAGATTCAAGTGTCCCGAGTGACAGAGCTGATCCTTGCAAAAAGTGACAGAGGAAGGGTTGACGCAAAGGGATTGCGTCATTAGTTCGGGCTTGAGAGAGTCTAAGGAGGGCAGAAATAGGCTCACGTAGGGGCCAGGAGGGTTGACACAGTTGGTTGAGGGAGCTGTTTTGCCGTTGTTGGTGCTGAGGGCGCTGTTTTGCCGGTGTCGGTGCTGAGGGAGTTGTTTTGATGATGATGTGGACTAGGTTGATTGAGCTCATGAAGACTAAGATCAAGAGGGAGTTGACACACTCTCAAGAGATAAGTACTTTCTTGATTGTTTCTATTTTTTTTGTTTCATTATGAGTCTCATCTTTGTAAATGGCCTCCTAGCAAGGGTTGTAGGTTTATAATGAAGAATGCCAAGGTCCGAAAATCATTGGAAATGAATGGAAGAACAATGTGACGAGAAGAATCGTGATTGAATGGGCTTTGGACTTAGAGGGAGCAGACAAGATTAGCTTGATTGAAGCATGTTTCTAATTTATGTGGCTTCCAAGATGAAGATGGCTCGAAGTTTTGAAGAGTGACACTGATATGAATTTGTTAAAAATTGAGCTTGTGATTTTTCTTTGTATTGATGAGATGTCTTTAACAAAGGATTTCTGTGTAAAAGGGAGTTGTTTTGGTAAATGCATGCACCTGGTGATATCTTTGTTACAATTTGACATGATGGATTGCGAGTCCATGAACATCTCCATGATGAAGAAGCCGCAAGACTTTGTTGCTGACTTGATTTATTCTATGATTATCTCACTTGATGAATGGAATTGATAACTCTATCTTAACTGGATGTATTTTGGGTTATATGTTGGTTTGAATGACATGAATGGTCCTACTGCGTTAAAGCTGAAAAATGTAGTTTGTTGTAGATCTATTGGATCTTGTGCTGAAATTGATTATGGTATACATGTCTGCTTATATGCAAGTTGCTTGCTTCTGTGAGATGTCACTTGCTGTTTTCTGGATTCAACCATTGTTGTGGATGCTTGCTTGTGTGAGAAGCCACTTGTCGTCTGCTGGATTTAACCATTGTTGATGATATAATTGTTGATGCCTACTTCTATGAGACGCCACTTGATGTTTGCTAGATTCAACCATTGTTGCTGATACTTGCTTCTGTGTGAAGCCACTTGTCTTCTGCTGGATTCAAACATTGTTGATGATATAATTGTTGATGCCTACTTCTGTGCGAAGCCACTTGTTGTTTGCTGGATTCAACCATTGTTGTTGATAAATGCTTCTGTGAGAAACCCCGACTAAAGTTGAATGAATAACTGAATGATGCTGCTAGAATATGCTGAAATCCTCCATGGCTACTTTTCTATTGTTAAGCTAAGTTTCTGATGTTTATGTGAAGAGACTGGAATGGCTAAAAATACCTTTGGAGAGGGTGCATTGATTACATAACATCATGAATCTTCCTTAGGTTGTGGCTATGAGACTAATGGATTGGTCGAGAAGATTGTTCCTCCCTTAGGATGTTTGTTGTGAGACCTTAAGGTTGTTGATTTTTTGTAGCTTGGGAGGTACTCCAAGCCTTGCAGATTGAGGGTTTGGAGGAAGAAGCTCCACAAGTGGTCTTGTGGGCTTGAAACCCATGCTCGGGGTTTTTCTCCCATTGATGTTGGGAACAAAAATATGAAGAGATTTCGACACATGATGGATGTGGATCATAGTACTTGTCGAGACGAATCAGACGCATCGAAAATCATCAGATTCCGAGTTATGGTTGAAGAGAAATGAACTTTTGAAGTTAAGATGGGTGAATTTATCTAGTTGGGCAGGTTAGCTTGAGGTTAAAGTAGTGTTCAAAGACAAATTCGTTGGAGCCACTTGATGCCTATAAATATAGGTCAAGTGTGAGTCATTTAGACATATCCAAGGTGCATTCATCATCAAGATATACCTCTGAAAATTCAAAATACGTAAGGCAACTGAGTTTGCGGTTTTGTGATCGGGCCATAGATGTCTGAGGCAAGAATTAGCCGCGTGGAAGATAGTGTGAAAAATCGGTTACCCGATTCCCCACTATAGCAACCGATTAGATTTCTCCTACTTGTTAATTTCTAAATCAATTTATTTACAGTGTTACACAATAAACATGGAAATAAAATCTACTGCAGCCTTCACAACATAAAATATCGTGGAAACAATTACTGAGCAAGAAGGAAATAACACACAATTGACATCGTTGTTTTTGGACAATGTCCCCAGAAAAACCCAATGTGGTGTTGATAGTGCTGGATCCGCCAACTTCTCAGGGGATCTCCCCGGTAAAAAGTCCCAACTAGAACTCATACCGTTTGGAGTAGGAGTCCCAATGGTGGGCAGTACAGTATCGCCTTGAACGTGGTTGCACGCAGAGGTAAGTAAGATGTCCTTGTTGGAAGCAAGGGTGTGACCTTGCAACAAGTCAGAGAAGGTGCATGAAAGGTTCTAACACATGGGAGGGGAGAAGAGTGTGCCCCTTAGAAGCCTGTGATAGCACGCATCGTGAAAGGGACCACATGAGCGGAAAGGCATCACGAGATGGAAAGCAGAATAGCCTACGATCCAAAGTGATGAGTTATACCAACAACACGCTTTGATAAGATTCATACAAACACCTATGAAATAGTACATACATACATGCGTAAATTACAACTACATGCATCATTAGAGTAACCAGGATAACCAAACTACAATAACAATATATACATGAAACGTGTTGGCTTTATTATATTAAAAGAGTGAAAGATCCAATCATACATACAACCATGACAACCACTAGCCCTAATAGCGGGACATTACAGTCACTGCTGCCTGCTCCTCCAAAGAGATGTACTTGCTCTGCACTATGGAGAAGCCAAGGCTCGTTACAATACACTCCAAGCTTTATCTAAGTTATACCTATCTGAAGCTTGGCTCCCAAAAGCCTTTATAATGAGTTATGAGGTTCTATATATAGCAAAGGGTGGGGTAGAGTTGCGGGGGAGCGCTCCCCCCCCTTCGAACCTGCTCCTAATCACGCTTCGGGCGGGAGCGGCTTGGGAGCGCGCTCCCGATAAAAAAATTTCCGCTCCCTACCAAAATCGGGAGCGTCGCTCCCGTCACTCCCGGAGTGAAAATTACAGCTCGGGAGTGATCGCTCCCGAGCGTTAAATTTTCGCTTTGGGAGCGATTCGACCGATAATGGGAGTGATCCAACGGAAAAAAAAATTGCAGACGCCAAAAAAAAATCAAATTTAAAAAAAAAAATTATGTTTTAAAAACACAATGGGGCAAAAAAAATTTCATTATCACTTGAATGAGTTGAGTAGAAGCTGGAGAGCAAGAGCAAAGGAGCGAGGAGAAGCGAAGAGCAAGTGTCGAGGAGCAAGGAGCAAGCTTGCAAAGAGGCAAGTAACTTAGTAATTTAGTTAGTTTAGTTAGTTTAATTTAGTTAGGTAGTAATTTAGTTAATTTAGTTTATTAACTTTATTTAGTAAAAAAATCATGAATCTAAATTAAATCAATAAATTAAATTAATTAATCTAAATAAATTAAATTAATTTGCAGATTCAGAAGCCTACAAATATCAAACATCATGGACCTGGCTATATTTCTTGGCATTTTCCTCTTCTTGGTCCTTTTTATGGTTATTATGGTGCTGGAGAGTAGGAAACGGAGGGGCCAAAATGAAGAGGGGGATGAAGAAGCTGGAGAAAGTGGATTTGATGAAAACCTCGGTGAGGAGGAGCTAGAGGAGGGTGAACATGACTCTCAAAAAACTAAACAAGACCAAACCCCATTGTGGAAATATGTTAGCAGGCCTGAAGCAGGGAGAGGGGGTGGAACCACTAAATTTCATTGCCCCCATTGCAACAATGATTACACAGGTTCATACACCCGCGCCAGAAAACACCTCTGCGGGAAAAGGCCATGGGATGGAGACAAACAAATAGGAATCAAAACTTGTCCAGTGGTGTCAGCAGCGGATAGAGCCAAATACATAAGGGAAGAGGAGGAAGCCCAATACAAATTAAAAAAATCAAGGGATTTCTTTGAACCAAGCTCACAATCACAAGCACAAAGAACTCCTTCAGCATCCTCCCAAGGCAGTGGATATGGAGGCACAAGGTCATCAACTTTAAGGCATAGAACCATATCAGATTTCCTTGATGAGGGGTGTAGGAATGATGTGGATTCAAAGGTTTACAGGTTTCTCTATGCATGTGGGATACCATTCAATGTTCTTCGCTCACCTTATTGACACGAAATGGTTTCTGCCATAAATGATGCCCCTAAAGGATACAAGAGCCCTGGGTATGACGAGGCAAGAACCGTCGGACTTGATCATGAAAAAGCCAAAATATCACATTCTTTGAATAGAATGACAAGTTCTTGGACTAACCATGGGGTGTCCATTGTATCTGATGGATGGACAAATGTAAAAGGCAAGCCATTGATAAGTGTTCTTGCTGTGTATGTTAGTGGTGCCATCTTTCTAACTGCACATGATTACTCATACAAGTTCAGGACCGCCATCAACATTGCAGAAGCATTACTTGAAACAATTGACCGTATTGGGCCATACAATGTCATCCAAGTCATCACTGATAATGCTCCTAATTGTAAGGTAGCGAGAGCAATTATTGAGGATAAATACCCCAACATATTTTGGGCTGGATGTTTGGTTCACACATTGAATCTTCTGATGCATGATGTTGTCAAGAACAAAAATGCACAATACAAATGGATTGGTGATTTGTACAAGAAAGGCAAACAAATGATAAAATTTATTACAAATCATAGCAATACCCATGGCCTTTTCCGCAGTCACTCGGGATTGGAGTTGTTGAAGATTGCGAAGACCAGATTTGGTAGCTATTACCTCACCTTCACTAAGAGAGTCATTGACTAGCATGGTATCAAGTCCACATTGGCAGGTATTAAAGGAAAGGGCTACAAATGCAACTGATAGGCGAGGTTTTGAACTGGTGGAGGAGGCCGCTCTTGATGTTCACTTTTGGACAAGTGTGAGGCAAGTATTGGATTTCACCAAGCCCATTTATCACATGATTCGGTTTGCAGATACAGACAAACCAGTGATTAGCGAGGTGTATGAGCAGATGGATACCATGTTGGGGCAAATAAAAGATATTGTTCATAACAGAGATCCCAACTTGTACAAATTGATTCACGATTGTGTGTGTGAATGGTGGAATAGACTTAATCTTCCACTACATTGCTTGGCGTATATCCTTACGCCAAAATACTACTCTACGTCTTGGTTGGGCCAACCTGCACCAGGGGGTGGGATTAGGACCAAACCCCATTTAGATGCAGAGGTAACTAGTGGATATTTGCAAGCATTAGAAAAGTTGATACCTGACAGGGAGGAATGTGTAGCTGTGCGCCTTGAAATAGGCAAATACTTCAGTGGCACTGATTTGTTTGGTAACTTCCATGCAATGGAAGACATAGATAGATTTGATTCTCTCACATGGTGGGAAACATATGGCAGCCAAGGACTTTTGCCAAAATTGGAAAAAAAAGTTCTTTCACAGGTTGTAAATACTTCTTCTGCAGAGAGGTGTTGGAGCACCTACAGCTACATACATAATGTGAAAAGAAACAGACTCAATGAAAACCGAGCAGAAAGCTTGGTTTATGTGCACTACAACTTGAGGTTGTTGAGTCATTACTGTGATCGAGCTTATGAGGATCCCACATATAAAATTTGGGACAATCACCCAGAGGATAACAATTTGGAGGATGGCATTGTACATATTGAAGAACTGGACGAGGAACTTGTAAGGGATGAAGATGAAGCAGCTATAGCAGCCATGCCACCTCCACCTCCACCATCCAGTAGTAGTGCTCGAGGTCCGAGTCTTGTTCCTTTGCTGTCGCCACCTCCATCTACACCCTCACGTGGAGACTCTAGTTCTGGTCGTCGGTCTGTGCAGGAGACTCCTAGGAGACCACCACGACCTGCTTATACTCCTGGAGACTCTCGTGGCAAGGGCCACATGTAGATTTATCATTTACAGTTTACTTGTCTTTTTTAGTTTCTATTGGACTTTAGTTTTCATAATTGTTGAGTTTTGAGTCCTTGACTCTTGACTCTTGACTCTTTCATATCATAATGATATTTTTTGTAAACAATATATCACCGTGACAATGAAAATTTGAAGTTTGAAGTTGGGCCTTGGCAATTATAACTCATTGGTAATGATTGTGAATTATGAATATGATGCTTCGTGAAAGACTAAAGTTGTTTCATTTCATTTCATAATTCATTTTATAACATTTCATTTCATGTTAACAGTTAGAAACTTAGATATTATTTCTTGTAATGGTTAAACTTAGCTTACAAGTACAACTTTGGTGATCAATGATGATAAATGTTATATATTGAATTTTCAATTTTGAAAGCTTGAAGTTGAACTTAAGATTGAATTTGATGAATCATGATTCACGAGACTCAATATGTTGCAGTTGTAATATGTATGTTACT
>APFE030348424.1:226054-249821 GCA_000404065.3 Pinus taeda
GCAGGGTGTGGAATCTGGGTACAAAGAAGAAAGATGATGAGAAGATAGAAGGAGAGTTAAAAAACTCTGTTGACTGATGACATCTGATGGTACAAGTGTCCTCTGGATCATCCTTGGGCATGGAGTTGTCACATAATCAACAGGTGCTACTCCAGTAGTCAACAAGTATCACAGTAGATGTGAAAATTGATGCTTGGTGACTCCAAGCTGCTTATTTTTTGAGAAAATAGTAGATGTCAGATTACTAACCTAGCCTTGGCATCTATTATTCAAAAAATCTTGGAGGTAAAATCTACTTCTGATATATAACCTTTCCCCACAATTACAGGGAGTTCACCACTAAAGAAGATTCCCTTTCAAAATGTGCTCTCATTGCAGGGAGGATCTTTGCTGTCACAAGATTTCACAGGTACTTTGTTCCTGTCTGAAAAATGGGTTCTTTTTTGAGGCATTGGTTTTGTTTTTTTTGGACAAGTTGTTGCTGTTTGATCTTCATGACCTCCTCTTTGTTGTTTCTTTTGGAAGCATTCAACCATTGTAACAATGATTTTGATGGTGTGGGGTTCTTTCTACGGAAGACTGTTGTATGTCTGTCCTTTTGGTACTTTTGTAATATTTTGAAGGGGCAGTGGCTGTTAGAGTCTGGATCACTGAAAGCCTGGAGGCTTAGCCAATGTATACTTTGCTTTCTAACTAGAAATATGAACTATAAAGATTTGTTTTTCCTTGGAAACAAAAACATATCTTAACCTCAAAACTAACAGATTACAAATGAGACTGCTATGCTCGCAAGAAGTATGACAAACAATACAATGCAATAACTTGAAAATGCATGGATGGAAGCTTCAATTTACAGTTTTTTCACCTTTGCGGCCTCTTTATCCGCGGCTTGGGAAGGGAGGTAAACTTTTTGGGTCGACTCTTGATTAAATCAAGAGTATAAGGAAAAAATCCCGATTTTTTCCTTTGTGAAAAAGTCGCCAAGAAGTCGGGGGATTAAATCGTTTAGTTCAAAAAATCGCATTTTTAGGATTAAATCGCGATTTTTTGCAGACTTTTTCCACACTGATTTTTTGGAAACAATATATGATTGTGACAATGAAAATTTGAAGTATGAAGTTGGCAATTATAACTCATTGGTAATGATTGTGAATTATGAATATGATGCTTCGTGAAAGACTAAAGTGGTTTCATTTCATTTCATTATTCATGTTTAATTTTATAACATTTCATTTCGTGTTAACAGTTAGAAGTTAGGACTTAGAAATATCTAAGATATTATTTCTTGTAATGGTTAAACTTAGCTTACAAGTACAACTTTGGTGATCAATGATGATAAATGTTATATATTGAATTTTCAATTTTGAAAGCTTGAAGTTGAAACTTTAAGATTGAATTTAATGAATCATGATTCACGAGACTCAATATGTTGCAGTTGTAATATGCATTTTACTAATTTGTGGACATGGTTGATGAAGATTATAACTTCTAGATGATATGGTTCAATGATCAATCTATGTTTTTTTATGTTTTTTATATTTAATTCATCATTCTACATGTTTTTGTTGACATATATGTATCAAAAATTAAAAAATATAAAAACTATATATATTTTTAAAAAATCGCTCTGGGATTCGCTCCCAAACTGGGAGCTTTTGAAAATGTCGCTCCCGCTCCCCGCTTTTGCTCCCGCTCCCAAGTAACATTGGGGTGGGGTGACTCGTGACATTCCTGTTTGTGACTCTTCAACTACCCTCATGACTCTTCAACTTACACATGGTTGTTTACATTCTACTGTTGACACTTGGTCTTTCACTTTACAACATGTCTACAATACAATTTGCACATGTACCCATGTGAGACAAATATGGGCTTGAGTAAGCCATGCAAGACATCAATAAGACTCAGATAGTTGTGGGAAGACTAACTTGTCAACATCCTCTTGATGATTGATGGTGGTGAACTGATGCTAAGCTTGGTAGTCAGTTATGATGTCCGCATACTCCATGGTGACATCCTTCTAAAAGCGAACTCTTGCCTCGTTGCATCCGGGTACCCTAATTTGGAACCTCTGTCCAACTCGTCAGATAGAATGCGCATCATTGTCTTGAGTGTAGCCGGACCAGCAACATACTGGTGCATAGTGTCTGCACTGATCTGCAAGTCTGCATTGGTGGCTATGCGCATCAACTGCTTGAAGTACATGTCCAACTCTAGTTAGACTTGGTTCTTTGCCTTTGCCTCGATGAGTGTGCCAATGGATGGGATCACATGCGTGCGCACAATGGCATCCATGCTCCTGAACACTCGTGCATGTGAAACATGTAAGCTGGTGATGAGCTGTGGGAGTTCCTCATAGTTTCGGATCTGACTTCGAATACGTGCCTTCAACTCCACTGCCTTTGGCTTTATCATCTTTGGCAAGTACAACGGGGCTCCCTTGTACCTCATTGTCCATATTTGTATGTGATCGACAACAGTGTGTATGTCTGTCAAGATGCGTGCTCTCCTAGCACAACACTATTGCCAATCGTTAAGATGGACAACTGACTTATGCATGGTGATGAATCTGAAGTACAACCTCCGCATGATTGTCTCAAGAAGCGATACATCATCAAGTATCGCTTTCTTCAACTCTGCTATGGCGGATGTTGTAGCTTTCTCTTCTCCCTACTTGGACGCTTGCAACTCCTTAGCCATGCGCTCGTTCTCAGCTATCAAGAATCTAATACTTGAGCTGGGGGCTTCAGCATATGCCTTTGTAGCATCAACCAATGCAGCTGGATGTTTGCGCACATCGGACACAATCACTCATTCTTCAAATTGCACAGGAGATACATGGACATCCGGAGTGGGCACTTTGTGCGACTGCACAACTATGTGTTGTGACTCGTCAAAGGATATGTTTCACATATCTGCCTCCGGATTGTCCTCAAGGATTTTAGTGTCTCCTTGATCACTTGGGACTTGCTCTGTTCCTGGATTTGGTGAAGTCGCTGGAGTGACCTTTGGGCCCTTGGGCATGAGACCTATATCCTGATCATGCTTTGGCTGAACCACATCCATCTCCATCGTTCTAACATTTGTTCAATCGCCGGAGAAAAGTCTTGCTCCAGCTACTGCTCACCCTGTTTGCTGTCTGCCAGCTGCTCAAATGAATCAATAACCTGTATGGGTGCAGTTTCATCAATATGTGAATGTTGTGCCTCGTGCTATTCCTGTTCCTGCTGCGCTTCCTTCTCTCTTTTGCGCAACTATTGTTCTTCCCTTAGTTGTTGCTTCAACTCCTGTAATTCTTTTTCTACCTCCTCCAACTTCTGCTTCTCCCTTTGTCTTTGCCCAATTTTTTTGTCGCGTTGTTGCCTCTTTGCCTCAATCTCCAAAGCTTCTTTTAACACAAGTGGATCTGCTTTGAACTTGCATTTTTTTCTTCGCCTCCGTGCTGTCGGCAACCTTCCTCTTGCCTTTGCCCTCTACTGCTTTTGATGTTGTTTCTCTCTGAGATGCTGCTGCCTTCTGCGCTGCTAACCAATCTACAATCATTCTGACTCGTTCATTGAGCCTTGAGAAGTTATAGCAGTATATCCACGGGTCTTCCTCAGGCCAATGACACGCCCCGTGGATCCAAGGATGATACACTCTCGTACAGTGGTCTTCCACTAAGCGATGCGGGTCATATGGATTGAAACTTCTGGTGCTGAAGGTGAATCTCTTAAATTCATCTGTCTCGGCCTCAACATGCTTGAGATTCTAGATCTTATACAACTCGATCCTGACAACCCTGTTGAGATGTGGTATGCAACCTCTTGCATGACTAGCTTATCCATGGCAAACTTCGGTAAAACATGCGAAGCCTTCTCTGCGTTGCACATCCAGATGAAGGTGCCAAGGGGTGAGGCATACCAATCTTCTATGTTAACCAATGCCTCCATCCCTACCTGTGACGTGCAAGGCGGATCCTGCTCGAAGACCATCCTGTACACCCAAGTGATGAAGTGGTCTAATAGTTGTATTATAACTCCATGGAAGCTGCATTCAAAGAACAACTTGCAATAGGTGTGCACAGAGGATTTTGAAGGTGTCCATGCCCAACCCAAGCCAGGGAACTGTTGGTGGGCACAAATTGCATCGAGTATGTAAGTGGACATGAAAAGCTTTGCTTGCGAACCCTTGGGCGGATGCCGGGCATCTGCCACTTGTCCCTTTAGCTGGAGAGCCAACATGTCGGACCAATTGAAATGTCTTCCTTCGATCGCCTGCTGATCCAACACAATCACCCAACTTTGCGGGAACGTCTTTGTGCTCTCTTGGTTGTATAAGTGGCATGCGAAGATGACCAAGAACTGATAAGCCTTCCGCAGTATCTTCATCTTGTATACTTGGTTGGGTGTTGTCCTGAACTTAGATGGTTCTCTCACCTAGCTCTTCAAGATGTCTCTTGAGTTTCCACTGCTACTGGGCCTGGTGAAGGGTGCATCCATTGTGATCACCGACTGCGGCAAGTGATACATCACCTGAAAGTCCTTTGCCCCGAAGGTAGCAAGTTTTGTTCCACTAACATTGCTCAACACCATTGTCTCTGGATCAGCATACAAGACAATCTTGTGGATCATGTCCACGCATAAAAACGCGGGATACCTGCATGCAACCTGGTACAAGCAAGATTTGTGTGTGTTGACATGGACTCTGCGGTCCTCCAGATTCTCCTCAAAGGTGCTTGGAAAGATATCATTGATGTCCTGCCATTTGATCTTGATATCCTGGTCTATGAACAAATTAGTGTCTTCATAGATGGGCAAGCTCATAGACATTTTCTCGAAAATATCTCAAGTTGCGCTCTCAATGGTGTCCTTTGACCCTGCTCTCTTGGAAGCCATTGTACTTGTACTGCTGAGACACTGATGAACACTTGTGATACCTGGAGACAGAGTAACACTCATGGCAAGTAAACTGGCAGTGGAAAAATCAAAAGCAACTTGAGGACTAACATGCAACACACCTGTGTGACTGACTGGAAGATTTGCTTAATTTTCACTAGGAGGCTGGGAGACTGATTGCGAGAACTATGCAGAGCACAGTTCGGACCGCCTGTGAGATGACTGACTGTTGAAACTGCGCAGAGCACAATCTAGCTTGGTCTGCTGAGGACTGAAACTACGTAATGTGCAGTTTCAGTCAGCATGACTGCAATCTAGGAAAATTGCATTGCAGAATACCAGGGGCCAATTGAGGCACTGCCTCTCAGAATTGCGTAGAGCACACTTTGGGAGGCTAGTGTGAGGCAAGCTCTGCGCAATTTTTGGGAGCAAGGGAAGGCCTTCCATTCCAGAAATGTGCAGTGCAAGTTGGGCAAGGCAAGGTCCGGGCTAAGGTAGCTTAGACCCGCCGACGGGCGATTGAAAATAGTTAGGACTGAATGCATGTGCGAAGCTGGGTACAGACATTAGTGAATGATCATGCATGCAATCAGTGAGTGTAGGATTCAGTAAAACAGGAAAACAATGAAGTGTGTGAAGCGAGTCGCCACAACAACGACCGTCTATGCAGAAACAATGTCCTGTATTCGAGAGCAAGGAGACACAATGGAAAACTTGAAACAATGCTTCTACAAGCTAACATGCATTAAAACGACAACAAGCATTCAACAAAACCAAGCAAAAAACTTTCACACAAGCCGAAATATAAAAAGTGACAAAAAAGCAGCAAAAGACATGAAAAGCAGACTTACCCGAAAAAAGTTGTGCCGAGTGTGCCAAAGGTTCCTAGATGCGATGGGAATGCCAGAGCTCCAAGATCGAAGTGAAGGACGAGCTCTGAAGTGTCGAAAAAATAGTTTTGACAAGATCGAGGCTTATGACGCACATGCCACAATTCTAGGAAAAAGCGACACTTGGCGTGAGGTTTCTAAAATGACTTTTGCATGTAACCCCCAGCTGCTAAAAATAGATCCCTAAAATCTAGGGATGATTTTTTATTTTATTATTTTTTTATTTTCGGGAAAACGTTGCCCATGCATGCAAAGCAAGATTGCTTAGTCTTCGAGGGAATTGGTCAAGTTGGGAGAACATGCAACGCACTGCAAGCTCTAGAGTGACTTTTGCACAGTTTTTGGGCTAGGTGGCTCTTGCTGCCCCTCAAGCTCTGTGTGACTTTTGGACTGAAGCCAAGGTTGCTAGCCAGAACTGTGCAAATTCTGAGAGCAAGCCTAGTGAGGGGCTTCTCTATGCAATTTTCAAGGGGAAGGCAGCGTGCATGCTCTGCGCATTTCTGGAGAGCAACTAGCTGCCTTGATACCCTGCAAAATTCTGGAGAGCAAGGCTGGTTGCCCTCGAGTTCTACGCAATTCTCCAAGTGAGCGCAAGAGCCAGTTGAAGATCAAGCCTCAGGATGTCAGCTTGCGAGTGAAAGGAAAGCAAGTTAGCGAACACAAGCTGATAAGCCAAATAAATTCAACTGAAAGCATATGTACTTGGGCAGTCCAAGATGTGCTGCTAAGGATGGTTGGTAGGGAGGCTCCAAAACGAAGCTAGGGCAAAATTTTGGAGGATGGTTGTAGCCGCTACAACATTAGCGACATACTGGTAGAACTCCAGCTCTTTGAATGGACCTTGTTTCGTGAAAAGCAAGTCTACCTCCTTCGGAAGTATTGTTCAATTCTTTGATCATCATGGTTTCCACAGTAGCTTGAGTGAAAGATGTAGCAACTACCATGCTCTTGATCGGTCAACACACGTTCCAAGCCACGTCAACTTAGTTGTTTCAATTGGGGATGAGGGTTATACTGGTGCACAAGTAATATGACTGTCAGATTTTAAGTTTCATCTCTGGTGTTGCTCCACTGCCAGCAGGCCTGGACAATACCCCAACGGAGTCACACAAGAACACAAGCATCGCCTCGCTGCCAGCGAGCCTGGTCAGTGCCCCGACGGAGTTACTTACATCACCTCTCTGCATAAGAAGCCTTTCTCTTCTTTTGCCTCATTTCTTTTTTTCAAATTTTTCATATTTTCATAGAACTGTGCATAGGCACTTATTTATTTCAAAGGCGGAAGAGGGATCCCGACTTATTGAGAGCAAAAGAAGTTGTTGAAATTTGATGACTAAAATGTTTCCTGCAATCCCAACCTAGTTTTAATTTCACTTTATCACTCCCATTCAGTTAAATGCTCTTTCCCATAAACATACATTCAACATATAGAATTCTGGAAATGAAAATTTCAGATTAGAACACATGGGACTGTCAACACATGTTGAAAATAAATATGGACATAAACAGATCAACAACACACATAAAAATACATAGATTTTTGGTCAATTTAGACCTAGGCAAAACTCCTTCAATCGTCTCCGAGGAAAACCTGTTAGAGAGCTCTTCAAATTTATTTATCTTTCAATTTCAGGAAAAATACATTTGCAGACAAAACAAATAAACAAAATACAACTTATCTCTTCAGCCCAAAACTCTTTGAAAACCGTGCCCACTTTGCCTCGATTTTTGTGCCCACTTGAAGTTGAATATGTACTGTACGGATACATATTGTAATGTATGGATTTCCGTGCTATTGTACGAACTATACTGATTTTATTTTATTTTATTAAATCAAAAACTTCTCTCAAACGGCGTGCAAGTCACAGCATTAAATGTTGTTCATACTGTACCTTCTGTTGTCTTCTATGCCCCGATTTCCATGCCCAACTTTGCCCAGAAATCACTCCTTCAGCTTATTGCAACAAATTTCTCCTAGGGAACTTGTCTCCAACTCTCAGCTTCTTTTCTCCAATCTGCTCATGAAGAATGAACGCAATCTCTCTTTTCTTTTCCCCCTTTTCTTTCCCTAAATGACTTTTGGGCAACCCTAAGATCTAATGGCTCAGATTCATTTAGATCAAGGGATGAGAATAAATGTACATTTAATTCTCACTTTCTATTTTTTAACTCACCCATTAAATAAAGTACCCACATTGTACTTTATGTTTAAAGTCACTTTTCACTTTATAATTTAACATTGACTTTACCACTTACAAGGTCACATTCACTTTATAAAGTCACTTAGGAAAATAATTATTTTGGACACTTTTCCCTAGGTAGAGACTAACCCATGGGGAACCACTTATCCAAGGTACTTTAAAAATCAGCACAAAGTGTTTCTCGCCACACCCATCTTGTCCTTGAAATGGACATGCTTGCCTCTTGGCAAGGACTTCGTGAGAACATTGGCCACCTGCTCATTTGTTGATATATACTCCAGCTTCACTGCTCCCTTTTAAACATAGTCCCTGATGAAATGATATCTGATGTCAATGTGTTTTGACCTGTCATGAAACACTGGATTCTCCGTGAGTTTAATGCATCTCTGATTATCACAATGAATAACCATCGGTCTCAACTCCTGATCAAATAGGCCATACAACAACTTGCGAAGCCAAATGGCCTCACAACTGGCATAGCCTCAAAAGATCTCAAAACAACTGACTTTTGCTTTGACTGAACCTCGACACAACTGCTAAACCCAATTCGAAGCAACACCCTGAAGTGATTTTCTTGTCAGGAGCACACCCTGCCCAATTTGAATTTGTGTAACCTGCCAACCTCACTCCATCTCCCTGCCTATAGTCCAGACCATAATCAACAGTCCCCCGCACGTAGCAAAGAATGTGCTTTGAAACTACCTAGTGCACCCTCCTCGGCTCCACCATGAACTGGCTAAGTGTGTTCACTGCAAAGCATATATTTGGCATAGTGTTGACCAGATACATCAAGGACCCAATAAGCTGCCTATACAATGTGGGATCCACCAAACTAGAATCTGAAGCCTGAAGCTTCTTCCAATTGGTGATCATAGGTGTAGACATGGGTCTATAATCTTTCATGTGAAATTTTCTCAACACATCCATAGCATACTGCCCTTGCCCCAGAAAGATATGCCCCTCCTCTTGCCACACCTTAAGCCCCAAAAAGTAATCCAGGAGTCCAATGTGCTTCATCTCGAACTCCATAGCAAGATTCTCCTTGCAACCATTTGTAGAATACCTAGAGGGGGATATTATGGAGTACATAGGGAGGTACCCAAGGTAATAATGAGATGTAAGGGTAATAAATAAATGGGCCATAGTGTATAAATAAAGTGGTTAAGCCGCATCATGTAAGAGACCAAAAGTAGTTAGGAATAATGTGATAATCCCATTGTATTAGATATATGGTATTGAGAGATCCATGGTAATGACCCATGGTATTGTATGTATGAAGCCTATATAGAGGTTAGAGACTCCCCATTGATATATGTCAAGGATTATTGTATTGGCAAGCATATGGCTTGTGGAGTGTTCTCCTTCCTTAAGGAGTGATTGTCTGGTGTTACCCTACCTCAAGGGTTTGATATTAATAAAGATCTGAAGTTTATCTATTTATTTCTTGTTATTTCTGGGCATATTTCTATTCTCATATATTTGCAGGTCAAGTTTACTACAAGTGTTATCAGAGCTAGGTTCAACTTCCATCTCAAGTGAGCGAGGCACCAGCTAGATCGAGGGTTCACCTTTCTCTTGGATGGATAGATGCACACGCATGGTACCAATGGACTTGTTAGCTTTGTTGTGCAATGCTGATTTTCTAAGGTCAAAAAGGATCACGCTCTGATTGGTTACGTTCAAAGGGAATCTCACATTGGTCACTTTCTCCTTTCTCCCTCTACCCTGCTCAGTCTCCTCCCTCTCCGTTTCCTCTATTTTTCTCCTAAACCCGATAGATTAGCCCCTTTTTATTTTAGCCCCGAACACAAAACCCCGAACCTATCGTAAAATCCTACCATATGTCTTTGCGTGCTCGTAAACCCCGCGCTACATCTCCACCGTTGATCACCCCGCTAATCCAATGGCTCTCGTCGCACCTGATAAAGGTGACCTGCTCCGCAACCCCCGACTGTTAGATCATCTCCGTAAAGATCCTGATGGCCTTCGCTTTCATCGCCCCGACAATATGATCGAACGTTAGCGCGCAATGAGAGCGATTTTTCTCTCTTATCCGTTGCTACGCGTCGATCGCTAGATGGAATCACGCGACCCTAGGCAATTACTACTTAGTGCCCAAAAGAGGTGCGATAAATACCATTACCGCCCTACCAAACTGCCCCGCCCAATAAACGCCCGTGTAGCTTCATATCTCGATGACCGTCCAATTGGTCCTCTGAAGATCCGACGGCCCCAACTCATCCCACTTTCACCTTAGGCCGATAGCCTCCACTGTCCATTTCCTCGATCCGACGGCCATTCTTCCCGTTCATCCAAATTGTCCACTCACCCATGCATTCCACGTCCTTAACCATTCTGTTTGCCCGAAGAAGGAGATGACCAACTTTGCCATTATCAGTCACTGACAGACCCCCAACAATCATATTTAACGGACAACATGGCCAAGGGAGAAAAGGACAAGCATGACTTTGTAACTGAATTTATCAGTTATGGACTCCACAGGTACGAGCACTCCAACAACCTAGAAGGACAACACAACACCTGAATAGATCAGATTCATCCACTGAAGCAAGAAAACATGTTCAGAGACTCCATTAGGCAGTTAAATGCAGTTGGTGGTCAATTATGACCCCTCCATACCTAAGCGGCCAAGTGCCCTTGCAATGTAAATCTATAAATACCTAGAAACAATATGTAATCAGGGTTGGCATTTGATGTAAGGTTCAACTTCTGGAGACTGTAGATATTTTTTACTTGCAGTGTCTCGTCTTCATTTTTAGCTAATACGAGCTTCTTTTGTTGTTAACTGCTCACTGTCCATTTTCCTTTTATTCTAAGTTTGTGCCTGATATGCTGTATTCTCGAGCTCATTGTCTTTAGCACTAGATAATTGTCATCTTATCTCTGTGTTAAAGCTTTTATTGCATCATTGAATAGGTTGCCCAGGTTTCTTCCTATCTAATGCAGGAGAGTTGTCATTCTATCTTTGCATTAGTAGATTAGATTTGCAGGGTTATTTATTAGTTGTAGCCGACCATCACATGGTCTTGTGCATCTGCTGGTGTGGTTAGTATTCTCCATATTCACCTAATACCTCAAACTGTGAGCATTGGTGGTCTAAAGCCTTGTAGTCTGAGGGTGTTCATGCATGTCTGGAGTGAAAAAAAGAAGTTATTTGGCTTGAACCCAACCATCTTTCCTTCCACTAAACTTGCAACAATAGTTGAATTTATATGTTACTCGGCATCTCCGAGCTACAACCTAGGAGAGTTTCTTGGAATCCTAACAGGACTACTCTTTTAAGTAGATCTTATTACTTATGTTCTTCTTATGTTTCGGGGACGAAACATGTTTAAGGGGGGTGGAATGTAGTATACCTAGGGGGGATATTATGGGGTACAAAGAGAGGTAACCAAGGTAATAATGAGATTTAAGAGTAATAAATAAATGGGCCATAGTTAATAAATAAAGTGGTTAAGCCGCATCATGTAAGGGACCACAAGTAGTTAGGAATAATGTGATAAGTCCATTGTATTAGATATATGGTATTGAGAAATCCATGGTAATGACCCATGGTATTGTATGTATGAAGCCTATATAGAGGCTAGAGACTCCCCATTGATATATGTCAAGGATTATTGTATTGGCAAGCATATGGCTTGTGGAGTGTTCTCCTTAAGGAGTGTTTGTATGGTGTTACCCTATCTCAAGGGTTTGATATTAATAAAGATCTAAAGTTTATCTATTTATCTCTTGTTATTTCTGGGCATATTTCTATTCTCATATATTTGCAAGTCAGGTCTACTACAAGAACTCCATCGAGAACAATCCTCTTAGTCTTTGCCATATCATCCTTGTACTTCTTGAGTTGATCTGCATCGGCGGGCACAACAACCACACATAAATCTTGAGATCATGCTCATCTAGAAGGCAGGAGATCCTAGTCTTCCAGATCACATAGTTGTAGGCTCTGTCCAACCGATCTTGATCTCTCAATCCTCCTACTACAATTTCTCCTAAAAAAGTCGAATTGCTCCCTCTTTTACTCCGCGCAATTGTTGGCTAGCTATTCGTACTCCCTTCTGGAGTGAGAAATCCTGCACAGAACTACTGTTGCTCTGCTTGGAAAATTCAGACTTCTTGGTTGGAAGTCCTCTAAGGAAGAAATTCCCTCAGTGTGCCTTCTTCTTTTTCTGACGCTTTTTTGCCCCAACAACTATTGCAGAAACATTGCATCCCACCTAAACACTGCTCTTCGCTGAAGCTGTTGCCGTGTTGCTCCCTCTGCAGCTGAGAAATCTCGATATGGAAAATCTTTCTCTCTGTTGACTTGCTCAGAGAGAGATTTTTCCTTGAGAATCTTTCCCTCTTGGCACTGGACTGTGCAATCCTTCTAGGGATTTGATCTACTACCTAAGCAGCTCTTTGATCTCCCTCTTTAGCTCAACGTTGGGCTCTTCCGGCTTTGCTCTCCTGCTTCACCTGTGCTCTGATACCATGTGAAAAATCGGTTACCCGATTCCCTCCTGCAACAACTGATTAGATTTCTCCTACTTGTTAATTTCTGAATCAAGTTATTTACGGTGTTACACAGTAACATCAAAATAAAATCTATTGCAGCGTTCACAACATAAAATATTGTGGAAACAATTATTGAGAAAGAAGGAAATAGCACACACACAATTGACACCGTTTTTTTTGGGCAATGTCCCCGGAAAAACCCAATGTGGGAAAATCAGTGCAACAGTTGAGGGTTTTATTTATTATGTAATAGTTTCTTAATACAATCTTTGGATGCCTTACTGGCTATTCAATACAGAAAATCTGACGGGCAGAGAATTAGTGAGAAATACCTCACACTATCACTGGTGATTCGACACTGATCCAGCCACTGAATGGCTAGCCCCAAGCTGCCTTTGCGAATCACTGCACTGCTCTGCGTCACTCCCTCTGGCTGATCAATGTGCTGGCTGGATGCTCTATCCTCTGGCCCTTCGGTCTCACACCCCAGTTCCTGGCACTGGATTTGATCTTCTCCTCACCAAATTCATGAATCTCCTCAAGGGCTCTGCGCTGCCTCAACGTGGCTTTACGTAGCCTAGTGTGCCTCTACGTCTCCCCTTCTGGATCTCTCTCTGCCTCCTCTGAAATGTATGCCTGGATCAAGAAAATCTCCAACTGGAAAACTATCTCTGCCCCTCACTGCAAGAAATCTCCTTGATGACTTTCCCTGCAACTGCTGCGCTGCTCTCTTGAGAAATCGATCTCTTAATCTCACTCGATGTGTCTTTCCAAATGCCCATCAGGCTTCTTCTTATAATCTTCTCGTTGATCAATCAATGACCCAGATTAGATTCTAATCAATGGCTCAGATCATCTTGGCTTGATCCTCGTCTTCTTCTAGAAGATCCACACCCAGTTTAATTAATACACTTTAACTATTTTAATTTCCTAAGTTTACACTTAGGCATCCATTAAAAATAATTAATAATTTTAATTAAACCTCCTCCGGGTGGAATTTCCCAAAACGATTTCTGGGTATTGTGGGATGCATGTGTCCTAGCCTCCCTGCAAAATCTTGAGGCTAGAGCACATCTGATGCTATCAAAAATAAACACTCCCTTTTAGCGAGGAATGTGCTCTAGTGCTGCAACC
Organism: Pinus taeda; assembly: GCA_000404065.3. NCBI lineage: Eukaryota > Viridiplantae > Streptophyta > Pinopsida > Pinales > Pinaceae > Pinus > Pinus taeda. The sequence goes on from APFE030348424.1 coordinate 239,678, forward strand.
AACGGAAGCATCACTCTGACTTTGCAACACCTCCTACTGCACTGCTGATGTCTGGCTCTACTGCCCACCAACTATTGCGCAACTCTGATTTGCGCTGCATCAGTGCTGTTGTTGACTTTGCTGAACTATTGTCAACTACTGCATCTGCACTGCAACTCTGTTGTTGCTGCCACTGCAACATCTGCAGTGGAAAACATCCAAAATACTGAACTAACTGTGTTCAATATGATGCATCTGTCGTTTGATTTCTGACAGTTGCTAGACTCTGTGCTGTCACTAAAGCTTCTGCATTGCTGCTGACGCTGCTCTGTGCTAACTGCACTGCTGCCAACACTAGTTCTGCGTTTTGTAGTATCTGACTGCTACTAGCTACTACATTTGTTACTCTGGCACCTAACTACACCACCTGACACTAGTCCATCCCGCCACTGCTGACTATGGGCTCCTGTAGCAAGGTATTTGATCCAAGAGGTGGACTCCTCAAGGATCCTGCCCATCCTATAGCTCTTTGAAGCTACCAATATGGATCACCCTACCTCACCCCTGGAGGCATCTTGACAATCTTGGAAATCTCTTCCTCCAGCGTAGAGGAAAGCCTGTCAATATCAACGAATGTAGCCTGCTGATCCTACTTCTCCTCCTTGCCCCTCTTTCTAAGAGGACACTGAGTGCTGTAGTGGCCCATCTCGGCACACCTGAAGCACTTGATCTTCGAAATGTCCTTCCTGCTGCGCTACTCCTGCTGCCCCTTTGATGCAAGGGCCACGTCCTCCTCTTCCTTCACGATCTTCGTCCCACTGCGGCTATTGCCACTGATTGTGGCCTTCACCAGGTCATGCCTCATCTCCTGCTACTACAGATCAGCCCATACACGTTCCCAATCTGGCAGGTGTTCTCTACCTAGGATGCTTTGGACAAACACTTGCCAATCTTCGGAAATGATATTTGGCGCTAATCGAACAAACTATGTAGGTTGGGGCCTTGACCCTACTAAAGCTAGTTGATCTTGAACTTCCTGAAGCCTCTTAAGGAAGGGGTCTATTCGTTCCCCTTTTTGCATCCTCGTGCATCTCAACTTCTCCTCCAAGTACATCTTCCGCTGCTCGAAAGAGCCTTTGCACAGGTGGCTCAGGCTTCCCACATCTGTCGGGCAGTGTGCTTGCCGGCTATATGGGATACTACATGATCTTGAACTCCATCGAGAATGATCCTCTTAGTCTTTGCCATATCAGCCTTGTACTTCTTGAGTGGATCTGCATAAGCGGGCACAACTACCACACTATTGACATACATCTTGAGATCATGCTTATCTAGAAGGCAAGAGATCCTAGTCTTCCAGATCATATAGTTGGAGGCTTTGTCCAACCGATCTTGATCTCTCAATCTTGTTGTTGCCATTTCTCCTAAAAAAGTCTACTGCTCCCTCTTTTCCTCTGTGCAATTGCTGGCCAACTATTCACACCCCCTTCTGGAGGGAGAAATCTTGCACACAACTATTGATGCTCTGCTTGGAAAATTCAGACTTCTTGGTTGGAAGTCCTCTGAGGAAGAAATTCCCTCAGTGTGCCTTCTTCTTTTTCTGACGCTTTTCTACCCCAGCAACTGCTGCAGAAAAACTGCGTCCCACCTGAAGACTGCTCTTCACTGAAGCTATTACTGCGTTGCTCCCTCTGCCACTGACAAATCTCGATTTGGAAAATATCTCTCTGTCGACTCACTCACAGAGAGATTTTTCGAGAATCTTTCCCTCCTAGCAGTAGACTGTGCAATCCTTCTTGGGATTCGATGTGCTGCCTACGCAGCTCTTCGATCTCCCTCTTTAGCTTGGCGCTGGGCTCTTCCGGCTTTGCTCTCTTGCTTCACCTGTGCTCTAATACCATGTGAAAAAAGGGTTACCTGATTCCCTACTACAACAATTGATTAGATTTCTCCTACTTGTTAATTTATGAATCAAGTTATTTACAGTGTTATATAGTAAACATCGAAATAAAATCTACTGCAACCTTCACAACATAAAATACCATGGAAACAATTACCAAGAAAGAAGGAAATAACACACACACACAATTGACACCATTGTTTTTGGACAATGTCCCCGTAAAAACCGGTGCAACAGTTGAGGGTTTAATTATTATGCAATAGTTTCTTAATACAATATTTGGATGCCTTATTGGCTATCCGATACAAAGAATCTGACTGGCAGAGAATTAGTGAGAAATATCTCACACTATCACTGGTGATTCGACACTGATCCAGCCACTGAATGGCTAGCTCCAAACTGCCTCTGCGCAGTCACTGTGCTGCTCTGCGTCACAACTGATAGAGATTGCATCACTCCCTTTGTCTGATTGATCTGTTGGTTGGATGCTCTATCATCTGGACCTCTAGTCTCACACCCCGCTTCCTGGCACTGGATTTGATCTGCTCCTCATCCAATTCTCGAATCTCCTCAAGGGATTTACGCTTCCTCAGTGTGGCTTTACGCTGCCCCTCAGGATCTCTCTCTGCCTCATATAAAATGTATGCCTGGATAAGGAAACTCTTCAACCGGAAAACTATCTCTGCCTGTCACTGCAAGAAATCTCCTCGATGACTTCTCTTGCAATTGCTACGCTGCTCTCTTGATCTCACTCGATGTGTCTTTCCAAATGTCCATCAAGCCTCTTCTTATAATCTTCTCATTGATCAATCAACAACCCAGATTAGATTCTAATCAATGGCTTAGATCATCTTGGCTTTATCCTCATCTTCCTCTAGAAGATTAACACCCAGTTTAATTAATACACTTTAACTATTTTAATTTCCTAATTTTAGCCTTAAGCATCCATTAAAAATAATTAATAATATTAATTAAACCTCTTTCGGGTGGAATTTCCCAAAATGATTTCTGGGTATTGTGGAATGCATGTGTCCTAGCCTCCCTGCAAAATATTGAGGCTAGAGCACATCCGATGCTACCAGAAATCAACAGATAGAAGGGTTAATTCTAGACTAGATTGGGCAACAAACTTCTCATAGCACAAGACTGCAGTTTAGAGGTGAGTTTTGGGGTGTTTTGTGTATGTTATATGTCTCTGCATGGGCCGCAAGAGAGTGTTGTAGGTACAACACTGTGAGGAGGCTATTTGGAGGGTCGTGAAGCCTTCTGAAGATCTCCTCACTGAACCACAACTTTTGAAGGGAGGCCATAGCCTGAACAAAGGCATTCTTTCATGAGTTGGGTACTGTTTTATCTTGTTGTTGGTACAAAGTTGCTCTAGGGTGCGTTAAGGAGGAGCCTCAAGCCCTAGACAAGTGTTTTGAGTACCTAGATTTGGACAACAAGGAGAGCAGCTTATTGGGAGAAGATTACATAGGTTTGAAGCAGTGGTGGAGGGTTGTTAAGTATGTGCTAACCATACTTACAGATGCATAGAACCCAAGGCAAGGAGGCATCAACAATTCGTTGTAGATGACTCCTTGATGATGAGTGGATGTTAGAGGATACACTGCCCTAATGTGGACAGATTTGGAGAAGTCTGTTGGTAGCCAAGAGAATGGTTTTCTAGGTGAGAGGATGCCCTAACTAGGAGTAGATGCTACAACTAGTATTGGTCACTCGTGCTCTGTTGGAGGGCAACATGAGAGTGGATCAAGTGTGAACGTGGATTGGGCATTTATGGTCTGGTGGAGGACATTGTGGTAGTGCCCGAGTTGGAGCCTGGTGTGCACCATCCTCATGGACCTAGGTGGTTGCTAAAGTGGTAGTTGTTGAGCTTAAGGTTTGATCAACCAGAGGAGCGGTTGAGCAGCCCTAGACTTGTGTGTGGAGAAGGAATTCTACATTAGATGATGGGCAATCCTCTTAGCTCGTGTTCATTGCGGGAGATGGACATCTTGTAGTGATAGGTGGTAGCCCTACGTGCTCTATGTTGGTTTTCATTGGAGCAGCGTAGGAAGACCATAGTGGGCTGAAGTCCCTGAGTAGTTGAGGAGTAGCAGTGGGTAGATTGAGAGTTGTTCACAAATGGGGTTGTGAACAACTTGACAGGAGTCTTGATGTGTTGTGCCCTTGATGGACTAAGGCACAACTAGTGAGCAGATTGATAGCAGAGGTTTAGTGGCCAGATGGACTTGGAGCATTGATAGAGGCAGGAGCTGCAGATTGGGAGCTGCAGGACCGAGCAGGTACAGGGTACGATCGAGAGGAGTTGAGATAGCGCACTACATCAGCTAGATGGTTAGTATATATTGTATGGGCAGAGTGGTTGTCGATGGACTAACACCAAGCCTTAGTTTTGTGTCTCGTATCAGTGGATGTATGAGGGCCATTATCCCTGGTACGAGAGCCCTTGAATGTTGTATTATATGTTGATTAATATAATGAAGTTGGGTTGAAAATTGTAAAAAGTTGTCCACATTTTGTGCACTAATGGATTTACTGTTGCTTATATTCTGCTGTGCGAAGTAGTATCATTGTGATTCTTGGTTTGGTAGCATCAGAGATTCTAAGATTCTATCCTAGACCCAAGATCGTGGAAAAAACAGAGGTTGGGGAGATGCTTTGATATGATGATTCCTCCATTAGACTGTGCTGTGAGACCTTGTGGTCTGGGAGATGCTTTGAGCTGATGATTCTTCCCCTGCGCTATGTGCTGTGAGACCTTGTGGTTGGGGAGATGCATTGAGATGATGATTCCTCCCTTAGGTTGTGTGCTGTGAGACCTTGTGGTTGGGGAGATGCATTGAGATGAGTTGGATGCTATGTATCTTTCCTTATGATCAGACTGATGATCTCTCCCTTAGGTTGTGGCTGTGAGACCTATGGATTGTTCGGGGAGATTGATCTTGAGAGAGAGAATGAAAAGTACCTTCTTGGCTAAGAGCAAGTGTTGGAAATATAGTAGCCGTGGTCAGTGTTTTCATCATGTGAGAAAATTGAAAATTAGAATTTATGTTTTGCCCCCAAAATATATTTAAGTCGGTCTCCTTTTGTACAAGTCAGCTGGGCCCTTTCAAAGCAATGTTGCAAACATTGGCATCGGGATATAATCGGCAATGGTTCGGAAAACAAAAAAATCGGGAAAATCGGGAAAATATCGGTAAAAATTGGCAAATATCGGCAAAAGTAAGATACCATCAAAATATTGGTAAAACTCGGCAAACATCGGCTAGGCAAAAAAATCGTGATTTCAAGATAAAATTGGGATGTTATCGAGATGTTCACAACAGTGCTTCGAAGGCACCCATTTGACCTCATTTGAAATGTATATATAGAGAGCATCTCTTCTCATTTGGGATCATCAACTTCTCTTGTGATGATCTTTGTTCTAGCGCAGAAGTAAGGATGAAAGGGGCCAAAATCAAGAGGAGAAGAAGAGGGGCTTGGCATTTGATCTTGATTACTGGTTTGGTTATTCTTTTGATGTTGTTACTTCTGATGTATTGATGAACATTGAATTTTCCCTCTCTCGCATAAGAAAAGATTTCTGGGTTTTACCCTTGTGGGTTTTGTCATGGCCTCAGGCCTAAATCTCTGTTTCTTTTGTCTCATTGTCTCATGGTCATTTCGCTGCTCTTTCATGTTTATTAGTTGATATTTTCTTCTGTGCAACTTGCTAATGATATTGAATCAATCTTATGTGAAATTAATGCTTACTAATCATTGGAAGTAGTTATTTGGTGAAGAAAATTTGTTCTAGCTGTTTACCCTAGAAAAATCAACAAATTTGTCTTCTTATAGTAGCTTTTTAATAAAGTTGTTGATCTGAAATGTTTTCAAATGCTTTATCTAGTTGGTTTAACGCACAATGGGGTGAAAATTGTATGCCTTTTGCTGATGTGTACAATCGTTCAAACTCTAGGACGTCTTTTCATCTCACTGGATGGCTCAGAACATCCTTATATTCCATAGTGATAGTTTCTCAACCAAGCCTAGATAAGACATGGTCGACAATGGTCTTATGGGTTGGTGGGATGTTGCTTCTGCTATAATGTTTTATGTGAATATAATTATGACTGATTTGTTACATATTAAACTCAGAAGTAAAGAGCTAGATTACAATCACAAATTAAATCTCAGTTTATTACATCATGACTATAATTACTGTGGTCCTTCTAGGTGCTTTCCACTTCCAGCTAAATGCATGCTGCAAGTATAAATTGCCCTTCTTAAGGGTTTTGTATGTGGTATGTAAGTTTTCTGAAGTTGTTTAAATTCCTGCAAAGCTATGGAAGTTCTGTAGAAGTCCCTTTCAATAGTCTTCAAATACTATATATGAAATTCAAGGAATCCAGCATTTTAATTCTTTGTTAAAGGAATTTTAGGTTTATCAAAAGTATTATTTATGAAAGGCATCAGTAAGTATAATATAATAACAGGTTCCAGTTTTATATCCTTATGCTATGGTAGGGGAACTGTCAGAAGCAATTTGTTTTCAGACTTATAACAAGTCCTTGTTTTCCTAATCTGTTTTGAGCATTATAAAAAATCCTTTGCTACTTTTAAGAGTGCATGCCTCCTGTTCCACATGACTTGACTCCTTCAGTTACATGAGTTTCATATTTTATAAGACATTACAAGCTAAATGTTGGACTTAAATGCAATCCAAATAGAATTGATATTAGAATCAAATGATTGAAGGCCCAAGTATTTTCAGATGATATTTGAGATCATGCTAACTCTTTGCTTTTGAACATTCCTTGTGAACTTTTCATTCAGTAATGAGGTTTAAATTAGCTGCTGCATTGGCGTTGGGAGAATAAGAAAAAAGGTGCTCAAGATGGGAGGTTGTGTTTCATATCAGAAAAGAAGGCATCAGTCACGCAGGAAGTTACATTTTTCAAAATATAGCAAGTCTCGGGGGAGAATTTTTGCTTCTTTTGCAGGGCCAGCCATTACAAGATCAAATGAAGAAAATGATGGAATTAAAAATCCTTTGACTGATATTGCCATTACCAATTTTGTCCACCTGGATCTGGATAAGGCCAGAACTGCACACAGATCTGAAGTTGCAAATTTAAACATCCATGTAAGACAGCTTCAATGGTGTCATACCCGGACAGATTCCAAAGGTAATACAAAGCTTTGTTAATGGAAAAGTGAGAATGTAAATTGTCATAATAAATATATTAAAAGAAAGTGAAAGCCTGAAAAATTGCTTAATGCATCGATTTTTTCTGAAGTATGCCTTGGAGTACTGTGAATGCTTTATTTCCTGATTTGTTTCTCAAGTCTGATGTGAATATTCTTATAATAATTTAAATTCTTTAATGTAATATCAAGTAGAAAATTGAGCTTGTTACTTAGATCCTTTGCAGTGTGCCCCACATTTCTTTTCATGAGACCTGACCATACTGTTGCCGCCAAAGCGATAATTTCTATGTATGTGGCTAAGTTGCACGAAACGGGAAAACGGGTACGAGTTTCGGAAACGGGCACGGGTGCAAAATATCGGGTGTCCCCCCCCCCCAAATTTTTGAAGGGGAACGTGATATATATATTAGAATTTAGGACATTTAAGAAATGTTATGTGCAATCATAAAGCATACATGATACATTATAATTTATTACATTTAAAGTTTAAACATTATGATCAAATTTACATCACATTTATTCATGAATGATCACATAATGAAAATAGCAATATTGGAATATCCAAAATCAACTTTTATTATATATCCAAATCTCAAAATCAGCCTTTATCATATATATGAGGCAGCAAGTACAATAAAGACTATGAGGCTGCAAGATCTATAAAGACAAAAGACCTCCTTTGGTAAAATTGTCTGTCTCCAATAGAAACGACTTGCCCAATTTTGTGATGAGGGAATGAGGTGAGAATCTTTTTATAACTTGAGAGAGGCATCTAGAAGCATCCACAAGATACTTTATTCACCCAATAAAAAATTAGAACTGAAAAAAAAAATTGCAATATGAAGTGGAAACTTCGTTGTATGCCCTGGAAACTCATTTCCGGTCATGCTGGCCACGTTTCCTAGGCCGGAAACTCATTTCCAGGCCGGAAACTCGTTTCCAGGCCGTATGGTACGCGTTTTTGTTTCGTTTCCTGGCTCAAACAAACCTGGGGGCAACGTTTCCTGCAACATAGGTATGTGGCCTTGTGGGATGACTTGATGTACAAGTGTCAGCTAGTGGTGGCCTAGATCCCTTATGGTGGATGATCATGGTAGGTCCTTCTAGTCCCCATTCTTAAGGTGCTTGGTTTCATTACTCGGTCAACTATCCCTTGGTGGTGGTAACTCCCATTACGTCGTGCATTGTAATGTCCTTTCCTAAATTATTTTGTTACTGGTTTAATTTCCCACAATTTTGGATAGTTTTGGAGGCCATGGAATCCACTCAATTTTGATATAGGGACTTAGGGAAGAAAAGAAGGCCGTTTAATTTTGTTAGTGGAGTGTGGGGGCCACCCACATGAGAAAAACACACCTGGCCAAGTGAAGAGTGCGAATAGCCTTGGAGGGAAGTCGAATGGCAAGGCGGAGGGGCCCATGTAGGAAGGAAGACCCATAAAATTATAAATAGGAGGAGCTCATCCTGACAAAGGATATTTTGCCAATTGAACTCATTTAAGTTGCTCGTGCTGCTTAGTTGGGTCACTTGTTTTGCAACGAGTTTTCTGTGCGGAGAACTCACCCATTCTTCGGGGGACTTCGAGTGCCACCCTGGAAAGATTTGCCACATCATTCTGGAGGAGAGTTGGGGGAGATTTCAGCACCTACATTCAGACATTCACTCTGCCATAGCGTGTTCCATAAGGATGCAGGAGGAGCACACGTCGGGGTCATTTTGGGAGTCTTTCGAGAAGCAATTACCAGGAGAATTTTGGTGAGGAAATATCAGGGATATAGCAGAATTTGGGTGGAGTTTTGGAACAGGAGGAGGAAGCTACAGTTTAGTACGAATTTGCAGCGCTTGTGCTAGTGAAGAAGCCTCTCACTGGAGACACGTGGGAGCTGGAGGATTGTGTTGTGAGGTTGGTACTTGCCGGGGGAGATAAGGGAAGCCTTTAGGGGAGTTTTTGTAGCGATTTTGGAGTACTTGGGGAAGGATTTCATTGGTGTGCAGGTTGGCTGTACTTCCCAGCAGTTTATGGAGGACATGGTGCTTTGGGGGCCAAATTTCAAGGGTCAAAACCAGGCCAAACCCTTTTGGGTTTTGGTGGGTTTTGCTTGAGGATTTTGGAATTAATTTGGCGGAATTCTATGAGCACTGGAGTCTGGGTTTTCAACAGCATCTTCGTAGGAGACAGTACAATTTTGCTGGGGCAGTGCATGGCATCATTGAGATAGCTGATTTTGTCATCCGAGCTTGTAGTTTGATCACTTGGGCTTTGCTACTTTTTCCTTTTGGGCAAGCCCAGGTGCACTCCTCCCACATTATTGTGTTAATGCTCCAGATTAATAATAAAATGACTCAGTTGCTTCTCACTTTTAGTCTATTTATGGGTGTGATATAAAGTTTGAAATTTTTTGCTATTGAATTTGTTGTTTGCTTTGCATATCATTTTTTTTCCTAGTTTGGAACGTTACAATGGTATTAGAGCCTAGATCTTGGCTCAACCATGGGAGACTTTTCCTACGAGTGAGGAGGACAGACATAATATCACCTACGGGAGACAGAGGTACAAAAGTTGGGAAAAGGAGTTAGAGATTACACCAGACACTGAGGAGCGTGGGAAGGCTATGGTAGTAGAGAACATGGTGGAACCCAAGAGTAAGGAGGAGATGGCCTTTGACAGCCTCTTGAAGGCACTTTGTGATTTAACGAAGGGGTAGAAGGAGATGTTGGATGAGACCAAACAAAAGAACTGGGACCAATGCATCCACCGAGATTTCCTATTTGGGGAGACTTTTGGGGCCTCCCAACAGTATGACCACCCTTCACCAGCTACTCACCCACCAGCGTCAGGTTGGTCAACTAGGACTACACTGCCTTCCTTCCTACTGTCAACATCTAGTGAGCAGGGTGGACTAGATGACCACATGCCCATGGGAGATTATTTCAGGGAATGGCAATCCACGGGGGAGGATTTCAAGGCAACCCTATCTTTTAGAGACTATTGGCAGCTCAAGGCCGAAATTATGTTGGCCTGGGCATGCAAAGCTCCGAGTTGCAGCGTACTATTGGGAGGATGTACTT
>APFE030348424.1:261386-348917 GCA_000404065.3 Pinus taeda
ATGGGTATCATCCTTTATCTTTTGCTGACGTGATGTTTGGTGATAGCAAGGCTCCTAGAGCCAAGATTTGGATCCAAGAGAGTTAGGATATCCTTCGAGCTCTCAAGGATAACATGGCTACAACGCAGAACCAGCAGAAACTGTATGCCGACAGGGGTCGGGTGGAGAGACAGTTCGAGGTAGGGGACATGGTCTACCTACGGTTACAGCCATACCGACAGTCGTCACTAAAGGGGAAGGGGACTGAGAAGCTTAAGCCCCGCTTTTATGGGCCGTACAGGGTGATACGCAGGGTTGGACATGTTGCATATGAGTTGGAGTTGACCCAAGGCAGCAAGATTCATAACGTTTTCCATGTATCATGCCTGAAAAAGGCATTAGGGTAGCAGGTGACAGTGACAGATGAGCTACCACCCATGGATGATGAGGGGCATTTTGGTATTGCAGCCGGATGATATCATTGATACCAGGGAGAGGCAGTTGCGGAGCAGGACGGTCCGGGAATTCTTGGTGAGGTGGAAGAATTTTCCAGATGAGGATGCCACTTGGGAGAGTGAAAAGATCTTGCAACATCCATCACTTCGGTTGCTTGAGGACAAGCAACATTTTGCTGGGGGAGACTGTAATATTCCTAATTAGCCATGGCTAATTGGAATATTCGATTTTGCCCAATTTTTGCCTTCTATAGTTATCTATAATTAAAAAAAGTGAGGACGGGGAACATAACTCACTTTAAGAATAAAAAGTCACTTCCTAGTAGCACAACATTGTGACTTAAGGAGGAGCCAAGGGGGCCAAAGGGGGATGCAGAAATAGGGCCCATGCAAACACATGGAGGGACTGCGCAGGAGGGAAGAACACATGGCAAGAGGGGAATCACACAGGAGGAGGTGAGCCTAGGGATTGTGAGAGGCAGAGGCTATAAAATAGAGAGGAGCCCCCTCATTTTGGATCATTTTGGTTATGAGGATTTGTGATAGTCATTTCGACTTAGAGCACGCTGACTGTTTAGCTAGTCTGCAGCACTATTTAGTGCATTGAGTGTCTCCCTTCGGAGATCTCACCCTTAGCCCCGAGGGACTTCGAGTGCTGGCTCAAGCAAGGTATTTCCATTGGCATTCCAGCAGTAGATTCATCAGCATTTCAGCAGCAGTTCTATCAACATTTCAATAGCAGTTTCATTAGCGTCTTTGAGGAACTGCGCAGAACCCCAAGGGGGTGATTTTAGGGGATCGACCATTTCAGAAAAGTTTTCTGGGTTTTTTGAGTAGAGTTCGATTCTAGAGTTTCAGCCTTTTCTGAGGAGGGGAGCAACCCCAAATACTCATTCGGTTTCCACCAGCAACTGTAGCATGACAGTTTCCCAACAGCGGGGACGCAGATCAGTGTGAGGCCATTCCAGGAAAGCTTTATGGGTTTCTTGAGTAGAGCTCGAATCCAGAGTTTCAACATTTTCCAAGGAGGGGAGCAACCCCAAATCATCATTTGTTTTCTAGTAGCAGCAGCAGCAACATCCACACAGAGAGGCCATTCTTGTCATTCTGAGAGTATTTCTTCACTTGCCTTGTGCAAGTCGAGGTGCCATCTGTCTAATCACCTCTTGTATTCATTTATTGCTCAGTATAATAAAATGGCTTAGCATTTCTCGCTGCATTTCTTGTGTATCTGCTTATATTCCCGGTTTACATTATTATATGCTGTTCCACTATTATTTTATCACTTCTGGGTTATCATATCATTTGCACATATTTGGTTGGAGTTTTTGCTGGGGTTTGAGGAATATTATGGGTTAGGAATATTACATTGAGTCACTAGGAGAGTCGGGGAGGTAGTATATGAGTTGGAACCACTCCCGGGGAGTACAGTACATAACATTTTTCATGTGTTTTGCCTGGAAAAGGCATTAGGGTAGCAGGTGACAACAGCTACAGAGCTACCACCTATGCATGATGAGGGGCACTTAGTTTTGGAGTCGAAGACTATTTTGGACACCTGTGAGAGGCACTTGCGGAACAGGGTCATCAAGGAGTTTTTGATCAGATGGAAGAACCTACTGGATGAGGATCCCACCTGGGAAGGGGAGCAGATACTTCAACATCTTTCATTATAGTTGTTTGAGGACAATCAATGTTTTGGTTGGGAAAACTCTGATATTCCCACTTATCAACGTTGTTAAGGGGAAATATCAATTTTGCTCAATTTTGGATAAATTCGCACTTGCACTTAGGAGATGGGTTTAGAGGGCCTACATGAATTTTTGATTAAAGTGAAGCCCAAACATTAGAAAATGGAGGAGGAAAGTCGAGCCACTAGTGGTACTTGGGGGCCAACCATAGAGAAATGCGGCCCACAAGGGAAACATGCACTCATTGGAGCGAGTTTGGTGGGGGGAAGTCGAGTTGGGCCCACATGGGCATTTTGGAGGTTTTTGACAAAAAGAGGAAGAGACACTCATTTTGGTCATTCATGAATATTTGAGAATTGTCTTAGACTAGAATGCTTGAGCTGAAGCCAAGTCTGCAAGTGTTGTTTAGCACAAGAGTGTTTCTGAGCAGACATCTCGACCCTTCGGTGGACTTCGAGTGCCAGTCGAAGGAGGGAGTCTCATCCATTCCAGTTCGATCCAGAAGTGACGAAGTGTGAGTTTGAGGGAGTTTCCAGCAACAACAACATAGGCACTGCACAATCCTTGGAGGAGTCACACTTGGGGGTTGATGAGAGAAGGGAGTTTGGGGCTAAAACTTGAGGAGTTCGGAGAGGAGTTTTTTTGGTGATTGCAGCCATTTTGGGGGCCTTTTGCAGCATGATTGTCAAGTGGGTCAGATTTCCTAGCAATAGTGCCATTGAGGGAAATTGGTTCAAAATTCCAAAGTCAACAATCGGAAAATTCCTTCATTTGTTATTCTGGGTATTTGGTGGAGAGCCTGGGGTTAATTTCTTGGAATATTCTGAGCACCACTAGAGGCCCTAACATCTATTCTACCTAGCCATCAGCGCATTTTTTGGGCATTTCAGGGCAGAGCCAAAGGAAGATCAACTAGTACGCTTGGGGGACTTCATATTCATCCCTTGGGGTTAGCTAGCTTGCCTTGGGCAAGCCCCGGTGCATACTTTCCAAGCATCCATTAAACTTCATGCTTTATCAATAAAATGGCTTAGCAACACAATTTTTGGCTCAATTTGGTGTTCTAATGTTTGAGTAAATTTCTGTGTTTATCTCTATGCATGCTTTGTTTATTACTGTAAATTTTTCTTAGGGATATTACACCTAAAGAGGACGCATGCTAAACATGTGTTCAATACATGCCCTAAATGTGTCCAACACTAGGGTGTGAAAAAGACCTGTCTAGAGTCTTAATTTTTTCTTGATGAAAACAAAGATGTGTGATGTGTCTCTTGATGGTATGGGTTTGGATAGTAGTCTTGAGTTAGCATTATCCAACTTGGATCTTAATGAACTAGTGCTAGAGCTGATCAATTTTGATGATAGGATCCTCTTGAGGGGTCATCCTCCACACCAACATATACATATCTTGAATTGGATATAAAGGAGGATGGAGGATAGAGCAATGGAAATGGTTGTAATTTTGATGATTCTGACATGGAGGACTGGTGGCTGTTATGAGTCATGAGATTCTTTCATCTATGGTTCTCATAACCACCCTATTTTCTAAATGTTCCAGTGTCTGAAAATTTTGGATCTTAATGTCTATTTCATTTTTGTATTTGTGTGTGTGTGTTCTAGTTTTTGAAAATTTTGGATCTGTATGTCTATTTCATTTTTATATTTATGTGTGTGTATACCGTGTCCCCTTTGTCTTATTTCCAAGGTCAATGTGTTCGATGTTGGATACTCATATCCACATGTTCTTGTGTCATGTGACTTAGCTGACACCCTTTTTTAGGATAGGAAGGATTAGAGATGTGCGGCCCAATTTGTTGCATAGTGTAATGTTCCAAACTGGGAAAAATAGTGCTATGCAAAGCGAACAATAAAAACAACACGATGAAATTAAATCAAACCATCATACCACAAAATTGGCAACTAAATTGTGTTGTCTACTCATTTTATTAAATGCGAAGAGGTGTACAACAAGGTGTTGGAATGTGTGCACCTGGGGTTGCTCTAGGCAGGATAGCAAAAGCCCAAAATAAACAATGGAACATCCTTCTCAAATTTGCTGTTTATTCGGCCGAAGAGCTGTGTTGTTAGTAGTTACTACCCAGAAAGGTGTTTCTGCCTAAAATGATCTATTGTTAGAAACCCATAAAACCACGACGCAAGAAACCCATAATAAACACGAAGGAATTGGCCAAATGTTGATCCCAAAATTTTGGCCCAATTTCCCCTTAGCTCCTCTAACTGCTGGTTGAGTTGGGACCCCTGTTTGACTCCTCAGATATGCCCAGAAAATTCTATAAAATTAGGAGGGTACTCCTTGCCAAAAACCCAAAAAAACCCAGGAAAGGTTTCCCTTGGTTCCAACCTTCAAAAATTGACCCTTCATAGCTTGGCCCTCCTCCAAATACGTATTTTGTTGCTGTGACTGATCCTGTCAATCTATGCACTCCCAGCTCCATCAATCCTCCTCAAATGGCCCTCCAAAGATCTCCTAGCTCCCCAGCTCCAAATCCTCAGGATAATGTTGCCCCAACAAATCTCACTCCAATGGTTGCGCAGTCCCTGCGCTGCTGTTACTCTCCATGTTCTATGCCGTTGTTACTCTCCCTGCTTTGCGTTGCTTCTACTCTCCTTGTTTCTGGAACTCAACCTTCTTGCTATTATTTTCTTGCTGCTGTAACTCGGCACTCCTGCTGCTCCTTTCCTTGCTGCTGTAACTCGGCCCTCCTGTTGCTCCTTTCCTTGCTACTGTAACTCGGCTTCCTTGCTATTACTTCCTCTCCTGCTGGAACTCGACTACAGTTGCCGAACTTGTCTCCCTACTATTGGAACTCGACTATACCTTGATGTAACTCGTCTCCTTGCTGTTGCTATGAACTGAGATGAAGAAAAACTCCCTCCAAGGGTTGGCACTCAATGTTCACTGAAGCAAGGGTTGAGATCTCCGCTTGGAGACACTCGTGTGCTAAACAACACGGTAACCCGACTAAGCAGCTCTAGCAACTAAGATTGAGTTCAATATGTCAAAAGATGTTGAAATGAGGAGAGTTGCCTTCCTTATATAGATTTCATGAAACACTTTTCCCTCCATTTTCCTCCCATCGTGGGTTCCTCAATCAACCATCAATTTCCCGTCCATGCAAATAGAACTAGGGAATGTGTATTGTCCTAGTGTGGGTGGCCCCCACGTATAACTTAACCACACTGAAATAGCTTCTACTATGTCTAGCTTCCTAATAAAACTGAATGGGCCCCATCACATCCAAAATTGGCCTCAAAATGTAGAGGTTAATCGCGTTCCAAAATAATTTAGGAAAGGACATTACTGTCCTCCCCTCCCAAATGTTGCTTGTCCCCAAGAAACTTCAGTGCTGGATGCTCAAATATGTGCTCACCCTCCCAAGTAGCATCCTCATCCGGCAAGTTCCTCAAATGCACCAAAAAATTGCTTGTCCTCAAGCAGTGCCTGAACAAGCATCCTCTCTAACTGTTGCTCCCCACTGTCACAGCAAAATGTGCCAGGGTCTCAGATGTGGCACTGGATCGTCCCTGTCCTCGACATTGTTCTGATATGAAAGAATCCTTCAATACCCGGATCCTAGGCCATCATGTCCAACATGAAGCTTCCCTCGCTCTACTCACTATCTTGCCCGGTACAGGTACCAGAAGTCCCTTGCTCGATCAATGACTCGCTAAAGTCCAATGGAAGATCTGTATGATCTCCCCCTATAGTAGCCAACACATCTCTAAAGGTTATTGAGTTGTGAAGAGTTGTGATGCCTCAGTTCCTTGCTAGTCCCAAAGTGGTGTCACCATGTTGACGTTGTGCTACTCTGACTATGACATACTTCCCATTGCGCGTAGATTTGGAACTCAATGGTGGAATACTGATAGAGGCGAGACACATCCTGCCTCGACATCTCCATGATGCTAAAGTCTACCCATCTAAATCTAACTCCGAACCAGTGGAGCTACAAAGAAAGCCTGCCTTGCCATTCGATGAAGGCCACTATGTAGTATGTGTCACCATGTGCCAACCCCAAAGTGAACTAGACCACTCTCTGCCATGATTCTGACCATCACGAGATAGAGTGATCTATCAATCAACTGAATCCCTGCATGCCCTAGTTGGACCTGCTGCAACATAGCTCTGACAACTACACGAATCCATCCGTGCTTCATCTCTAGTCCCTGCATGTGATCAATATATAGGTTCCATATATCGTGGGCTAATTTGATGCATGCTAATCTGCCCTGTGCTTGCCACTGTGTAGTACCAATGATTGCTGGAAGCCACGTGTGCCAAATAGCTACCCCCTGAATGCAACCAAAAGATGAATATTTGATATTCGTTATCGACTCAGGGTAGGTGGATCCCTCCTGTCCCTGCCAACCATCTCCCCTGGGTTTGCCATCCACCTTCTCGATAATGTGCCAATATAAGGTCTGGAGCCTAGACACATACTGGGAAACTACCTCAGCCGTACCTAGTATCCTCTGCTCATGAATAGTCCTGACATGCCTTGAGAAAAGGATGACACGTGTCTCACTTGTGACTAGCTCCCTAGACGTAGGCTTGGTGATGAATGATATGCCACCCCTGCAGATGATCACCTCATCCCCCAACTTGTGGCTGTCAACTGATGCACCAACCCAATGACACTGCTGAATAGTCTCCCTCCTAGTGCGCTGAGTGCCACTCAAATATCTTGGGTGAGTTCCTCGTCCCCCGCTGCTCATACCCAGAGTGCAGAAAGTCGACAACAAAATCAACTGTGCCCATGAGGGATGTAGAAGAGGGTCAGACGTGTGAGTCCCTGCAGATACCATCAAGTATCGCTCATCTATGTCCCTGTCGATCTTGGGTGAACTACGCCGAAAGGTATCCCCAGTGTTTCCGTCCAAGGGTCTCCCTGGAGGCAACACTCCAAGCCCTCGCTGTGCATCACTATATACCCGTGCATACCATCAATCATCCCAGTACTCTTGGACGTACTGCTGTACACCGCGGCCTAACCATGTACACTGCTGGATACCCTCGACTACGGCTGTGCCATCTTGTACCCTCTCGTGTCCCGCCTTTCTAACTGTACCTATCACTCCCCACGTGTACTCAATGCGATGTGAGGCACTCCCACTCCACAATGCAGTCCAACATACTACAACACACCCCTTTGTGTCTCCGTGCCCATCTGCAGACCACTGCTCCATGCTAGATGCTCCTACCCATCCTTGAATGAGATGGCCTAAAGCTATGTCCATATGCGTCGGCCCGCATCTAACCCATATCATCACCTCCATTGTCGCATCACCATGCTCTCCAATGAGGGGACCTCCCCTCCATGTCCTTCCTAAGGGACCCAAGAAGTGAATCACCCCAAGTGTCAGCAGCGATGCCAGCATCGCTCTACTCCTCTGTGTCCCATACAAATGCCCCATCTCCATACAAGGCACTGTCTGGTGGCCTGCGAATGCTACCTCCTCCAACAAACTCCTACCAGAGTATGTTGATCACCTAGTGATCCCATGTACAAATGCCATACCAAGACAACTAAAAGAGTCTATCCATAAAATGGGTTGGCCACTAGTGTTGACCAAGACTCTCCTAGCGAATGTGCGCGCTCAACTGTACCATCCAGGTTGTACTCAACTGACATACTTGGGAAATGATAGGTAGTCCATCAGGAACCCAATGCAGTTTGCGTTGCTGGTATCCCCAGTGCCTGGAAGCTCCTATTGAGCTGCACCTAGGTCCACCACCATCTCCATAACCTAGTCCATAGGGTACCAACTCAAAATCTCTCGCCATTCAACACTAAGGGAGAGATCGAATGCATGAACTCCTGCACATAGAACACCCCAGCATGCGGGTGTTGCACCCTGTGCAACTCAGGTCATCTCATCTCACTATCCTGGTCAATACATGAAATGTGACTAGGTAGCTCTGTCTCTCTCTGTCAAATGGGCCAAGGTAACCTAACAGTGCTGCCAACCTTTCTATGTATGCCCGAAGAGGGCTGCTCTCACGCCCGAACATGCACTCCATGCACTCTAGCTGCACCATTAAGGAATCCAACCGCTCCCCAACGTGAGTCAATTTGGCCGTGGACTCGGCACAAACTGTTCTCATGGCCTTCAGCTCCTCGTTCTGCTGCAGAATAGCCTCACACACTAATGTGACCTTCCTTTGTAATGCTAGAAGGTCATCTTGAAACTAGTGGAACAGTCGTGGGCATCTATCCATGGGTGGCACCCCCTCAATAGATGGCTCTATGTGTGTAGGTTCTATCCTCTCCACCAAGATGTCAACTGGGGCTATCAAAGAGGTATCTAATAAAGGTGACTCTTGCGTCAGACCAGGTATATCGATGTGCTCCTCACCATCCTGTGGGCTCTTAGCATCATACTCAACCTCCTCCTCAGGCTCCTGTATCTAAAGCCAGGTCTCCACCAGCAAAAGTGCCCCTTGGTCTCACCCTCTAACCGTCTCTGTCCTGCCTGCTCCTTTTCAAGAGATCTCTTGACCTGATTTGGTCGACTTTCCCTACATGATGTAGATGGTTGCACCCCCACGGCCTGCTCACCTCTAACATCTTTGTTGTAAGGGTGAGGATGGGTTTGGTTTGTCACTCTCCTCAACTGGGCCAACCTCTCATCATCCCAACGAATTCTACCTCAAAATTTCTGCATACTAGGTTTCCCTTGAGCCATGGGTTTGTCTCCGTTTCACCTGTCACTATGCACTCATACCCAAATCTTCCATAATCTTCTGGCTAATTTCCCACCGCTGGGCCAAGATCATGCTTCGATACCACTGTAATGTTACAAATTAGGAAAAATAGTGCTATGCAAAGTGAACAATAAAAACAACACCATGAAATTAAATCAGACCATCATACCACAAAATTGGCAACCAAACTACATTATCTACTCAATTTATTAAATGGGAAGAGGTGTACAACAAGGTGTTGGAAAGTGTGCACTTGGGCTTGCTCTAGGCAAGCTATTAAAAGCCCAAAATAAACAATGGAACACCCTCCTCAAATCTGCTGGTAATCCGGCCCAAGAGCTGCGTTGTTACTACCCAGAAAGGTTTTGCTGCCTGAAATGATCTACTATTAAAGCCTTCCCTGTTCCTTAGAAAATTCTGGGAAATTAATCCTAGCCTCTACGCAAGAAATCCATAATAACCCACGAAGGAATTGACCAAATGTTGACCCCAGAATTTTGGCCCAAATTCCCCCTAGCTCCTGTAGTTGCTGGTTGAGTTGGGACCCCTTTTTGACCCCTTAGATCTGCCTACAAAATTCTATAAAATTAGGAGCGTACTCCTTGCCAAAAACACAAAACACCCAAAAAAGGTTTCCCTTGGTTCCAACCTTAAAAAATTGACGCTTCACAGCTTGGCCCTCCTCCAAATATGAATTTTGTTGTTGTGACTGATCCTATCGATCTATGCACTCCCAGCTCCAACAATCCTCTTCAAATGGCCCTCCAAATGATTTCTTAGCTCCCCAGCTCCAAATCCCTGAGGTAATGTTGCCCCAACAAATATCACTCTAATGGCTGTGCAATCCTTGCGCTGTTGTTACTCTCCCTGTTCTACACTGCTGTTACTCTCCCTGCTCTGCGCTGTTGTTACTTTTCATGTTCTATGTTGTTGTTACTTTCCCTGCTCTGCACTGTGTTGAAACTCAACTTCCTTGCTGCTATTTTCCTACTGTTGTAACTCGACCCTCCCGTTGTTCCTTTCCCAGCGGCTGTAACTCATCTTCCTTGCTATTACTTCCCCTATCGCTGGAACTTGACTATAGCTGCTGAACTCGTCTACCTACTGTTGGAACTCGACTAAAGCTTGTTGTAACTCATCTCCCTGCTGTTGCCATGAACTGAGATGAAGAAAAACTCCCTCCTAGGGCTGGCACTCTAAGTCCACCAAAGCAAGGGTTGAGATCTCCACTCAGAGGCACTCTGTGTGCTAAACAACACAGTGACGTGGCTAAGCAGCTTGAGCAATTAAGATGGAGTTCAATATGTCAAAAGATGCTGAAATGAGGAGAGTTGCCTTCCTTATATAGATTTCATGGAGCACTTTTCCCTCCATTTTCCCACCATCGTGGGTCCCTCACTTAACCATTGATTTCCCCTCCATGCAAATAGAACTAGGGAATGTGTATTCTCCTAGTGTGGGTGGCCCCCACCTATAACTTAACCACATCAAAATAACTTCTACTAAGTCTAGCTTCCTAATAAAATTGAATGGGCCCCATCACATCCAAAATTGGCCTCAAAATTTAGAGATTAATCCTGTTCCAAAATAATTTAGGAAGGGACATTACAAAGAGGTTTTTTATAAACCCTGTGTTCCTTGATAAAGGATACTTTTAGGAATGTTGCTTGAAATTGTATTTACCTCTTATTGTCATCCGCTTGATTCCTTAGCTAGGCCAAAGTGAAAGTCAAACTATGTTGATACTAAAAAATCTATATGGCTCCATAGCTTCTTTGCAAGATTCTAAATAATATATCCCACTTCCCAGGCATTCCTGTGGATGAGATTTGCAGGCTTTAATCACCGAATTGGCATCTCATTACTAGTTTCTTTATTCCATTGGTAAATGGGTTTCGACCTGAAATGGTGGGAAATATACTTTGTCTGCCTCAGAAGCCTTTAAAGCTTTCTCATAAGACCTTAGCAGGTTACTGCCCAGGATTGAGCAAGGGTTTGATGTCTCTAGAATTCACTCTTTCATAAAATACTGAGAAACTGTGTGTTGGTTTAGGATAGTGAGTAGACTTCTCATTGGCGAAAACCTATATTACTTGAGATATTGTTCATTTATATTAGTTTAAGTTATAAGCTTGGACTGGATCGATATAGAGCTATGAAGATTTACACAACTAGTATAGTTATTTATGCTCAAGATTGTTATGCCTCACAAAGTCCCTTTCTTTATTATATATGTCATAAATTCCAGTGGCATTGACCATTTTTTGTTGTTGAGGACAATAATGTATTTATTTCCTTCCTTTTAGTTCTCTTTGTAGTATTTAATAAGTGGGGTTGACTTTTGTTTGCAGTAGTCAGCAAGGAGGATACGTGGTTTGATACTGTAGCTTCCTTAGAGTCTGACTCGGATGAGGACTTCATAAGTGTTCCTGGAGGTACAGGATTGTTTAATGTTCTAGCTTCTGTTAGACTTATCCTCATGCAGAAGCATTTCTTTGGAACTTCAAATTTTTAATTACTTGATTGTTGTTAAGACTTACAATTATTTTTTACTTCATAAGCTAGGAACACATATGGCATGCAGATATCATCTGTCACAGTGTTTTAATACATGGTGTGCAGACTTTTTACCTTCTGCAAGCGACACTTTAAGTCAACCATCAAGTGTTCCGGGATCACCTCACGCAAGCATTGTATCTGTAAAAGATTTCATGTCTAAACATGAAGGTTTGGATGACTCTACCTCAAAAACAATATTTGTTGCCAAAAAATCAGTGTCCAAATTAGTCAGTGATGAGAGTAGTTTGTATGCTGGATCTAGTGCTTCATTAGAGGTGCAAGTAAGTGCACTTCCTTCAATGAGACATGCAGGTGAGGTGGGAAATATCAAGAAGGCCAGCCCTTCAGCAACTGAAGCAATACAAAAAAAGCCAGTGTCAGAAGCTCCTGAAGAATGTTCTAATGTTTTGACAGTAGATACGCTTTACATCGAAGAGGGGAATACATATGACTACCCTGGGAAGCAGACAATTAAATCCTGCTTGCCTCGTTTTATTCCAAGTGTAAGCTTTACTGACAAGAAAAGACCGCTAAGTCCTGGTCCACCAGGGACCAGGAAAAAGGAAACAGTGATTAAGCTTTCTTTGAAGCGGCAGTCCATTGATGGATTTGAGAATACTGATTCTTGTAAGTCTTTCTGATGCTATATATTCCTCTACATGAGTTTATATTTTATTGGCGAGCTACATCCTTTTATTGTTTTGAAGAGTCATTGAATAATAAAGTTGAGGTTTTGCTGGCCAGGTCTTGCAAGTTTAGAGATGACCAATGCACTTGTATATTTATTTGAATTACAAATTTTGTGCTCGCTAGAATAAGTTCTCATAAACTATCCCTAACATTTGTTGGGTCACATATTTATCATCCTTTTCAGATTTTAAAATACAAATTTCAACTTTCTCAACCATGTAATCTAATATAATCTCTAATAAATATATGTGTGCATGTAGAGCCTGTGTTTACAGTTTTATTTATTCTACCAATGGCTGTCTTTTCACCTTGAGACACTTATCATTGTAACTTTTCCTTTTACCGACAATTGTTTATACTCTCCTAAAACATAATTTTTTTGACCATCTATGTTTCTATGTTATTTGTCACTTGTGGTACATGATACATACTACATAGTACATACACCTACAATGATCCTACATTGTACCATGTCTGCAACTCTTCAGGAAGGTTCTAGTCAATATGCATTTCAACATGTGGCAGTAATACACTTAAGTGAATTCAATCAAATGAACTAGCAAGGATCTCAGTTAGTTTTGCAAAAATCACTGATTTATCAGTGACATCACCAATTTCAAGATGTTTACTCTAAAACGAAAAATCACAATTTTTTGTCAGCTATTGCTGATTTCTGGCCATTTTGTCTGATTTAAAAAAGGGAATATATTTTTTAATTCTTAATTTCGCCAATATTTTCTTCATTTTTGCAGATGTCCCAAGTTCATCAGCCCCTGCAATTTTTGCTGAGGCTGATGTTTGCAACATTGATTGCAGCAGCATGATTGAAACTAGTTGTTCTTAACTTCTTATTAGGCTGGATTTTAATTTACATATACTGTTGATTTGATGAATATGGCTATAGCCTTGAAATCAGAAAGTGTTTTGGTGTGGAGCTCTTGGATAATGAATGTAATTTCAAACTGTTTTTTATTTTCTTCTACTATATTAAAACATCTTAAAAGGTTGTTTTTAAATAAGAGTTCTCAGACATCCTGTTTAACCTAAATTTTATCTGATATCTAAATGGATGTACTTTCACTCTTTATTGTTAGTGAACAGATTTCGATTTTTAATCTATTATAAACGATTGATTAGAGTTAATCCTTAAATTCCTAGTGCGCTTAGCTTGACCATATGTGATATTTGTATTTCAACTTTTGTATTTCTTCTGTCTGTAATTAATTTACATAATATCACAGATTACCATTTTACCATCGGGTGGCACAGGTTAAGATCACCACTACTTACGCATACTTGGGGGTTAAGTACTCACAGTCTAGATTTCGTTTGAGGAAAGCCTCCAGTCCAAGATCAACAGGGGCTATAGCTTCCTCACTTTCCTTGAGATATGGTGCTTTTAGAACCATTGCTAGGGCATATTGTCGAGGATGGAACTTATGGATAGAGTCATCAGATGCATTGTTTTCTGTGTTGTGGAGGTCTGGGGGCCTAGTTTGCTATAGTTGGATTAGGCCATTAAAGAGAGAGCTTAGGTTCTCATGCATTTCCACCTAAGTCACCAGATTCATTAGACAAAGATGAGAAGAGCTATAACCCACTTTCTTCTTCCAAGAATAAAATAAAAACAGGCTACTCGCTACCTCTGGAAATTATTTTGTATCGGTTGGCTCAGAGGTTGTTACTTTCAAAGGTCCCAAACAACAGGTCGAAGCATGCCAAGCTTTTCAAGGACTTTTTGAACTTTTTGAATGAACATTTGGTGGTTCGTGCATGTGCTCGTGAACAGGTGTCAAGACTGACCCTGAAGTGCTACGTTGAATTGGGCTCGATCATTAAGACCTTGCTTTGGGAGTCTGAACCCTCTATTATTGATGTTGAGAACATATCCTCTTTGGTGCTTTCATCAGCAACGTCCAACTCAATGGTTCAGGAACATTCACCTAAGGACAAAACAGAAAATGAACTGTTCACTTTTAAATTCTCTGATGGATTTAAGTATGGGGGTTTACGCAGTGCATTATATTAGATATCATTTTGGGATTCAACTGCATTAAGTAAGTCATTCACGTATGACCATTTCCATGAGAGGTAGTCGTAACTGACTAATTTCTCATGATTTTTGAATAGTTCACTTAGCACTCATTGCATCGGGTGATGCTCACAGGGGTGAAGAAGTGGGATTGAAACTAGTGAAATGTGGAGAACGAATCACATAGCATCAATCATCACTTCCGGGGCTTGCACCCGGTAACCAGGACTTCCCAGGAGGTCACCCATCCCAGAACTCCTCTGGCTCAAGCGCGCTTAACTGTGGAGTTTTTCCACCATCAAGCCTACTTAGCTTGCTACCCCATTTGCAATGAAAAATCCCATAATACATCTTTGGAAGTTTCAGTACCAAACACATCTTTAGAAAGGAAGATCAGATGTGGTATGTTTATTCATCCATCTTTACTGAAGAAATGTGTGCCAAGAACCATTTGCCTGAAGATGATGGGTACAGACAAGACAACATATATCCAAAGATGAAAGGTACTCATTTTCTGTAGGGAATAATGCCTTCTTTCTCTCAAAAACCCTGGCAAGCTTTGACAGCCAGCCTGTATGGAATGTTGATGATGCTATCTCTGTGATCAAAGGGTCAATACATAAAAAATTGGATATTAAGGAATCTAATCCATCCTGGACTGGCTGTGTCCAGATTGCTTACAAAAGGAAGCGATCAGATATTGAAGAAGAGGATCCTATTAAGTCCAGGTGAAGTATTAGCCAATAGCAAAGGGACAACAAAAGAAGTGGAAGATATGAATGCAGACAAATTACAATTTTCTATTTCTAGTGAAAAGGGTAGTACAACAGTACAATTTTCTCTAGTCCAGGTTATCACATAAATGTATCATATGCATGGTCAACAACTAACAACAGCAAAGACAATGGCACTTCTAGACATACACTATGCAAAGGAAGTGAAGCATGACTATGCTCTACGTTTGAAACTTCAGAATATTGCTAGTGGAAGTAGGCACACTGCCTGGGTCATGAAGCAGGGAGAGATCTTTTGTTGGAAAAAAGAATTCGGAGGTTAACTTGGGCATGGAGTGACTCTGCCATATCTGGGAACCTGGTATTAAATTCAGTCTGGTTCAGTCAGTGAAGCAGCAACTGGTGATGGCATTGCTTGAAGACAAGCAATCTTGGGTGGGGAGGACTATAATGTCCCCAATCCCATGAGCATGGTGATATCTTCCCACTAGCCTAACTCGCCTCTTTTAGGCTAGAAAAAGGGAAAAATTATTAAGGGAACAAAAGGAGTCTTACCCCCAACCCACTTTAATATTATTAAAATAAATAAAAAGGGGGCAAAAATCATTATAATTAAAAATGGGCAAAAGGTCACTCAGGATGGAAAAGTGACTTCTATAAAATTATAATTAAAAGAAGATCTAGAAGCTTGGAGAAGGCTCAATGAAAAATTATAAAAGGAGGGTGGAGCTCATTCACTAAACATTCTATCCCCATCATATCTTATTGTCTGTGAAGAGAAACTCAAGTGAGTTTCAGTCTTGAGGGTTTCAAGCGAAATCCTCACGCTAGTTTCAGTGGATCTTTTTCCACCCTTGCTAGTCTCTTCCAATTTTGGTGGACTCTCTTGCCACCCTAGTTGGAAATTTTACATTATTGGGTTTTACGGCTAATCTTGTTGCAAGTTTGGGATAATTGGTTTCTTGCAGGAGGACGAAGTTCAAATTATCTATTGGTACCAAGAGATTGAATTTTCTCAAGGTTTCAGTGAGCAATTTTCCAGAGGTCGAGTTGATTACTTGCACTCAAATTGAAGGCTAAGTTGTAGGATGATCTTCAGTATTTTTTCATGCCAAGGATAAGGCTGAATTCTTGATCACAAAAAGGGTCGAATTCTCCAATATTTATGATTGAGTTTCCTGTGCTGAAAGACTAAAGTTGTCCGCATTTCACCTAGGAGAAGAGCCAACTTCCACGTTTTTACAGTCAAGTCTGAATCAGAGATCCATCAGTGATCATTTGGAGGACGAATTGTCTCTCAAGGAGGCCAGGTTGATTTTGTTGGAAATACTGAGAGGGGGTGAATCAATATTTCCTTTAATTTAGATTACTTTAGATATTCAGAGCAACAAACAAACAAGAGACAGTATGCAAGAGTTTTTACTCAACAAACTTCGTTATGTATGGCTTACATACAAATTTACCAGATGAACTCGAAGGAAGTACAAGACTCCCCAAGGATTTTATGAGCCAATGCTCCCTAAATGAGTTTGGGCTCCTGTTCCAAGGAAAATTACCCAACTACAATCTGCTCCTCATCTATTATTGTCACAAGTTGTTGCCTCTGCTGCTGCACTTCACTGCCGCTCGTGCTGCCACTGTTGCCACTGCTCCAACTGTCCACTGCCGCTGCTGCTATTGTCACTTCTGTTGCCACTTTTCTAACTGTCCACTGCCATTGCTGCTACTGTCACTTCTACTGCGACTGCTCCAACTATCTACTTCCACTCCTGCTACTGTACTTGATACTGTACTTGAATTAAACACTTTGTTGCACATTGACTTAGTCACTCTGCCTCACAACATTCTGCTCAAGGAAAGCACAACACTGCCATACATCACATAAGTCATATATCAATGTCAGGGTTACTGCCATATAGATCATTGTCATCATGAGAACTCTCTGCCATACATATATATTGCCATCATCTGTGGATCTCTATCACATATCAAAGTCACTTTTTACAAGGTTACTGCCACTGTGTTTCATCAGGGTCACTTTTATCGAACAAGGTCATAGTATACATAGAAATCACTCATGCAACAGGGTCACTGTCATATTGAACACTGTCTCACTGTAACACAACCATACATCACAGATATATTGTTGATCATAAAACTTTTATTGCAAACTTCATTAATGTTGTGTCATAGTCTATAGAAGCCCTAACTGCTAGACTGCTACACTGAATCAAATTGTCAAGTATATTGATGCCTTTGCCAGTAGGTGTCTTCTCTGAAGTGCCTAATGCTGTAAGTAATGCAAACCCCAAGCAGTGATCTTTAGCAATCAACCATTAAAAAAAAAAATCCACAGATCTAGTAATGTTAACCAACATCTGCTCTAATAATAGTGCTCCAGGACAGGATGCTGCAAATCTTACAAAAGGTATTCAATTCTAAAACACTAACTCTCTGTGATATTCCCTCTTAGCAATATTGCTAAGGGGAAATATCAATTTTGCCCAATTTTGTCTTATTTTGTACTTGC
Organism: Pinus taeda; assembly: GCA_000404065.3. Taxonomy (NCBI): domain Eukaryota; kingdom Viridiplantae; phylum Streptophyta; class Pinopsida; order Pinales; family Pinaceae; genus Pinus; species Pinus taeda. The sequence continues at coordinate 278,784 of APFE030348424.1, forward strand.
ACTTAGGAAAAGTGGGTTTGGGGGTCCCACTTGAATTTTGGAGTTAAAAAGAGGCCCAAACATTAGGAGAAGGGGAGAAAATCGAATTGCTGGTGGTAAGTGGGGGCCACTCATAGAGAATTACGGCCCCATAGGAAGTATGTACTCATTGGAGGGCAATTGGTGGGGGAAAGTCAATGGCTGGGCCCACATGGGCAATTGGCAGGCACTTTAACAAAAGAAGAGGAGGCAATCATTTTTGGGAATTCTTGATCATTGGAGTTTTCTCTTAGACTAGCACGCTTGAGCTGAAGCCAAGTTTGCAGGTGTTGTTGAGCACAAGAAGTTTCCAGGCGGAAATCTCACCCCTTGCTTCGGTGGACTTCGAGTGCCAGGCAAAGGTGGGAGTCTCATCCTTTTTAGATCGATCCGGGAGCAGCATAGTGGGTGTGTGGAGGAGGACTGCGCTGTCCTTGTTAGTGCCACACATGGGACATGAGGAGAGAAAGGAGTTTGGGGCTGAGATTTTTGAGGGAGTTTGGGAAGGAGAATTGCTGGAGTTTTCAGCCATTTTGGGGACACACTCAGCAGCAGAATTTATAGGTGGGTCGAAATACCCAGCAGTAGGAGGAGCTAGGGGAAATTGGGCCGAAATTCCAAGGTCAACATTTGGCCAATTCCTTCATGGGTTTTTTGTGTGGTATTCGAGGAGAGCATGGGATTAATTGCCCGGAATTTTTTGAGCACTGAAGTAGGCCCTAACAGCTATTGTTTACAACCAACAACTCATATCTGGGTAGTTCAGCGTAGAGTTAGAGAGAGATCAGCCAACAGCTTTGGGGGACTTGTCTTCTTCACTTGGTCTTTGCTATCTTGCCTTAGGCAAGCCCAAGCGCACACTTTCCAAACATCAAATTGTAACCCCATGCTTTCATAATAAAATGGCTTAGCACAACACAATTTTTGGCTCTGTATCGTGTAATGATTTGTGTGCAATTTTTCTTTGTATTTTTACTATGGGTGCTTTGTTTATTACTGTAAATTTTCCTTAGTGATATTACAGTGGTATTAGAGCTCATAGTCTTGGCTCAGCCTGTGGGAGCAATATCAGTGTATGACACCAGAGACCAACATAACATAATTTACCAGAGGTAGAGGTACAGAAGTAGAGAGAGACAACGACATATTACCCCAGATTGAGTGATAGTTGAACTAGAGATCGAAAGGCTAAACATGGGGGATAACGACGGAGACATAAGGAGTAAAGAGGAGGAGTTTGCCCAACATCTTCTCAAGGCCGTGCAGGATTTGTCTAAGGGTATTGAGGAACTGAGGAATCAAAATTACAGTAATAACAGGGGCAAAAGGATTCAAGGGGAATTCCAAATTGGCAAGGGCTCTAGTACATCGTATCACCAAGGGGTTCATGGCCCCAATGCACCCCTCATTCCCAGCACACTACCTAGGTCCACTATTCCCACATTTATAGCATCCGGTGCTGGAGGGCCATAAGGGAAAGAGGAGACGCCCATGGGGGACTATTTTGTGGAGTATCAGTCCTATGGGGCTGACTCTAGAGAGGCCATTACCTTCAGGGACTTTTGCCAGCTGAAATATAATAACAAGGGAAAAGGGCAAGGTGGAAGAAGCTACACACATGGTACCAATTTACAATGCACCATGGGGAGATTGTTCCTCCCAAATGTCAATGGTTCATCCAAGATCTCAGTGAAATCATGGGTTGAGAAGTTGAATGTCTACTTCCAGCTCAATCAAATGAGAAAAGGAGAGGCAATTAAAATTTCCTCATTGCATTTAGAAGGGGAAGCCCATGACTGGTGGTTCCATGGGCTAACCATGATGGGCATGTCAGAGTGACAACCTATGAGGATTTCATTAGGAGGGTGCTAGAGCGTTTCAGGAGGAGAGTCCTGGAGGAGCATTTTGGGGAGCTGACAAGGCTCAAAAAGATGGGAAGTGTTGAGAACTACATCTCAGAGTTTCTGAGGTTGTTAGTGATGGTGCTTGATCTATCAGAGGCTAGGAGGATCTTCATGTTTGTAGAGGGGTTAGCAGAGCCGTTAAAGGGATTGGTGAAGTCCAATAGGCCCACTACCTTGTAGGACGTAGTGGGGAGGGCCCGAGATCTGCAGGACACTCTATCCAGGGCTAGAGCACCGTTACCACCTAGACAAGGTTTCCAGTAGAGGGGTTAGCAGAGACATTGAAGGGATTGGTGAAGTCCAATAGGCCCACTACCTTGTAGGACGTAGTGGGGAGGGCCCGAGATCTGCAGGACACTTTATCCAAGGCCAGAGCACCGTTACCACCTAGACAAGGTTTCCAGTAGAGGGGAAGAGACACTAGGGCTCCACCACTGAGAGCCAACCAGGGGAATGGACAATTAGATGAGGAGACTCCGAGAGACCTTCGGAGGAGGAAGTTGTGTTTCACTTGTCAGGAACCATGGGCACCAGGCCATAAATGTACAAGAAGCAAGCCCATTACATTGAGGTCTTTTTTGACAGTGACTTGGAGGATGATGTAGAGATGGAGGTGGTTGGAGATGACAACGTAACACGTGTGGAGAGGGGACTATGAAAATCTAGAAATTCCAAATCCTACTGCAACATCTGATAATATTTCTTTTATTTGTTAATTTACTGAAACAAATTATTCGCAGTTGTTTACAACAAATAGCGAAATACATACACTGCAGTCTTCACAAATTAATTACTGCGGTAAATAAATGTAAGGAAAATACTACCACAACAATAACATATTAACGCAGTTGTTTTTGGACAATTGTCCTCGGAAAGACCCAATGTGGGAAAACCGATGCAACAGATGAGGGTTTCTTTTATTATTCTTCAGCGAAATCTCATGTACAATCTATAGATAGCAGAATAGAAGAAGAGTCACTGAGAGAAATTTTTCAAACAAGTTTCTCCACTCCATGGTGAATTTCTAACACTTGAGAGGTCTTGTTGTACTCATGCTTGCCACGTTGCATCACCCTCTGCGTAGTGACTGCACTGTCCATGCGTCATTGCCTCTGCGTGGGTGATTTGCGTCCCTCTTTTGTGCTGCCTCTTCCTGCCGTTTCCTGCACTCTCGACTATTGTTGATACCCTTTCCCTCTCACCTAGAATTCACCCTCTGATTCGATTTCCTCTTGCCGAACTTTAGTCAGTGAGAAAATCGATCTACTTGGGCAACTGAGTATCTGCCTGGTGTGTTTTCCAAATGCCCGTCGAAGTCCTTATAATCCTCTTATTGATCAATCGACTGCCTAGATTAGATTCTAATCAATGGCTTAGATCATTTTGACTTGATCCTCGTCCTCTTCTAGAAGTTTCACACCCAGATTAATTAATACCCTTTAATTATTTTAATTTCCTAAGTTTAGACCTAGGCATCCATTAAAAATAATTAATTATTATAATAAAACTGTCTCTGGGTGGAATTTTCCAAAACGATTCCTGGGTATTTTGGAATACAAGTGTCCTAGCCTCCTTGCAAATTTTGAGGCTTAGAGCACATCCGATGCTACCAGAAACCAATACTCCATCTTAGCGAAGAATGTGCTCTAGTAATCAACTTGCTGAAGCATCACCCTGACTCTGTAACATCTCCCTTTGCGTTGTTGATGTCTGACATCACTGCGCACCAACTACTGTGCAAATGTTGCATTTGTGCTACTGCTGTCCCTACATACTACTGCCAACCACTGCATTTGCACTACAACTCCCTCTCATCTGATGCATCTGCAACTGAGAAACCATTTGTTTCCGCTATTGAAACGGTTTCTCTACCATACCCATTTGCTCCTTGAACTAGATGAACTTAGCTCTTCCTAGAGAGCCTTTGTGAGTACATTTGCTACTTGATCTCCTGTGGGAACATCTTACAGTTGTATTGCCCCGCGTTGAACACATTCTCTGATAAAGTGACACCTAAAATCAATGTGTTTCGATCGATCATGAAAAAATGGATTCTCAGAGAGTTTGATACAACTCTGATTATCGCAAAAAACACTGGTCGCTTCCATCCTGTTCCTGAACAAACTCTCAAGCATTTTTGTAAGCCATATAGCTTCGCACGTAGCTGTGCTGGCCGCCATATATTTTGCTTTTGCCGAGCTTAGAGCTATCGACTTCTGCTTCCTAGTGCACCAAGAGATCATTCCTGATCCAATGCTGAAGCAATACCCAGAGGTACTTTTATAATCTACTGAACTACCTACCCAATTTGCATTTATTACTCAATCTGACGTCATCTCCTCAAGTGTATTTCAACCCATATCCGACTGTTCCTCGCACATATCTAAGAATTTGCCTTGTTGCTGCCCAATGTACCCTTTTTGGTTCCATCATGAACTGACTAAGGGTGTTGACAGCGAAACAAATGTCTAGCCTAGTGTTGACGAGATACATGAGCGAACCAATGTGCTGTCTTTACAAGGTGGGGTCCACTTCCTTGTCTCCTGATGCATCTATTTTCTTCCAGTTAGTGATGATAGGCGTAACCATGGGCCGTGTTGTCGCGCAGAGTGTCTAGGCACCGCGACAATGCTCAGACCGAGGGCTGTCACCCTGATCCCCGATCTCTTCGTTTAAGCCATCTCCCTCGGCTAAGGGGGGTAGAACCTATGAGATAAAGGAAGACCAACTGAGAATCAGTTGGCTTGGGAGACATAGTGAGGAAATCAAATACTTGATTAAGGCTCAACAAAGATTATAATTTGATTAAAAATGATTAATACCAGTGCCTTATGGAGTTAATGAAAACCCAGTAATTAATTAGTTGTTGCTGCTTATGAAGTAATTTAACGATTGCTTGAAAATATTTACAAAATATCCAACATGTAACGAGCATTATACAATCCAAGCAATGATTAATTTCACCAAATGCAAGATATTCAAAAGATGCACAAAGTTCCAACAATTAAATGTCAAAATGATCGAATACTTTAAATAACCACAAAACTTAAAAGCTAACCACCTAGAATTTAAAAATGATTATGTTTGAAATTCCAACTCTAGGAAATTTATCACTTTCCAATAGTTAAACTCCAGATAAAAATCTAAGCACATTTAACTATAGTAAAATGATAAATACTACAAAAAATGCATCAAAAGGAATTTTTAATTAGTTTTTTTTCAAAAAAAAAAAAAAAAAAATTTATAATTTTTTAATGATTTGGATTTTTTTAAATGTTATTTATTTATTTATTTTTATTTTTATTTTTTTTTATTTTTATTTATTTTTTATTATTTTAGGATTAAAATATAAATCAAAATCATAAAGAAAAAAGACTAAATTCTAAATTCTAAAAAAAAAAAAAACTCTTTATGCTTCTTTTAGTTTATTTATTTATTTTTACGATGTACGATTTATTTTAAAATCAAAATCAAAACAAAACTAAACTTAAAAATACCTAAAGCAAAGAACTAAAACCTAAGTTAAATAAAATCGAAAGTAAAGAGTATATATTAAAACACACTAACCTAAGAAACAAAATAAAATTTTGAACTACAATCTAAATACATGGACCTAAAAATAAATACATAAAGATGTCTAACCCTAACGTAAACAATACAAAATTACACTAATTGCATAAAAGAAAGGGTCGAAGAGTGTTTGTTATTGTGTGTGTGTGCAGGTGACGACGGAGAAAAAATACGCAGGTGGTGGAGTCGTGGATCAGGAGTATGGCAGCTCGATGGCAGACAGAGGGCAAGGCTGGAGAATGCAACGAGGAAGGGACAAAGAAAAGACTACGATGAAGGATGGTGCTGCGTGGATGAGAGGAGATTCGAATGGGAGAGGCAAGCTGAAAGGAGAAGAGGTCCACGTAGCAAGGAGGAGCACATCAAGCAAATGGAGAAGGAAGATTCAGGCAGCTTGGTGGGTTTCGACTTGCAGGTTTGCGGATCAAGGGAGAACGAGGCAGTGTTGAATGTGAGGAACACGGAAAATCGAGCAGGGATGGGTGAAGGGTATGCGCAGAGGAATTTAACACCCGGACAGAGGTTGGATAACATTGCCGATAGTGGTGAGGATGGAGTTGCGTGAGAAAGGGACGCAGGCAGAGAGGACAGTCCTGGTAGCACGTAGAAAGGCGTGGTTTGGGCGGATCTGCGAGTAAGAAAGGAAACGCAGATAGCTGCATGTAGATGGCTAGCGTAGATGCAACAATGGATTAGGAGAGAACGCAGAACTAAGGGAGAAAATGGGACACAATGGCAGCAAAATGAACATGCAGAGGAGTTGTGGCAGCGTAGGTAGATTGAGAATGAAGCGTGAAATGGATGGAGAGTCTGTTGCATGCCCAGGGCAACATACACCCTTAAAAAAAAATTCGAAATTTTCCTGCAAAAATGAAACTCTGGGCAACAGCGAATACCCTGAAAAAACCCTGAAATTCCTTCAGAAAAACCTTGCAAGAACTGATCCTGAGGCCAGATCTTACCCTCCAGGGCCTAGATCTGGTTTTAAGATTGAATCTCACCTTTAGATCTGCAACCTATAATGACAAAAACAAACACCCAGAAACAAAATATGCAAGAAACAAAACTAAAAACCCTAAAACCAGCTAAATAATTACAGTATTCACAGTTTAAAGGCTCTAAATAGCCAGATTTATCAGTATGCCACAGAAATATTTTCAAAATTTTAAGTTCAATATGAGGTGCTTCAGCAAACCCTTCATGCATCCGCAACAGAAATTCTAATGATAAGCCCGGTACCAAAACCAGCTGGGCTCTTCAAAAAATGCAATCTGGGGGTTGGCTGGTTCAGCCGAGAACTTCCCTGAACACCCGGTAAACTCAAAATCAAGGATTTCCTACATAGCTTAATTCAACCATTAACAAAAGGAGAAAACGATACTAAAATCCAGATCTAATGGAGATACCTGCCATCATATTTAGAAATTTACTACCATTCAAACCCTACTGACTAAACAAGATACCTGTGTTTAAAATCACTCTTCATAAAGCTATCATCAATGACTGAAATTAAAGTCATGCACATAAATAAAACATCTTATTGCATTTCTGGAAGAGTAACACCAACATAGATTAACCCCAAAGTCTTTCTTTATTGCACATGAGAAATGACTACAAGAGAGCTTTCTTTAGCACACGACTCTATGATCGAATGATCTCAAATGACCCCTGACACCCTATTTAAAGAAAAATTTTCCAACGGCTAGTTCGAGTGATCCATGTCAAAGTGATCTTGATCGTCGATGAGGATCAAAATCTCTTTTAATCTCATCCACAAATTTTAAATCCATTTTAATATATTAAAAAATTAAAATCTTGCATTTATTTCCTCAAAACTTTGACTTATTATTATTTTATTATTTTATTTATTTTTTATTATTTTTATTGGAGACCCTTGAACTTAACGTTTGGAAAAATTACTTAGGACCTAGGACTTAGGACTATTGAGGGGATATAACATTTTCCAACCTTCAAGACACTTTACATCATGATTTTTACATTTTTACATCTCAAGGGGGAAAACCCATTTGACATAGACCCTCATAGACCACCCCAGTTCTGCGACACAAATATAATCTAGCAGATCAAGCAATTTGTAATAACCTAACCAAATAGTTAGGATTATTCCCAAATCACTTTTACATAGACTCGACCTAGCACACTAGGATTCCCCTAAGATTCTAATGAAAAATCCATTCTGGCTTTGGGGTTAGGCTGAAGGAAAACTCTGCTGACCATGGGTCGGTGAGACAAAAAACCTTTCGGAATGTAGATCATCACTAGAAGATTAGGTTTACCTAGGTAATTACATGACACAGATCTGCTAAGATTATTTACAATTTACACATGCAGACTGGGTTTACAAAATAATATGATTAGGCTGATGATAATAGTCGAATGGCACGGACATATCGATCAAGCGTTATCTCTTTTGCGAAAAAAGGGGGTGTACTGCTATGGGTAGTTGACATGTAGTGGTCAACATCTAGCTCTACTTGGGGACACGTTGCTGCATTATAGGAATGTGAGAATCCAGAATCTGCATCCACGCAACACATAACAAAACATAAGCAACATCCATCCAAAAATCATCATATAACATTAAGCACGGGAAAGATATAAGCTCTTCATTTATGAACTATCTAGTAACATGAAAAGGTAGATCTAATTCCAAAATATAAATGAAATGCTGAAAAGACAAGGAGTAGGGTTAGAAATACAGAGGATGCCCCATGGCATCAGATGCATTCAATATAGTGTATACTGAGCATTTCCCTTTTTTCAGGCAAATTTGTTGGTTGCTTCTTGGATGTGCCATGTCCAATCTTGCATACGGTAGGACTTTTTCCTATTCGAAAATCAAGTTGCTCGCAACCATCTGATGCATCAAATCTTTTTCTCATTTTCTTTCTCTTGCGCTTTTTCTTCATGGTAGGCTGTATCACTGGTGATGTGGAACATTCTGCTTCAAAACTTTTAGATGAAGTATGTAAGATATGCATGACATGTTTTTTTAATTCTGCATCTACTCTGTCAAGGATGATGGATCAGTCTCATAGGTGTCATGAGTTATAACTTGATCTTCTATGACTGGTGGATTAACTGTGTGAGCATAATTTCCCTTTTATCCAGGTCACCTTCAATTAGCCACTTTTCAATGGAACAAAGGACCTCATAATAAGCTGGAGTTTGTTGCAGCAGATAATGAGGCTTCTGATCTATTGGCATCGCCTTGTTTCTTTCATCCTCTGATTGATGCTGAAATTTCTGTACCTGTATCGTTATGGCATCCATCTAGCTAGAGTGTTCAACCTTCATAGTACTGATTTCCCTGGCATGGCCTTCCACCATGGTCAATAACTTATTATGAAGACATATCTAATTAGCTTCCATATCTTTTATTACTTTGTCGTCCTTTGCCTTTATGGTCATCAAGCAATGTTGCATAGAGTTTATCTTTTTCTTATGATTTGCTTGCAGGGTAGTCAACTGATTATTGTAATCGAATCTCATGATGGTCATTTCATCATCCATAGTCGACAACTTCTTCTGAATACCGCTTATTTCTTCCTGATAACTTGCTTCCATGGCAGTCACTTGATTTGAATGATTGAGTTCCGTGATCGTCATATTTTCCTCTAAGCCTGATAACTTGCTTTGCATAAAATTAATTTCTTTGTCATGATTAGCTTTCATGGTCTCAATTTCCTTAGCATGCTGACTTTGCATATCGGTTACATGATCAGAGTGTTTAATTTTCATGATTTCCATCTCCTTATCACATTTTTCTAGGTGGGTGCATAAAGTTCTCATGTCATTGGCGTAATCAGTTACAAATTTTTCTTGATTGGCCTCCATATTTTTTACCAGCCGCATTAGTTCTTCTATAATTTGCTTCTGATTTTCCCTTTCATGGACTTGATCTGCAATGGTACAGGTGGATGGCACATTCTGATATGAAGAATTGTCATGAAATCTTTCATTGACAGCTAGACCTTTCATAAGATTACTTTCATTTTGTTGCACAATTTTAGGGGCACAAGGCGAGTTGTCTTGATAACCATATCTATCTTTAAAAGCATTGACAATGTCTTGTAAAGAAATGAAAGAGTCTTCAGGACAATTATTAAAACCAATTCAAAACATCACCCTCTAAAGATAAGACAAATAGACACATTTTGACATTTTCATGATCATACTGAGGAGGTCTACAATATATGAACATTATATGAGAAAAACTGCCTAGATGCTTTCTATCAGTGATTGAATCACCACCCGAGAACAAAGACAATTTAGAAATGGCCACTTTCGGAATATCATGGAGAACATCAGTAAAAATGAATAATCCATGATGAATAATGAGGGACCAAATGGATGATAGAGAGATATCTCTGCTCAAGAAAATCAAGAGATGAAAGAAGTGGAGTTGCCACTTGAACATGAATCTAACTCTAGGATCCAAAAAGCAACAAACAATCATATATGAGGGAGGGCTTCTTGTCTGAGAATAAATGAATGAAATGGAGTCGTCACCCAAACAAGAAACGAACTGAGAAGTCCAGGTGTTAAAGGTACGATTAAACGATATGACGAAAGATAAGGTGATGAAAAGATCAAATGACGCCATGAAATGTTGGCCGTTTGACAGGCTAATGAATGGCGGAAAAGATGAGATGTGCCAAAAAATATTGACTTTGGCGGCTCGAATGAGAGATGAGAAAGATGAAAGATGAATGATGAATGTCGAATAAACCAAGGACAGAAAAAACTCATCACTGGCAACAACGCCAAAAAATGTTGTCATTGTCGATTCAAATGAAAAGATGAGAAATGAGAAGGAAGATGAGGAAATGTTGTTGAAACGCCAAGGACAGAAAAACTCTATCCCCGACAACGGTGCCAAAAAATTCGCGTAGAATGTCTAGGCACCGCGACAACCCTCAGACCGGGGGCTGTCACCTTGATCCCCGATCTCTCTGTTTAAGCTGTCTCCCTAGGCTAAGGGGGGTAGACCCTATGGGATAAAGGAAGACCAACTAGGAATCAGCTAGCTCGGGAGACACAATGAGGAAATCAAATACTTGATTAGTGCTCAACAAAGATTATAATTTGATTAAAAATGATTAATACTCGTGCCTTATGGAGTTAATGAAAACCAAGTAATTAATTAGTTGCTGCTGCTTATGAAGTAATTTAACGATTGCTTGAAAATATTTACAAAATATCCAACATGTAACAAGCATTATACAATCCAAACAATGATTAATTTCACCAGATGCAAGATATTCAAAAGATGCACAAAGTTCCAGCAATTAAATTTCAAAATGATCGAATACTTTAAATAACCACGAAACTTAAAAGCTAACCACCTAGAATTTAAAAATGATTATGCTTGAAATTCCAACTCTAGGAAATTTATCACTTTCCAATAGTTAAACAATAGATAAAAATTTAAGCACATTTAACTATAGTAAAATGATAAATACTAATACCACAAAAATACATCAAAAGGAATTTTTAATTAGTCTTTTTTAAAAAAAAAAAATTAAATTTTTTAATGATTTGGATTTTTTAGGATTTTTTTTTGAATGTTCATTTATTATTTTAGGATTAAAATATAAATCAAAATCATAAAGAAAAAGGCTAAATTCTAAGAAAAAAAACAAAACTAAAAACCTCTTATGCTTCTTTTAGTTTTATTTTTTATATTATATTTTTATGATTTTTGATTTATTTTAAAATCAAAATCAAAACAAAACTAAACTTAAAAATACCTAAAGCAAAGAACTAAAACCTAAGTTAAATAAAATCGAAAGTAAAAAGTATATATTAAAACACACTAACCTAAGAAACAAAATAAAATTTTGAACTACAATCTAAATAAATGGACCTAAAAATAAATACATAAAGATGTCTAACCCTAACGTAAACAATACAAAATTACACTAATCGCATAAAAGAAAGGGTCGAAGAGTGTATTTGTTATTGTGTGTGTGTGCAGGTGACGATGGAGAAAAAATACGCAGGTAGTGGAGTCGTGGATCAGGCATATGGTAGCTTGATGGCAGATAGAGGGCAAGGCTGGAGAATGCAACGAGGAAGGGACAAAGAAAAGACTGCGATGAAGGATGGAGATGCGTGGATGAGAGGAGATTCGAATGGGAGAGGCAAGCTGAAAAGAGAAGAGGTCCACACAGCAAGGAGGAGCACATCAAGCAGATGGAGAAGGAAGATTCAAGTAGCTTGGAGGGTTTCGACTTGCAGGTTTGTGGATCAAGGGAGAACGAGGTAGCGTTGAATGTGAGGAATGCGAAAAGTCAAGTAGGGATGGGTGAAGGGTATGCGCAGAGGAATTTAACACCCGGACAGAGGTTGGATAACATCGCAGAGAGGTGAGGGTGGAGCTGCGTGAGGAAGGGACGCAGGTAGAGAGGACAGTCTTGGCAGCACGTAGAAAGGCATGGTTTGGGCGGATCTGCGAGTAAGAAAGGAAATACAGATAGCTGTAGGCAGATGGCCAGCGTAGATGTAGCAATGGATTAGGAGAGAACGCAGAACTAAGGGAGAAAATGGGACACAATGGCAACAAAATGAACATGCAGAGGAGTTGTGGCAGCGTAGGGAGATTGAAAATGAAGCGTGAAATGGATGGAGAGTCTGTTGCATGCCCAGGCCAATGTACACCCAAAAAAAAAAATTGAAATTTTCTTGCAAAAATGAAACCTTGGGCAATAGCAAATAGCATGAAAAAACCCTGAAATTCCTTCAGAAAAACCTTGCAAGAACTGATCCTGAGGCTAGATCTTACCCTCCAGGGCCTAGATCTGGTTTCAAGATTGAATCTCACCTTTAGATCTGCAACTTGTAATGACAAAAACAAACACCCAGAAACAAAATATGCAAGAAACAAAACTAAAATCCCTAAAACCAGTTAAATAATTACAGTATTCACAGTGTAAAGGCTCTAAATAGCCAGATTTATCAGTATGCCACATAAATATTTTCAAAATTTTAAGTTCAGTATGAGGTGCTTCAGAAAACCCTTCATGCATCCGCAACATAAATTCTAATGATAAGCTTGGGACCAAAACCAGCTGGGCTCTTCAAAAAATGCAATCCGAGAGTTGGCTCGTTCAGCCGAGAACTTCCTGAACGCCCGGTAAACTCAAAATCAAGGATTTCCTGCACAGCTTAATTCGACCATTAACAAAGAGGGAGAAAACGATACTAAAATCCAGATCTAATGGAGATACCTGTCATCATATTCAGAAATTTAACTACCATTCAAACCCTAGCGACTAAACAAGATACCTGTGTTTAAAATCATTCTTCATAAAGCTATCATAAATGGTTGAAATTAAAATCATGCATAGAAATAAAACATTTTACAACATTTCCGGAAGAGTAACACCAACAAAGATTAACCCCAAAATCTTTCTTTATTGCACATGAGAAATGACTACAAGAGAGCTTTTTTTAGCACACGAATCTAAGATCGAATGATCTCAAATGACCCCAGACACCCTATTTAACGAAAAATTTCCCAACGTCTAGTTCGAGTGATCCATGTCAAAGTGATCTCGACCGTCGATGAGGATCAAAATCTCTTTTAACCTCAATTGTCGAAATTTTAAATGCATTTTAATATATTAAAAAATTAAGATTTTGCATTTATTTCGTCAAAACTTTGACTTATTATTATTTTATTTATTATTATTTATATTTTATTTATTATTTTTATTGGACCCTCGAACATAGCCTTTGGAAAAAATTACCTAGGACCTAGGACTTAGGACTTTTGAGGGGATAAAACATTTTCCAACCCTCAAGATACTTTACATCATGATTTTTACATTTTTACATCTCAAGTGGGACAACCCATTTGATGTAGACCCTCATAGACCACCCAGTTCTGCAACACAAATATAATCTAGCAGATCAAGCAATTTGTAATAACCTAACCAAATAGTTAGGATTATTCCCAAATCACTTTTACATAGACTCGACCTAGCACATTAGGATTCCCCTAAGATTCTAATGACAAAATCCATTCTGGCTTTAGGCTGAAGGAAAACTCTGCCAACCATGGGTCGGTGAGACAAAAAACCTTCTGGAACGTAGATCATCACTAGAAGATTAGGTTTACCTAGGTAATTACATGACACAAATATGCTAAGATTATTTACAATTTACACATGTAGACTGGGTTTACAAAATAACATGATCAGGCTGATGATGATAGTTGAATGGCACGGACATATCGATCAAGCGCTATCGCTTTTGCGAAAAAGGGGGTGTACTGCTATGGGTAGTTGACACGTGGTGGTCAACAGGCCCATAATCCTGCATTTTGAATCTCTTCAGAATCTCCGTAGCATATCTTCCTTGCCCAAGGAAGATCTTCCCATTCTTTTTCCAAACTTCCAACCCTAGAAAATAATGGATCAACCCCATATCCTTCATGCCGAATTTTGCTTCAAGATTCTTCTTGCAATCCTTTATGAGCCTAGAAGACCTTGTTCGAAATAAGTCATCTAGATATAATACCAGAATAAGTGGCTCATTCTCCACCATTAAATATTAGAGATTAGGATCAGCATCACTCTTGATGAATCCCAACTGCTGCAAGTAACTATCATTCTGACCATACCATGCTCTGGGTACCTGCTTGAGCCCATACAGGGCTTTCTTTAACCTGCATACATGAGTTCTCTTTTCATGAGTCTCGAAGCCTTCGATCTATTCTATATATACCTCTTCTTATATCACCCCATTCAAGAATGTTGTGTTACATCCATTTGGTGAATCTCCCATCGCATTTGAGCTGTTAGGGATATAATGGATCTGATTGAGGTATGTCTAACTACTGGGGCAAAGGTCTCCTCATAGTCTATTCCTTCCTGTTGTGCGTACCCCTTTTCCACAAACTTAGCCTTGTACTTCTCTATACTAGCATTTGCAGCGTACTTGATCTTCTAGATCCACCTTGATCCTACAATTGAACTATCCTCTGGTCTAGGTACCACTTTCCAGACATCATTCGTCATGATAGAACTATACTTTTCTGCCATGCCATCCACCCAAACTTGGTGTTGTATGACTTCTTGAAAACTGGAGGGTTCTTCAACCTGTGCTACCAAGGCTTGGTACCTGTTAGGTTGTCTACGTTGTCTCTTGTCGATTCTAGGAGCTTCGAAAAACGCATTTGCGTCCTTCAACATCTTCCGTACTTCCCTGCTGGTTCTACCACTGGTGGTGGGAGGCTCAATCAAATCCTCCTCCTGTTCTTGTTGTTCCGTCTGCTGAGCACTTCCTGGATCTCCTACTCCTGAGGAAATACTGGTGTTGGTTACGGTACTTGATCCTCATATTTGTCCTCTTGCTTGTCCTTGCTGCTGTTGGACTAATAGAACATTTGTTGATTGATCTTTTGTTGCCATCTCTCGAGAATTTTCTTAAAGCTCTATCTTCCATGAACTTTGCATCTCGTCTTACAACAATTTTCCTGTTGCTTGGAATGTAGATTCTGTATGCTTTTGAGGCTCGCTATACCCTACAAGGTACCTCTTTTTTGTAGTCTAATCCATCTTGCTACGCTTCTTGTCTGGAATGTGACAATATGCCACAGTTTTGAATATCCTGAGATGACTCACCTTCAGCTTTTTCCCTGTGAAGGCTTCTTTAGGCGTTTTCTTCCCCAATGTTCTGTGTGGAGTTCTATCCTGGATATACACCACTGTGTTGCATGCCTCTGCCCATAAGAATCTAGGCAAGTCCTGGTCATATAACATAGCCTTTGTTTCCCTGACAATTGTTCTATTCTTATGCTCCACTACTCCATTCTATTGTGGATTATATGGAGCTGTCCACTTTGTTTTGATGGCCTCCTTTGCGCAAAAATCTGTGAAGTTTGTATTCGTATATTCTCCACCATTATCTGAACGCAATGCCTTTATCTTTTTCCCTGTCATGTTTTCTACGAGAGCCTTAAACTCTCTAAACCGATCAAAGACTCATCCTTGGTCTTTAAGAAATAGATCCAGTTTTTTCTAGAGTGGTTATCAATAAAGGTGACAAAGTTCTTGCCACTGCTAAGAGCTTTCGTAGACATTGGGCCACAAATATCTGAGTGTACCAATCCCAACACGCGTCTTGCTCTGTTGTCGCTTCTGGGAAAAGTTGCCTTAGTGTATTTCCCTAGTACGCATCCTTTGCATACATCATCATGCCCAGTACTGAGCACTGGAACTCTTGTAATAGTCTCTCTGAGCATCCTTAGTGCTCCATGGTGTAAGTGTCCCATTCGCTTATGCCATAGTTCATTCAGTTCCTTTTCCCCATTATGATTACTGCCTATTAGTGCCATTGGAGATTCGAGCTACAATCTATACAATCTATTGCTTCGAGCTCCAATTTGTCTCTTCTTCTTCCTGCTGGGATGTTTGACATACACTTTCCTTCCATTGAAGTATACATTGTACCCCTTGTCCTATAATTGGGACACTGAAATTTGATTCATTCTTAACCCTGACACGTGCAGCACATTAGTAGCTCTTATGCTGGTTCCTGCTTCTGTCTAAAATGCTATGGTGCCTCTCCCTACTAGAGTACACTTTGTTCTGTTTCCCATAGTGATCTGGAAGTCCATCTGCTCTTCTTAATAGGTAGAGAAGTACTCTCCTACTCCAGTCATGTGAGCTGAAGCCCCACTATCAATATACCAAACACCTGCTGATGTTGAACTTGACAAACATGCGAATTCTTCTTCCAATCTGGAAGATAATACATCTTGACTATCCATGTTGTTCCGTGCTATTCTCCTTCTCTCGACATTTTTCTGCCCCATCAACTACTGCAGAAAACTTTGTCCCACTTGAAGACTGCTCAACGCTAGATCTGCTACTGCAATGCTCACTCTGCCACTGACAAATCACTAACTGGAAATGTTACCTCTCTGTCAACTCACTCAGAGAGAGATTTTCCTCGAGAATCTTTCCCTCCTGGCTTGGACTGCGCAATCCCTCTAGGGATTTGATTTGCTGCCTACACAACACTTCGATCTCCCTCCTCTTCAACGACGGGCTCTTCTAGTCTGCTCTCTTGCTTCATGTTCGCTCCGATACCATGTGAAAATATGGAAATTCCAAATCCTACTGCAGCAATTGATAATATTTCTTCTATTTGTTAATTTATTGAAACAAATTATTCCTAGTTGTCTACGACAAATATCGAAATACATACACAACAGTCTTCACGAATTAATTACTGTGGAAAATAAATGTAAGGAAAATAGTAGCACAATAATAACATATTAATGCAGTTGTTTTTGGACAATTGTCCCCTTGAAAAACCCAATGTGGGAAAACCGGTGCAATAGATGAGGGATTTTCTATTATTCTTTAGCAAAATCTCATATACAATCCACAGATAACAAAATAGAAGAAGAATCACTGAGAGAAACTTTGCAAACAAATTCTCCACTCCCTAGTTGATTTCTGACTCCTGAGAGGACTTCTTGTCCTCACGCTAGCCACAATGCGTCACGCTCTGTGCAGTGACTACGTTGTCCCTACGTCACTGCCGCTGCGTGGGTGATTTGTGTCCCTCTTTTGCGCTGCCTCTTCTTGCCGTTTCCTGCACTCTCGACTATTGTTGATACCCTCTCCCTCTCACTTGCAACCCACCCTCTGATTCAATTTCCTCTTGTTGAACTTCAGCCAGTGAGATAATCGATCTACTTGGGCAACTGAGTATTTGCCTAGTGTGTCTTCAAAATGCCTATCGAAGTCCTTATAATCCTCTCGTTGATCAATCAACGGCCCAAATTAGATTCTAATCAATGGCTCAGATCATTTTGTCTTGATCCTTATCTTCTTCTAGAAGTTTCACACCTAGTTTAATTAATACCCTTTATTTATTTTAATTTCCCAAGTTTAGACTTAGGCATCCTTTAAAAATAATTAATTATTTTAATAAAACTCTCTCCGGGTGGAATTTCCCAAAATGATTCTGGGTATTCTAGATTACATGTGTCCTAGTCTCCCTGTACATTTTGAGGTTTAGAGCACATCCAATGCTACTAGAAATCAACAGGGGCCACCACCACCACCACCACTAGGGGGTTCTCCCTTCGCACTAGCAGGAGGGGTCCTTGCATCTCTATGTGGGGTACCCAAGTTTTTGACCTTGAGACTCCGGGGCACCATGCAGGGTAGCGTGTCTCTATTTTGGTGGACAATGAGGCTATCCAGAATTTCATTGAGGCACAAATGGTACAGAGGAGGGGCATCACAACTGAGGATTTTGAGGGATTTTCGATTATTGTGCCGGGAGCAATGTTTTACAAACCGGCCGGGTCAGAACCAACCCGGCCGAGTCATTCCGGGTCGTTACCCCTGGCAATGAAACGGTCAACAAAACGGAACGGTCGGCCGTGTCAGCAATGACCCGGCCGAGTCACTCAATGACTCGGCCGGGTCATCGCTGACTCGGCCGACCCGGCCGGGTCCACTAAAAAACGGTGCAATCTTTTATGAGTATTCTTGGACTGTATTTCTGGGTTGTTCTATTACTTTATCACTGTGTATCTCTTAATAATAGTTTAATATGAAGACTATAAACCACCCAGGTTACAACGATACGAATCATGACATTGTTTTACAACATTTCTGAGTATTGTTCACCGCTCTAATCGCTGGTCTGAAGTCTAGTACTACACACATCCCACTGTCTGTTATTACATATAACCAACAACTAAAGATTACACCTTCAGCAGTATGCACATTATGCACTTGACAAGATAGTTGACCGGAAGACTCATTGGAACTCAGTTAAAACAAAGAAATTTTTATTGCAAATTGGGAATATTCTAGTTGGAGACATTACATTCATAACTTTGATTTCCAGCAACTCTCATTAGGGAAGCCTCCCTTGAGCCAAAGGAGAGTTGGCTTGAAGAGCAGAGGAGGGTTGGCAAGGTGACAATGGCTAACCTTGTAGTGACCCAAATCTATCATTTCAGTGCTTGGGGTTTTTATACTTTCAGGATGACAGACTGAGCAATAACATCATCAGCCCAAAACTATTTCAATTCGAAGAAAGGATATTGCAATTATCTCATCCAAAGATGGAAAAATCATTTAATCTGTTGAGGTCTCTCTTCGTCAAATGTATCTTGCTGATATCTCATACATGATAGGTAGGCTTTTTAAATTTTAGGTCAAATCTATGCTCCGTATCTCAACTTGTATTAGACCAAAAAACTTAAGCTTAGACCTATAATCTTGCTCCCACATTTATTCATCTTCACAAATGTCATAAGCTCATACCTAATATCATCACAAGTAGAATTGTCTTGTTAATTCGGCTTTGATATCACAGATTCACAACACATACATTCTTTCTAGCTATATGTATAATGTCCCCGACCACATAGGAAGCTTATGATGTAGTCCACTAGCCTAATGTGTTCCCATAGGCTAAAGAGGGGAAATATTTAATAAAGGGGACTTAAATTGCCCAAGGAAAACATTATAAAGTCTAAAAAGGAGAAAGGGTGATACAATGGATTGGTTCATGAGCCTACTTTGATCATATGTTGTCTTCCATCTATATTATAATGTTGTGTGTTTGGAAACATGAATGAAAATCTTTAAAATTATGTTTAAAATCTTCAAAATTATGTTTTTTATCAAAAAACTAAATATTTAATGTATTTTTTACAACGACCGAGTCATTGAAAACGAGTCGGCCGAGTCATTACCGTTTCGGAGTCGGAGTCGGAGTCATTGCTCGGCCGAGTCGGAGTCGGAGTCGGAGTCTTAAAACATTGGCCGGGAGATAGAACCATGCAGTGCACATTCTATGTTCCCGCCTTGACAGTGACCATGGGGAACTATTCAGTGACAAACCACTTTTTTGTGGTGGATGTGTCAGACACCAATGTGGTGATGGGTGTCCAGTGGCTCTATTCGATTGGTCGAGTCACTACTGATTGGAGGAAGCTGAAGATAGAATTCACAAGGCTGAATGGAAAATTTGTTTTGCTGCAGGGTATGCACTCTTACCCTCAACAGACTGTTTTGGCCCACAGGATGGACGCTGATTTGAGGCATGGTGACATTTAGTGGTCCATGGAGTTGAGGATTTTTTAGGCTGGGGGTTAGCCCAAGCCACCACACCTAGACATACAGGGTATTTTGGATAGGTACCCAGTGGTGTTTGGAGACATACCACTCAGGCAACCCCCTGACCGGGGTTTTGAGCATACTATTGAGCTAGAGCTGGGCATACAAGTTGTGATTACTACCCCGTACAGACATCCCAAGGCATACAAGGATGAGATTGAGAGGGCCATTCACAATTTGTTGGCACTTGGTCACATTAGGCCTAGTTCCAACCCTTTTGCTTCATCAGTTGTCCTGGTGAAGAAGGATGGGACCTTATGCATCGACTATTGGGCCCTCAACAAGAAGACCCCGAAGAATCGTTACACTATCCCACACATAGATGAGCTGATGGATGAACTAAGGGGCGCTAAGTTCTTCCCCAAGATTGACTTGCGTGTGAAAATTCCTAAGCTGGAATCCCTACTGCAGCAAACTGATGTTACTTCTCCTACTTGATTAAATCATACAAGTTACTTATTGTCTTCTACGGTAAATTTCGAAGTAAATACATTTGCAACATTCATGTAATTTACATATATGTGGAAACAAAATATTGAGCAAGAAAGAACAATGCAACACATAGGACACAAATATTTTTGGACAAAGTCTTCGGAAAAACCCAATGGTGGAAAACCAGTGCAGCAGCTTTGAGGGTTTTATTTTTATGCAAGAGAAATTCTGAGTACAATTCTAGGATGTTCAACTAGCAATCCATTACAAAGAGAATATTGAACAAAAGACTGGTGAAATGATCTCACCTTGTCATTGGAGAATTAGTGACTGATCCTTCATCTCTGGAGGCTTTGTGCCACCCTCTGCGCAAAATTGCGACACCCTGAGCAACTTCTGCATTACCCCTCTTGGGTATTACGCTGGAACTCCTCCGGATCCTCTACTGGCTGAGAAATCGACTTTTCTGCTTCCTAGTCTCACACCCTGGCTTTCGACAACTGAACATCGACTTCCCTCAGCAGGAACTCGGCTTCCCCTCACTGACTGCGCTGCCTCTGCGTCAGCACTGCGTAGGCCAACGTTAGTCTTCCTCTGGACGTCTTTTTGTCCTCTCTCTGCCTTGTACTCTTCGGAAATTCCTTCTCTTGGATTCTCACTGCCCCTCTACTGCAAAATTTCCTTAATAGATTTTCCTCTTGAGAACTTCTCATCTCAGAAAATCGATTTTCTCAATCTCTGTGTGTGTTTTCCAAATGACCCTCAAGTTCCTTCTTATATCTTCTTGTTGGAAAACCAACGGCCTAGATTAAAACATAATCAAAGGCTTAGATTGTTTTGACTTGACCCATGGCTTTTTCTAGAAGTTTCACCCTTGATTAGATTAATAGCCACTAATATTTTAATTTTCCTAAGTTTAGACTTAGGAACCCCATTAAAAATATTAATCATTTTAATTAAATCATGTTACGAATAAAATATATAAATAATATAAATATAAGTAACGAGGATAATTGTAATAATTATTTGTTAATTAGTAATTAGGTTGAAGAGGCATGTCTAAATGAGACATGACTCTCCATGAAGAGACACTTGCTTGGTATCTAAGCAAGCCTTTCGTTCTCATTGTAAATCATTCTAATTCTTATTCTTATTTAGACATTTTAATATATAATATTTGTATCCTCGTGGATATTATATTCCAAGTCTTTTGGAGTTACTAATCTGGAGAAGGAACTTTATTCGCTTCATTGGTATCAGAGCAGTCGACCCTTTGGCCACTTCGCCACTGCACAAAGCTCGTTCTCTGGTCATTGGCCCTTGGCCATCAATTGTCATCAACCTTGTTGTTGTCATAACTTGAAGCGTTTCACTACACATTGGGAGATTCTCCATTTTTCAGGTCTTTGGCCATTTTATTAAAAAAAGAAAAAGAAAAAAAAAGTGTCAAAGAACGAAAAAAATATTAATAATAAAAATCCAGGTCATTGCCCACGCTGTCGACGATGTCAAGATACCGCACAAACTCTAGTCATTGACAGAGGGTTATCACAACAGTCATATGTCGCTGGAGCCCATTCGCACAAAAAAATGTCGCTTTTGCTCGTGCCCCTTCTCAACACTCCTGTCTCCTGTTGCAGCTGCACCTGCCATTCCTGTCTAAACCCAATACTCAAAGCCGCCGCAACCTCTATCGTCGCTTGATTGCCCGATTGGTCGCTCAACAGACCCCGATGCAGCATTCTAGACATCACTGCATGACCCTTTAACCATTCTACCTGTTTGTTGCTGCCGCCATAACCACCAGAACATTGTCGCCGCTTTTTGAGCCACGTCTGCACGTATACCATCAACATCGTCAATCGCTACCCATACACTACCGCCACTACTGCTTGAAACCACGACCATCAATATCTCTGCGGCTCCAACAACAACGCCAAAGTCCATACATCGACCAGTGGCTAGGACCATCGCATTTCTTTGTACCATCGCGTCCCTACGACGTTGATATTAATCGACAAATTAATCCTTTTAATTAACAATTTGATATATTACATTTCAAGTCAATCCGGAAAAAGTTAAAGGAAGAATTAAATTAAAGTTTTAAAGGTTGGCCTTTGGTATTCAAAAATAAAATAAAATTACTTGACATATATATCAAGGTTATATAAGGTGTGGTGTTAAAAAGTGGAAGGAAGTTGCATTTGAAGTGAAGGAACTTCATATCTATTAATATATATACAATATCATTAAAAATATTACACTACATAAAGTGTAATAGATTAAGGGAAGTATCATGGTATTAAAAAAAAAGTTTTGTATAAAAAATATATATATATATATATAATAAAATATATAAATGTAAGAGGAAAATTAGTAGAGTAAAGGCTATTTAAAAGAGGAGAATATTTGGAAAAAAAATATACAGAAAAAAGGGATTTATTTAAAAAAAAGTGATTTAATAAGTATTTAATATTCAAGAAGCAAAAATTGAGTCTATTACAAAAATGAAGGGTATAAGATTCCCACAAACCTTTCCCAGAGATGGTAAAGCGTTATTTAACATTAAAAGAAATCTTGCAAGAACAGGTGTTATTGTTTTTATTTCTCCGACAGAAGATGCAAATTATATAACACCTAAAATCGCAAACCAACTAGTGATTCCGGAGTCAAATATAACTGAAAAATTAGACTTTTTTCGCAATAAATATATGACATATGCCAATTTATAGTTAAATATTGAAGATTATACATTTGTATTGCAATTCTCTGTTCAAACCTTATGGAACAATCAAGGTGACATTATTTTTGGATCACCCTGGATGGAAATAGTAGGATCTGTCATCTTAAATACGAAGAAAAAGTTTTTAACATTTTCTTACAAGAAGAAGAAAATAACACTCCAAGATGTTACATTGAAACCAAATTTAGTATCGCAAGAAGATATATCAGATATTTCAAAAGTAATTTCTCAAGAAGGTAAAAAAGTATTACAAAATATGCAAAATGAAATTGACAAAATCACTGTTGACAAAAATGAAGAAGTTTCTAGACTTAAAAACCATAGTGAAAAATCACTGACGCAAATTAAGAAACTTAAGAAGGATAACTTATTATTCACATTATAAGTTAGTAATATTGGATTATTTACCCTAGACTAGTATTATTAGTAATATTAATTTGAAGTTAATAATAGCAATAATATTTATTAACATCTATATAAAACAATGGTCACTTAAAAAATATGGGATTACCCTAAAATTAAGTATTTAATATCAATTATATTTTCTTAATATAATTATTCCCTAATATTGATACTTTTTAATATTAATTCAAATTTAATAATATTATTAATAATATAAATTTATTTTAATAATTTATTTAAAAGATTTAAAACAACCCTGATCCCTCCACCTGGGCCTTGGTCAATTCTAGCCTTTAGAAGTCTTTTTTATCCGTTGCTCGGTCAGATATAGTTGTTGGAATAACCTGCATTCCCTATTTAACTTATCACTCAGGTTTGATCTTCAACTTGTCCTGACGATGAACCACACTGGTTGGTTCGAAACGCATCGACAAATGATTTTTTATTTGATTTTGCCTAAATTATTCTCTCAAACATATTATGGATCACAGAAGTCTCAACTCTATAAGGATATGAAGTCATTAGAAAACAAGGTACAACAACTTATCGAGAAGGAAGCATCAAATTTAGGAATTCAAGTTGAGGACAAAACAAGACAACTCACAACTCAGGAAGAAGACAAGCAAGTTGAAGAAAAGACGTGCTTGGATGTTGCAGTTCGGATGATAAACACCCCAAGTGAAGGTTTGGTAACGAACTCAACAACATTATCCCCTGAAGTAAATCAAAAAATTTCCACACACCTAATAAGGGAAAGTAAAGTCCCATATCGACATCTGAATCATGAGAGTAGACAACTCAACCAAGCTACGTATCGGGACCATTCGGATTCGAAACAACAAACTATTGTTCCTGATAATAGTGATATAACCTCAATCCATTCTTATACTAACAAGTCGTTACAAAATTCCAGTGATCACAATACTACACAAAAGATTAATATAGGATGGTCTGATCCCTTCTCAGTGCAACAATTTTGTTTGTCACTTAGAAGATCATATCAGCTTGTATTGACAAAGATGATTGTTCCGAGAGAGAATGTCATTTGAAGCTAAAAAGGAGATCAAGCCTTTTTCATCGAAAAGCTTTGAGGACAAAACTTTTTGAGGAAGAAGACAATGTTACGAATAAAATATATAAATAATATAAATATAAGTAATGAGGATAATTGTAATAATTATTAATTAATTAGTAATTAGGTTGAAGAGGCATGTCTAAATGAGACATGACTCTCCATGAAGAGACACTTGGTTGGTATATGAGCAAGCCTCTCGTTCTCATTGTAAATCATTCTAATTCTTATTCTTATTCAGACATTTTAATATATAATATTTGTATCCTCATGGATATATTTATATTCCAAGTCTTCTGGAGTAATTAATCTGAAGAAGGAACTTTATTCGTTTCAAATCACTTATGGGTGGAATTTCCCAAAACGCTTTCTGGGTTATTTGGAATACCTATGCCCAAGCCTCCTTGAAAAATTTGAGGCTTAGATCTCATCCGATGCTACCCCAAATCAACACTCCCTCTTAGCGAGGAATGTGCTCTAGCAATACACTGCCTCTCTGCATACTGCTTTGACTTTGAAGCATCGTCTCTGCGCTGCTAATGTCTAACGTACTGCCCACCAACCACTGCGCTGCTGCTACTTTTGTATTGTTACCTTTGACACTGCCACTGCGACTACCATTGCCAATGCTACATTTGTACTACAACTCCCTCTCAAACGCTGCATCTACTATGCTGCTACCATTGCATCTGTATTGCAACTCAATTACTGAGAGAAGTAACTGAAAACACCCAAAACTGGACAAGTATCCAGTGGATACTCCTTGGCGCTGAAATCTTGATTGCTGCTAGTTCCATTCTGCCTCTGAAGCCACTGTGTTGCTGAAGCTCTGCATTGTGCCTCCTTGCATTGCTTCTTCTCTGCTCTGTGTTCCTCAGTCTCTGGCTCTTCTAGCCACTACATTTGTCGAATCAACACTCCATGGCACCAACTGAAACTCCACCATCCCGCTACTCCTAATCATGGGCTCCCGTAGCAAGGTGATGATCCAAGAGGTGGGCTCCTCAAGGATCCTACCCATCTGCAGTCCTCTCGACTATAGCTCTATACCAGCCCACCTCCCTCCTGGAGGTATCTCGGCTCTCATGGTGAACTCCTCGTGAATCTTTGCGGTTGCAACCATCAGATCATGCTTCTAATCCTTGTCCTTTTTCTTCAAAGTACATTGCGATGCATAGTGACCTATCTCACCACATTTGCAGCACTTGACCTTGGAGACGTCCTTCTTTCATCTTTGTTGCCCTTGCTGCCCCTTTGATGCAAGGGTTGCGTTATCCTCTTCCTCCACTTTGGGCTTCGACCCACTGCTGTCGCTGCTCCTGTCAAGTTTTACCTTGAGTAGGTCTCTCCTCAGCTCTTCTTGTTCCAGAGATGCCCACATCTCGTCCCAACTTGGAAATGCTGCCCTGCCCAGGATACTCTAGACAAAGATTTGCTAATCATCCGAGACGAAATTTAGAGCCAGTCTCACTAACTTCAAATCCTGAGGTGTATGTGTTGCAAGACAACTCATCACGGGTCTCTTTCAGTTTCGTGAGGAACGGATCCAATCGTTCCCCCTTCCGCATTTGAGCAGATCTCAGCTTCTTCTTTAAGTACATCTTCCGCTGCTCGGAAGTTCCCTGATACAGTGTGGCCAAGGCATCCCACATCTCCTTAGCAATTCCTTTGCTAGCAACGTGGTGCACCATGTGATCTTTGACTCCATCCAGGATTTTCAGCGGATTTGCATCCATAGGTTTAACCACAATATTATCAACATACATCTTGAGGGCATGCTCATGTAGCAAGAAGGTCATCCTAGCCTTCTAGATGGCATAGTTGGAAGCCTTGTCCAACCTATCTTGATCCCTCAAGCCATTGGTTGCCATCTCCTTCAAAAATTGTCGAACTGTTCCCTCTTTCTCCCTATTGCATAGCCCCTGGGCTGACTTACGCACTCCCTGATGGAGCTGGTAAGTTGTTGCTCCTTTGCTACTCAGCAATTGAGAAATGTTGATTTCCTCAGCAAGAAATCACTGAGGAAGTATTCCCTCACTATGCTCTGCTGCTTCTTTCTTCTGACGTCTTTTCAGCCCGACAAAACTACCTACTAAAAAATTTGCATCCACCAATTGCTCCTCACGCTGAGGCTCAACACTACTTCCTCTGCCATGGAAAAATTCAAACTAGAAGCTCTTTCTCTTCGTCAACTCACTCAAAGAGAGAGACTACCTCGAATTTTCGATCATCTGGCTGGAACTACAAACCCTCTTGGGTTTTGACTTGTTGCCTCCTGCAACTTTTCGATTTCCCCTTTTGCTCAGCGTTGGGGTTTCTAGTTCTTCTCTTCTTGTCTCACCTGCACTAGCTCCGATACCATGTGAAAATACCTAAGCTGGAATCCCTACTGCAGCAAACTAATGTTACTTCTCCTACTTGATTAAATCATACAAGTTATTTACTATCTTCTACAGTAAATTTCGAAGTAAATACATTTGGAGCCTTCACTTAATTTACATATATGCAGAAACAAAATATTGAGCAAGAAGGAACAATGCAACACATAGGACACAATTATAATTGGACAAATAGTCCCCGGAAAAACCTAATGCGGGAAAACCGGTGCAACAACTTTGAGGGTTTTATTATTATGCAGGAGAAATTCCGAGTACAATTCCAGGATGCTCAACTAGAAATCCGTTACAAAGAGAATACTGAACAAAAGACTAGTGAAATGATCTCACCCTATCACTGGGGAATTAGTGGTTGATCCTTCAGCTCTGGAGACTTTGCGTCACCCTCTGCGTGGCCTCTGCGCAGAACTGCGTCACCCCTTTGGATCCTCTGTTGGTTGAGAAATCGACTTTTCTGCCTCCCAGTCTCACACCCTAGCTTCTGGTAACTAAACTTCGACTTCCCTTAGCATGAACTCGACTTCTCCTCATTGACTGTGCTGCCTCTGCATCAACACTGCGTAGGCCAGCGTCAGTCTTCCTCGGATGTCTTTCTGTCCTCTCTCTGCCTTGCACTCTTCGGAAATTCCTTCTCCCGAATTCTCACTGCCCCTCTGCTGCAAGATTTCCTCAATCGATTTTCCTCCTGAGAACTTATCACCTCAGAAAATCGATTTTCTCAATCTCTCTGTGTTTTCCAAATGACCCTCAAGTCCCTTCTTATATCTTCCTGTTGGACAACCAAC
The DNA here is from genome assembly GCA_000404065.3 of Pinus taeda. Lineage (NCBI taxonomy): Eukaryota > Viridiplantae > Streptophyta > Pinopsida > Pinales > Pinaceae > Pinus > Pinus taeda. Next base: position 306,292 of record APFE030348424.1, read on the forward strand.
GACCTAGATTAAAACATAATCAAAGGCTCAGATCGTTTTGACTTGATCCATGGCTTTTTCTAGAAGGTTCGCCCCTGATTAGATTAATACCCATTAATATTTTAATTTTCCTAAGTTTAGACTTAGGAACCCCACTAAAAATATTAATTATTTTAATAAAATCACTTACGGGTGGAATTTACCAAAACGATTACTGGGTTCTTTGGAATACTTGTGCCCAAGCCTCTTTGAAAAATTTGAGGCTTAGAGCATATCTGATGCTACCCCAAATCAACATCGCATTCGGGGTACCGTCAAATTAGGGTGAGGGATCAGGACGTCCTTAAGACAACTTTCAGGTGCCACTATGGGCACTTTGAGTTCTTGGTTATGCCTTTCGAGCTAACCAACGCACATGCCACCTTCCAATCCTAGATGAACCACGTGTTTTGTGGGCAGTTACTGAAGTTCGTGTTGGTGTTCTTCAATGATATTTTGATCTATAGTGGGATCTAGGAGGAACACTTGCAACATTTGGAGACAATATTGCGTATTTTGGAGGAGCAGTAGTTTTACGCTAAGTTGTCCAAGTGTGAGTTCGGTTTGACAAAGATGCTTTATCTAGGGTACAATATTGGGGAGGACGGTGTGAGATTCCATGAGGAGAAGATCAGGGCAATTTGGGATTGGCCACAGCCCTGGAACGTGACAGAGTTGAAGGGTTTTGTGGGTATCTGCACCTACTACAGGATGTTCATGAAGGGCTTCTCTCAGTTGGAAGCTCCCCTGATCGATTTAACGAAGAAGGGGGTGCTTAGGTGGATAGATGGGGTGCAAGAGGCTTTTGAGTGCCTCAAATAGGTCATGAGCAGATGCTCGGTGTTGGCACTCCCAGATTTTGCACAACCATTTGTACTTGAGTACGATGCATTAGGGGAGGATGTAGCAGCAGTTTGGATGCAGTGGGGACACCCGATAACTTTCGATAGACGAAAGCTACTGCCCCATGAGAGGTTGTACTCCATTTATGACAAAGATACGCTAGCCATCATGCATGTACTAGCCAAGTTCACGAAGTACTTTGTGGGAAACAGGTTCTGGGTCAAGACAGATCACAACAGTCTCATATTCTTCTTGGAGCATAAACAGTTGCAGGAGGCAACAAAAGTGGATGAGAAAGCTCCAGGCATACGACTTTGACATTGAGTATGTCAAACGAAAGCACAGCATGGTAGCTGATGCATTGTCCAGGAGGCCAGCTACCATTTCACTAATGAGCATTGCACCAGAATGGAGGGCATAGTTACTAGTGGAATATTCCAAAGACCTATTTTCATGTGAGGTCCTTGATGGTGCAGTGGTGGATGACCGGTATAGGGTGATGAACGAGGTGATTTACTTCCGGGATCAGATTTATTTAGTAACAAACTCCTAGTTGAGGGAGAAGATCATGCAGGCTACCCATGACTCACCATTAGCAGAGCATCGGGGGTTTACGAAGACATAAAGGGCCATTAGGGAGTGTTTTGCATGGAGGGGCCTTAAGGATGATTTCTCTGAGGCATGTTTGAGAGTGTGACACATGCCAGAGGAACAAGGGTGGGCAGACACACTTTTGGGATGCTACAACTTCTTCCTATCCTCGAGGGGAATGGGAGAGTGTGTCGATGGATTTTATTATTGGGTTGCCCATAGTTCAGGGCAAGGACTGCATATACGTGGTGGTGGATCGATTGACAAATTTTTCCCACTTTTTCTCCATCTTAGCCCGGTCTTCGGCCTCACAGGTGGCCAAACTATTTTTCAGGGAGGTATTTCGGCTTCATGGTCTCCCGAAGACCATTGTCAGCGATTGGATAGCAGGTTCATGGGGGGATTTTGGCATGAGTTGTTTCGACTAGTGGGCACAAAGCTCACTCCAAGTATCGGTTATCACCCCTAGACTGATGGGTAGACAAAGATAGTCAACAAATCGCTGGAGGGTTACCTACGGAACGATGTGACAGGCCATAGCGAGCATGGATACGGTGGTTGCATTTGGGCAAGTAATGCTACAACACAACATACCATATGTCCCCATTCAGAGCTTTGTACATGATGTTTGGAGACAGAAAGGCCCCTAGGGCCAAGACTTGGATACAGGAGAGCCAAGATATCTTTCGGGCTCTCAAAGATACCCTGCAAACTTTGCAGAACCAACAAAAGCTCTATGCAGACAAAGGCCGAGTAAAGAGGCAGTTTGAGGTTGGGGATTTGGTCTTCTTGAGACTTTAGTCGTACAGACAGTCGATACTCAAATAGAAGGGGGCCGAGAATCTCAAGCCTCGCTTCTATGGGCCATACAGAGTCGCCCAGAGAGTTGGGGAGGTAGCATACGAGTTGGAGCTACACCCAGGGAGTCGAATTCATAATATTTTTCATGGGTCTTGCCTGAAAAAGGCACTAAGTCAGAAGGTGACTGCAGATACAGAGCTACCACCCATGGATGTTGAGGGGCACTTGTTTCTGGAGTCGGAGGCTATTCTCAACACCCGTGAGAGGCACTTGCGGAATAGGGTTATCAAAGAATTTATTTATCAGATGGAGGAACTTGCCAGATGAGGATGCCACTTGGGAGGGAGAGCAGATACTTTAGCATCCTTCATTGCAGTTGCTTGAGGACAAGCAATATTTTGGTGGGGAGGACTGTGATATTCCCACTTGGCAATATTGCTAAGGGGAAATATCAATTTTGCCTAATTTTGTCTTATTTCGTACTTGCACTTAGGAAAAGTAGGTTTGGGGGTCCCACTTGAATTTTGGAATTAAGAAGAGGCCCAAACATTAGAAGGGGAGAAAATCAAATTGCTAGTGGTAAGTGGTGGCCACTCATAGAGAATTTCGACCCCATAGGAAGTACGCACTCATTGGAGGGAAATTGGTGGGGCAAAGTCGATGGCTGGGCCCACATGGGCAATTGGGAGACACTTTGACAAAAGAGGAGGAGGCAATCACTTTTGGGCATTCTTGATCATTTGAGTTTTCTCTTAGACTAGCATGCTTGAGTTGAAGCCAAGTTTGCAGGTGTTGTTGAGCACAAGAGGTTTCTAGGCTGAAATGTCACCCCTTGCTTCGATGGAGTTCGAGTGCCAAGCCAAGGAGGGGTCTCATCCTTTTCAGATCGATTCGAGAGCAGCGTAGTGGGTGTGTGGAGGAGTTCCAGTAACAATAGTGTAGGGACTGCGTTGTCCTTGTTAGTGCCACACGTGGGATGTCAGGAGAGAATGGAGTTTGGGGTTGAGATTTGTGGGGGAGTCCGGGAAGGAGAATTGCTGGAGATTTCAGCCATTTTGGGGACACTTAATAGCAAAATTTACAGGTGGGTCGAAAGACCCAGCAGTAGGAGGAGCTAGGGGAAACTGGGCCGAAATTCCAAGGTCAACATTTGTCCAATTCCTTCATGGTTTTTTGTGGGTTATTGGAGGATAGCTTGGGTTTAATTTCCCAGAATTTTCTGAGCACCGGAGGAGGCCCTAGCAGCTATTGTTTACAGCCAGCAGCTCATTTCTGGGCAGTTCAGCGTAGAGCTAGAGAGAGATTAGCCAACAATTTTAGGGGACTTATCTTCTTCACTTGGGCTTTGCTAGCTTGCCTTAGGCAATCCCAGGTGCACACTTTCCAATCAGATTGTAATCCCATGCTTCCATAATAAAATGGCTTAGCACAATGCAATTTTTGCTTCTATATCGTGGATTGATATGTGGGCAATTTTTCTGTGTATTTTTACTATGCATGCTTTGTTTATCATTGTAAATTTTCCTTACGGATATTACACTCTATTGCAAGATGAATTCACTTCAGGATAAATATAGTGGTCACATAGTATGGCTGATATATATACCCTATACCAACTTATCCACTTCAAAGATTCGCTCCAGCTGCTTAGATCAAACTTCTAATAAGGTTGTCTTGATTGTTTTGATAGGGACGCAAGAACATGTATAAGTATGTATATACTTTTTCCTCTAGACCACTATAGAGGTAAGACTAGGCCGAAAACTAACACAAGTCTACACAATACTCCGTCCAGTGAAGGTATTCACCAGCATTAAGACTTATCCTCACTAGGAAAGATGCCTCAGGTTATGTGCCTCACATATTGATGATGGTCTAGAATAGATTAGGATGTGCTCCTTACATAGCAACATTGTATATCATAATACATCCATGGAAGCTCTTCCTTGAAGCCATGCTCAAGAAAGTATTCTTTGTAGAAACATTGTTAGCAAATATTCTAATGCTCTTACCCATAACTGTCCATACATATCACAATGAACATTACATCAGGACAAACACAACTGCGAGTACAAAATACAATCCAACCACATCAAGAAATCCAATGAAAGCCTTCAACCACCCCCGGCGTGGAATTGGACGAGGGTTGCAAGGCACACGAGCTTAATCAAAGAGATGCCAAGGTAGACAAGAGTTGCTTTCACGCATGTTCCAAAAGTATTGTATTCAGATCTGGTCTTGAGTTGCCCAAGCTCAAACTTTTACCTAAAATATGCCAAGTAAAAGCGCTGCAGAGACACCCAAGATCACCCTATCATAGAACTGGAACTTTCACATAATACAACTATCTAAGTGGGTTCAAATAACCACAGTAAATACTTTGAGAAGATTCAGATAATACAATTTTTTTTATGAGTTTTCCTTTCATGAAGATGCATCAAGATCCAACAACTACAAGGTCATGTGTGTGAAATATTCAGGGGACAACGAGAGGCTTTAACGTCTTGAATATGGTCTGTCTTGAATTTGAGCCAACATTAATCTGCAAGAACAAAATCAATCCCCAATGAAGCCCATTCTTAAAAGATGTAAGCCCATAACATAGATACTAGACCGTAGGCTTGTACAATTATCAACAACTTTGTGCCCTAAAAGGGCTAAAAATTTCTTATTGAATGTGCCTAAGAATGTTGTCGTCCTTCAGAGAAAAGGGTCAAGTAGGCTTGAAAGAAAAAATGTGGATTAGCCTTAGAGATATACAACTAACCAATAAAACACTAGGCTCAAACATAAGGGAAGAAGACCATATTAATTCCACGTGCATACAAACTTTCGGAGCCTAACGAATCCCAAGCTCAAGTATTAACACAAACCCTTAATCAAACGCCTCCTCAAAATATTTAATGAGCTCTGCCACCTTCTTTGCATACGCAAAACTGTAGAAAAAAGATCCACTGTAACAACGACTTTAGGAAGGCATGATCATATCCTTGGAACAAAGACAACTTCACCTACAAAAGAAAGAATTCAACGTATACCCATGACAAAAGAACGCCCGAACGAACCCAACACTTTGAGCATTCCTCAAGATACATTTGGCTGCAGGGACCTCAAAAAGTAATACGTGCATTCGATTCATACTTTGATGAGGAGAATAAAACCTTTATATAGTTTGGAGGAGACATTTGACTAGCATATTAAGAGGGAAAAGAGAATATTTGAATTTTGAATTTGCACCAAACTTTCCCTCTTATATAGGACCTTTTATTTTCTATCTAAAATTTGATCATTATGAATTTTGGGATTTTATTAATTAAAATTTTTCCCAAGTAGGGTTATCCTTATAATGGAGAGTTCCCTGGATTTCAATAGTTAATGTTGTCCCTTCATCTAATGAAACGTGCCATAGACTAGCCAATATTAAATTGCCACATCATCTCCCTTTGAGGTTTTGGACCACAAGGAGGGTGCACCATCTTTGATTGGGCATATCTCTCACACCATGAGGACCCACGAATCGCTCCACATCAACAAAATCATCATGACAAGGAGAATCCAATGTCGAGGGTTTCAAGGCATACCCAGTGATTTGCATCTTGAAAATCTCCAACAATTGCTGGGTATGGTCATCGTCTAGGGAATCCAAACCCTATACCTAAGGTTTCATCAGTGCATCATCTCATCCATGCATACCAAAGTACTAAGGACTTCAATGACAATATCCTGCACCCGCTTTGGCATCACTAACAATATACTCAACAATCTCCCCTTTTGTCATTGATGCCAACACACTGATCATCATCAGGGGTGCTGCATAGGCTCCCCTTGACTTCATGCTTCTTTTCTTTTTTCCTTTCAAGATTCTCTCCCCCATTGACATCAATGGCAAAGGGTGGATAGCAAGTGCTTTTTAATGATAACATCTTCATTTGACATGGCTCCCCCTGATAATGTGCTTTCCTGCTGCATCATCTCATACACAAGCCCTCCTAGTATTGTATTCTCCTACTGCATCATGTCTTCCAGTACATAGGAGCCCCTTGACAATGCTCTCTTTTGTTGCATCATATCTTCCGATTGTGCGGGAATTCATTGTGGAGTCTGTTTTCTCCGCCAAACCCTGGTGATCCTGTCTTCTTGCCTAGTGAATGTCTTTTCTTTTTTGTTTTGTCAGGTCCACTTCAAGCTGCTTCTACAATCTCGTTCAAAATGGCCAAAGTTGTGACATAGGAAGCACTCTATTTCTAGTCTAAACAACAGATCAAATGTGTTGTAACTTTTGCTGTCATAGGCATATGGGACTTTGTCTTGTACCAGGGCGGTACGTATTTCGGATCATGATCATTTTGATCAAGAAAGGAACCACCTCCTAGATGTTTTTGAAAAGAATGGATATAGTAGACATTGAGGAATCAAAGCTTTCAAAAAAGCAGAGAATCCTAAAAAGAAACAACCAATGGATGATTGTACAAGCAAGGTTCACCTTCCCTACATTCTAGGCACCATTGATAAGATTTCACACATCTTAAAAAGGAATAATATAAAAACCACTTTCAAACCCTTGAATACAATTAGCAAATGTCTGAAATCGGTAAAAGATCCTATTAATCCTAAACACCATAAAGGGGTTTATTTAGTTCCATGTTCATGTGGAAAATCCTACATTGGTGAGACTGGTCATTCTATATTAACTAGGATACAGGAACATGCCACGGACATCAAACATAATCGATCCATAACCTCAGCTTTGGCTGAGCACTCAAGCAAAACCAATCATCATATTTGCATCGAAAACTCGTGTTTTGGCCAAAATCGATCATTATCACCATGGAAAATTTAGAGAAGCTATCGAAATAGGAAAACACCCAATAACCTCAACCGTGATGATGGTTGGAAAATTAGTGATAATTGAATTCCTACACTAACTGGGGATTCCACTGTCTCCTAGGTACTCTAGACCCCTTCTTCTCTTGATGGTAGACCTATCCCTAAAATCATTAAATTTATAGGTCAATAAGTTCATTTTAACCCAAATTGACCTAATCAAGAACTAAATAAAAACTGGAAACCTTTCAATCAGTAATAAATAGAAAACCTAATTGGTTAGATTATAAAAATTAGAAGTTTTAATTATCTTGTAACAATGAAAACATTAATGTTAATACAAAATAAATTTAACATTAATAATTCAACGAACTAATCAATACTAAAACTTTTGGTTAATAGATTTATAACATTAGAGTATGTAAAACATTATAACATCATAGATCATCATAATAATATTAATTAATCTCAAAATATTAATTAATAAAAAGAAATATAATAACATTCAATTAAGTATAATAGAATTTGTAACAACGAAACATTAATGTTAAACCAAAATAAATTTAACATTAATAATTCAACAATTTTTGAAAAAAAAAAAAAAATTATGTAAGTTACCGAATCTAGTATTAAATAATAAACTAATAATCAGCATAAAAATATAAACATACAAATATGAAATAAACCAATAATCATCGATAAAAATATAAACATTTAATAATAACATTTAATCAATTAAACTAAACTTATTTCTGGACATTATCAGACATGTCGGCTCCATTCATCATTATACCATCCCTCTCCTATATTTATTACCCCATTATAATCTGACTTTTTCACACATCTGATCCTTCTGATCCTAATGATGAACCACAGAGGTTGGTTCGAAACATCGATACAATAAAATCATGAATGCGATGAATCCGGAAGACAAGACCACACAAAATGGCAAAATTATTAAGGGAATTTTCCCCTTCTCCACAAGCAATCCGACAACAATCTGCTCTTTGAAACTGGCCCTGGAATACCCTTGCACAAGCCTCTGTGCTGCCTCTATGCAACCTGTAACTTGCATTGCTCAGAACTACCTCTGAATCAAACATTCTTCCTGCTGCTGTTGCTGGAAGTGATTCTCTGGCCCTCTGGAAAATTATCTTGGCCTCCAGCAACTGAATCGACCTCCTCTCCAGCAAAATCAAACTGCCTCAATGAAGATACCTGTGCAGTCCTTGCGCCACCTCCTGTGGAATAACTCGACCTCCTTTGGCTGACTCTTTTGGCACTGGAAATCTCCTCCGGAATCTCTACTGCTGCTCCTCTGCCTCTGCTACTAATCTCCTGGCTCGAATTCTTTTCCCGGTTGAATTTCTGCTCCCTAGGAAATTTGATCTGCCTAGATCATTCACCCACTCGATGTATCTATCTCCATCCCAACATCTTGCTCTTATAATCTCTTGTTAGTGAATCAACGACCATGATTAGATCCCCATCAATGGCTAAGATCATCTCAAACTCAATCCGTGTGAGTTTCTAGAGCATTCTTACACTTAGGAAATATTTAATTATTGATCAATTAACTTAATTGAGTTGTTTCTAGTTGTTTTCTCCTTAAACATTTTCTAGGTTTTGAAGATCATGTGTTTCTTAGCCTCTCTGACCAAAGTCGAGCCTAGAACACTTGTCCAATGCTACAAAAATTAACGCTCCCTCTTAGCGAAGATGGTGTTATGCTATTATAACATTCTCCCATACGTTATTGATGTCTGACATCTGTGACAATTTGTCACTGCCAACCAAGCTACTGTGCGTACTTTGATTCATCTGTAGTTCAAGACTCCCTCACTAGTATTTGGCAATGTATAAGAATTTCAACTTTGTTTGTTCTAGAAGCTTGGCTGCTAGTATTCTTTTGAGAATGAGATTAGTTCCTTGGTTACCTTTCATAGTATGTGGAGAAAGAGGTATGCAGCTGCTGGTCAAGGTTTTTTTTTTGATCAAGGATGCCAAGTTGTTAGATGTCCGGGCATATTTTGATTTTATTGCTATTCTAGTTTCCTAAGGAAGAGGATGTAAATATCATTGTATATACACTTCCACTTTTTGTGTTCTCGTCTGATGTAAATATATCTTTGTGAATATGATTAAGTTTTACCAAAAAAAATGATAGTAGTGAGTTTGGGTTTCACCATGGATACACTGTGATTGCTTGGATGGATGAACTTGTTGTTTTCCATTTAGAATATGCTACGAAGGCACTTGTAGAGGAAGAGTTCTTAACTTCTTATTGCAAGCCTCTTGGGCTCTAATGAAGTAATATTCAGCTCTTTTGAGATTTATTGTTGATGATCATGGCTTCCAGATATTTGAAGACAATTTTAAAGGAATGTGTTTCTCTGAAAAAGAAGAGATGCTTCTGGCTTGCTTTATTCCCTGAACAATGAGTTTGTGTTTCTTCTGGAGAAGAGTTGCTTCAAATAGAGGAGAGGAGGGTCTTCAAAATTTATGGCTGATTTTACAATTTCTTGCAGATTCCTCAAATCAATTTGTAAATAAACCTATAGCAGGTGCTCAGGTTCCATTTTGTCCAGCAGAGAAAGCGATGCAAGATTGTTGGTCATTCATTCAACCTTCCATATTCAAGATTCGTGGTGAGAACTATTTCAGGTATGTGAAAACAAATTTGTATATTTTCTTTGGAGGATTATTTGAATTTTAGTTGGGGAAAATAAGGGGTGAATTCTGACTACCTGTGAATAATGCTTTACAGCACATGTTTACTATTTTTATTGTGAAATTAAACTCCATTTATTGATTCAATTGTTAGCTATTGCATGGGTAGTTTGATAAATCACTTGCAAACTAAAATACTTGGGATGCTTATTGCAGGGACAAGAAAAAGACTTCTGCACCAAACTGTGCGGCATATTGTCCATTTGGCGTAGATGTTTTTGTATGTCCAAGAAAAATAGATCATATTGCTCAGTATGTGGAACTTCCTAGCATGGAATCTAATGACAAACTGCCATCTCTTCTGATAGTAAATATTCAGGTTTTTTCTCATCAATAACTGTTTACATAACAGCGTGACAGCATAAAAGATAGATTCATGCCACATTGAAGATAGTGCATATTCTAGAATAGATGAAAAGTGCTACATTAGGATTCTTCCATCAAGACTGTAAATTTCAACAGGTCTTTGACATATATTTGGTTTAAACCTGTAATAGCATAACCAATAGATTGCCTCTGAAGAATTACTTCTTTTCTTCTCATATGTTTGGGAGATTGAGCTGTCCTGTGGTCTTTATTATCATCATTTGTCATCTGTTTAATTGACTTTGTGTAATTCATTGCAGCTTCTTTTCCTGTATTTATTTCATTTTATTAGTTTTTGAGAGGAATAATTTATTTTTTCTTTCTGTAGATTCCATCATATCCACCTACAATTTTTCTGGGTGACAGTGATGGCGAAGGGATAAGTCTCGTTCTGTATTTCAAGCTTTCTGAGAACTATGCGAAGGAAATCCCTCCTCATTTTCAAGATAGCATCAGGGTAAGAATATAAGATGTTCATAACATGTTCCTGATTTCTGGAAAGATAGTTGTCTTATCAATTTGCTGTAAAACTATTTGTGTATGTTATACTAGGATTTGAGATACTTTTGTCTTACAGATGATAAAGTGTTAATATTCATTCCAGTAAACAGAAGAATTATTCAAAATACTGTATTCTAGACAGATTTATAGACAAAAATATGACTGGTTTATTGTAGATTTCTGTACCATATTGGAAATGTTAGCTTCCTGGTACTCTCAAAATTTTATGACAGTCAATTTCCAGTCGATGCCTAGAAATGGTATGGCTGGGTACCATTTCTAAAAGAAATTGTCAAGAAATAGACAGCTTGGAAACAAATTTTCTTGGGTGTTTCTTTGTCCATGGTAGCATATGAAAAAGAGAAAATTTCATAGATTATTTTAAAAAATGCAAACAAAAACAGACAGACAGCTCATGTTATGGTGTGAATGTAATTTGATTTATAGCACTGATACATTCCACATGGTGGATAATTGATAGATCAAAGCAATTTCGAATGTGGCCACAGGGATAATAATATCTATCAAATAATATTTATCTAATTAAAATGTCACAAAATCCAAAATGGGCAAATGGTGAATTATTACATCAATTCCACATGGTGGATTTGCTTTGAGTCTTGCATGGATTTTGATTCACTTAATTATCTCTTATGTGCTTAATATGCACAATGAGGGGTTTCTTGTCCCAGAACCCTCCAGACACCACTTCTCATCTCATACCAGTTTTGCATTAATTTTTTGTTTGTCGTTTGAAAAAATCTCCTATAAAGGTGTAATGTTCCAAAAAGGAAATAACAGTGATAAACAAAGTAAAATACCATACAACACCAAAATATTTAAATTTTAAACAACAATCAAACACCCACAATTTACACTAAAACTGCACCAAAATTCACTCATTTTATTATATATGGAGAAGAGTACAATGCATGAAATATGTGCACTTGGGCTTGCCAATGCCAGTTAAACAATCCTAGGTGAGAAAGATGCTATCTGGATGCAGAGAAAAGGCTTCTCCTCAATGTTCTGCATTGGCCTTGGAAATTCTGCAACTACTGACTGGAAGAAACCCCTGTTTGAGCTTCCAAAGTGCTCAAAAAATTCTGCCAAATTAATCTTGAGCTCTCCACCGAAACCTAGAAAAACCCAGAAAGGGTTTGGCCTATCTCAAAGCCAAAGTCAAACAAAAAATGGTGCAAATTCCCCAACTAACTAGTTATTCGCCCTACTATAAGAATTAGAATTTCAGACCTGAATATCCCCTAGAAAATTCTGCAAAATTAGTCAAAGACTCCTCTCAGTAAACCCGCAAAAACCCAGAAAGGGTTTGCACTAAATCCATTGACCCCTGGTGACCCCCAACAAGTGCAAATTGCCCAATTAGGCCATAAAACACCACACGAAACTGATACTGCTGAATTAAGCCCAAATCCACCACTGGAAAATTTTCCCAACTTTGGCTAAATTCTCCCTTGAAGAATACCTCCAATCTTCGATCCTTATCTCTCTTTCGTCTCTATTCCTCCAACCCCTATGCACTTCCAGAAATGTAGAATTTTGGCCTCAAGAATTCTCTCAACTGAGCCCTGTTAATCCCCACAAAATCTCTGGCTAAATTAGGGAAAAACCCCTGCAAATCTTTCGATGCTCTTCTCCTTCGTAATTGATCTCCCCACAAGTAATTTGAACCACTTTTGCACCCTGGAGGAAAAACGTACCAGTTGAAATAACTTGCAAATATGCCTAGTGGAAACACCGAATTGAGCTCCTCAAATTGCCTCACTAGGGAGACACTTGAAGTTCTCCGAAATGAGGGTGGAATTCCCGCTCAGAAATTTCTTGTGTTGAATAGAACGGTTGTCTTTGCTAAGCAGCTCAAGAGAACTAATTTTGGATTTTCAAATGATCAAAGATACCAATTAGAGGTCTCCAAGCTCTACTTATAATTTGCTAGCCCTCTCCCTTAGTGGTCCCAACCATCCACTAATAAAATATTACTTTGTCGCCATTCTTCATTAAAATAATAATTTCCACTTTTCTCCTACAAAATAATATTTTCACCTTTTATTTAATATCAAAAAATTGGCAAAACTCCTTAGTGAATTTTACTCACAAAAAAATTGGTCCTCCCTGCGAAAAATTGCTTGTCTTCAAGCAATATCCTGTTGCTCCAAAAGCTAGCCTAGCCAATTCTAGGGTCCCAAATGTGCCATTGAACCACTCATTGTTGAACATCTTGCCATACTTGTGAAAATTCCTAATCTTCAAGAAACACCTACTGCAGCAAATCTGAATCCACTTCACCTACTTGATTTTAATATACATTATCAAGTTTTCTCTGAATATTGAAGCAAATTACTTCTGCAGCTTACACTTTTTAATATTTGAATACATGAAACAAAAAATTGAGAAAAGAGCAAGCTACATAGGACATAATTATTTTTGGACAAAATAGTCACCAGAAAAACCCAATGCGAGAAAATTGGTGCAGCAACTCTAAGGGTTTTGTATTATTAAGCAGTAATTTTGAATACAAATGTTGGTTGCCCTCTCAGGAAACTAGCGACAGAGAGAATACAATGGCGGAAAATCTAAGTTAGTTTTACCTCACTTCACCCGGCAAATTCCAGCTGGTCTAGCAGCAAGACTGGCTAACCCTGACTACTACTGCAATGGCCTTGCGTAGGCCCTTCGTTAGCCTTTCAAGCTCTGTGTCAGCCCTGTGCTATCTCTTCTGCCCACTACGTCAATCTTCCCGGCTATTCCAGTAGTTCCCTAGCGGTTTCGGCTTTCTACGTGGAGGGAAGCTTTCTGTTTCTGTGCTGGCCCTTCTGGCTTTGCGTCAGGCCTACGTGGGCCCTGATTGGCCCAACGTCAGTCCTCTTGGTTGTTGCGTTGCCTCCACAAGCTTCTCTCCGCCTCTCTATCAGTATCCTGAACTATCCCTGCCCCTCCGCTCCAACTAATCGCCTAGTTTGAATTTCTCAACTTCCTAGCCCCATAAATTGAACTTCAGATCAATATGTTCTCTACATGTGCCTTTCTAAATGAACCCTAAGCCTCCTTATACTTTTTTCGTTGAGACTTCAACGACCGAGATTAAGTCTCTAATCAACAATTAAGATTAAAACATGATTTGATGCGCCTTCTAGATCATTCTTACCCATATTTTGATTAATACACATTAATATTTTATTTTTTCTAAGTTCTAACTTAGGAACCCCATTAAAAATATTAATTATTTGAATAAAATACAATTCGGGTGGAATTTCACCAAACGGTTTCTGGGTTCTTTAGAACTCATGTTCCTTAGTCTCTCCACCAATTTTCAAGGCTAGAGCACATCTGATGCTACCAAAAACTAACACTCCCTCTTAGTGAGGAAAGTGCTCTAGCAACAATGTCCAACTCCATGCTGCTCTGTTTTTTGAAGCATCTCATTTCTGCATTGTTGTTGCCACCAACACTGTGTTGGTTCTGCTACTTTATTACTACCCATGACACTGCCACTGCTGCATCTGTATAATAACTCCCTCTGCATCTGCTGCTAACACTGCCACTGTTAGCTTTGCATTGCATCATTTTCCAATTGTTGTTGCTCAGCAATGGAAAAGCATCCAAAATTAACTGAACTTAACTGTGTTCAGCATAATACCATGAATGTTGGAATCTGATTGCTCTAGTCTCTGACCCTCTGAATCTTCTGCGTTGCTGCTGACTTCTGCACTGTGCCCTCTGCACTCCTGCCAACCTTGCTCTGCGTTGCTCAGTCTCTAGTCTCAAGCCACTGCATCTATCTCTCCAAACAACCAACTCCATCATCTGACACTAAGTCCATCTCTTTATTGTTGATTATCGGGCTCCCATAGCAAGGAATTGATCCAAGAGGTGGACTCTTCAAGGATCCTGCCCACATGTAGTCCTCTCGACTACAGCTCAATATCGCCCCATTATCCTCCTGGAGATGCGTGGGCACTCATGACAAACTCCTCTTTGTCAATCTTTGCTGGAGCAGCCTTAGGATCATGTTTCTCATCCTTATCCTTTTGCTTCAAAGGACACTGGGATGCAAAGTGGCCCATCTCGCCACATCTTAAACATTTCACCTTCGAAATGTCCTTCTTCCGCTTCTGACGTCCCTTTGATGCTAGAGTTGCGTTCTCCTCCTCCTCCTTGGTCTTCGTGCCACTCCCACTGCTGCCATTGAGGTTGAGGTTAACTAGGTCCCTCCTTAATTTTTCCTGTTGAAGAGATGCCCACATTCCTCCCATGAAGGTAGTCTTTCCCTGCTCAATATAATTTGGATGAAGACTTGCCATTCATTTGAGACTCCATTCAGGGCCGTCCTTACCATCGCGGTAGACTGAGGAGTAGACCCCACTGCAGTAAGTTGGTCTCTGGTATCCTGAAGACGTTGAAGATAGGAGTTAACTCCTCCTTCCTTCCGCATCAATGGCCGCTGCAACTTTTGTTCTAGGTACATCTTCCGTTGTTCGGAAGAACCTTCATACAGTGAAGACAAAGCTTCCCACATCTCTCGGGCTGTATCTTTGCCCTGCAAGTGTGAGACCACATGATTTCGAACTCCCTCGTGTATGAACCTCTTCGCCTTCTCTTTCTTGGCCTTGTACTTCTTCTTTTGATCATTGTCAGCGGGAACAACCACAACACTCTTGACGTAAGCTTCGAGATTGTATTCGTTCAGAACAACTAAGATTTTGGTCTTCCATATGACATAGTTGGAATCTCCTTCCAACCTGTCCTGATCTCTAAGTCCATGTGATGCCACCTTACCCAACCTGTCGAATTGACTCCTCTAGTCACTGTTCAGCGTTGATGTGTTGTCCGGGAAGTGAAGAATTCAAACTTTTGGTGAGAAAAGTCCTCCAAGGAGAAAATTCCCCTTCTATGTGTCTTCGCTCTTTTCCAACAGATTTCTGCCCCGACAGAAACTGTGCCCTTCAAGCACTGCGCTGAGGCTCTACGTCACTCCCTCTACCTCTGCAAACTCACGAACTGGAAATCGTACCTCTTTGTCGACTCTCTCAGAGAGATATTTCCTCGGAATCTTTGCTTCCTGGCAAGGACTGCGCAATCCCTTCAAGGGGATTCGAATTGCTGCCAAACACAGCTATTGGCCTCTTTGCTCAATGCTGGATCTGCTCTTCCTGTTTCAAAATCAATTCTCTGATACCGTGTGAAAATTCCTAATCCTCAAGGAACCCCTACTACAGAAAATCTGAATCTACTTCACCTACTTGATTTTAATATACATTATCAAGTTATTCTTTGAATACTGAAGAAAATTACTTCTACAACCTACACTTCTTTAATATTTGAATACATGAAACAAAAAACTAAGCAAAGAGCAAGGTACCTAGGATAGTTATTTTTGGACAAAATAGTCCCCGAAAAAACCTAATGCGGGAAAACCGGCACAATAGCTCTTAGGGTTTTCTATTGTTAAGTAGTAATTCTGAATACAAATGTTGGTTTCCCTCCCGGCAAACCAGTGACAGAGAAAATACGATGGCGGAAAATCTTAGTGAGTTTTACCTCACTTCACCTAGCAGATTCCAGCTGATCCAGCAGCAAGACTGGCTAAACTCGGCTACCTCTGCGCTGGCCCTGCGTCTGCCTTTCAGGCTTTGTGTCAGCCTTGCACTGTCTCTTCTTCCCACTGCGTCAACCTTCCTGGCTGTTCCAAGAGTTCCCCAGTAGTTCCGGCTTTTTTCTTGGAGGGTTGCTTTTTGCTTCTGCACTGGACCTTCTGGCTTTGCGTAAGGCTTGTGTGGGCGCAGATTGAGCCAACGTCAATCCTCGTGGCTACTGTGCTGCCTCCACAAGCTTCTCTCCGCCTCTCTAGTAGTACTCCCGAACTATCATTGCCCCTTTGCTGCAACTGATCACCTAGTCGAATTTCTTAGCTTCCTAGCCCCAAAAATTGAACTTCAGATCAATTTGTTCTCTCCGTGTGTCTTTCCAAATGAACCCCAAGCCTCCATTTTATACTTTTTCTGTTGAGTCTTCAACGACCGAGATTAAGTCTCTAATCAATGATTAAGTTTAAAACATGACTTGATCCGCCTTCTAGATCATTCTCACCCATACTTTGATTAATACACATTAATATTTTAATTTTCCTAAGTTTAGACTTAGGAACCCCATTAAAAATATTAATTATTTTAATAAAATACAATCCGGATGGAATTTCACCAAACGGTTTATGGGTTCTTTAGAACTCATGTGCCTTAGCCTCTCCACCAATTTTCAAGGCTAGAGCACATCCAATGCTGCCAAAAATAACAATACTAGTGGCGCTTCCCATGTCAATAGTGAATCACTAGAACCCAATGGAAGATTTAAATGATCTCCCCTTGTAGAAACCAACTCACCCTTGTGGGTAGTTGAACCATCAAATCCTATTGTACCCAGATCCCATGCTAGTCTCAGAAGGGTGCCACCATGCTGATGCTGCTCCACTCTGACTATGATAAACTGCCCATCTTGCTCAGACTGTATCCTCCCCTCCTGAAGCATGATGGTGGAATATATGTGAAGGCCAAGTTTATCCCGCCCAGGCATCTCCATGATGTCAATGTCTACCCACCCATGGCTAATCCTGATCCTGAGCTGCAACTGGAAAAAACTGCCTCGCGATACAATGGAGGCCTGTGCCAACCCCCATGTGCCAACCCAAGAGTGAGCTAGATCACTCTCTACCATGACTCCACTCATCACAAGACAGAGTGATCTTTAAACTAACTAAATCCTTTCATCCCATAATCGGACTTGCTG
This sequence comes from Pinus taeda, assembly GCA_000404065.3. NCBI lineage: Eukaryota > Viridiplantae > Streptophyta > Pinopsida > Pinales > Pinaceae > Pinus > Pinus taeda. The sequence goes on from APFE030348424.1 coordinate 323,767, forward strand.
CGGCATAGCTCTGACAACTGCTGGAATCCATCCATGCCTCATCTCTAGTCTTTGCTTGCAATCAATATATAGGCCCCATGTATCATGAACTAATCTGATGCATGTTAAATTGCCATGTTCCTGCCACTGTGTAGTACCGATGACCGCTAGAAGCCACATGTGCCAAATAGATACTCGCAAAATGCAACCAATAGATGGGTATTTGATACTCGCAATCGACTCATTGTATGCAAATCCCTCTTGCTTCTGCCAACCGTCACCACTGGGTCTGCTATCCACCCTCTTGATAATGTGCCAATACAAAATTTGGAGCCCAGACACATTGGAAAATTGCCTCAGTTGTACATGGTATCCTCTGCTCATGCATGGTCCCGACATGCTGTGTGGAAAGAATGACACGTGTCTCCCTCATGACTAGCTCCCCAGGCGTAGGCTCAGTTATGAATGATATGCCACCCCTACAGATGATCACCTCTTTCCCCAACTTGTGGTTGTCAACTTGCACACTGATCCAATGCCACCGCTAAGAAGTCTCTCCCCTAGTGTGTTGAGTGTCATCCAAATATTTGGGGTGAGCTCCCCATTCTTCGTTGCTCATGCCTAGAGTGTCAAAGGACAACAACCAAATTGACTGTGCCCGTAAGGGATGTAGAAGTGGGTCAGGGGTGTGAGTCCCCATTGATACCATCAAGTATCGTTCATATGTGTCCCCGTCAATCCTGGGTGAACTACACCCAAATGTATGCTTGGTGTCTCCGTCCATGAGTCTCCCTGGAGGCAACACTCCAAGACCCCACTGTGTAGCACCATACGCCCCTGCATACCACCAAGCATCCTTGTACTCCTCGACATGCCACAGTACACTGCAACCTACCCTTGTACAACTCAACATACCCCCTGCTACTGCTGCCCCATCCTATATCACCTCGTGGCTTGCCTATGTTACCGCACCGGACACTCCCTGCAAGTACTCAATGCGATGTGAGCTAATCCTGCTACTCCATAGTGTAAACTGACATGCTACGACACACCACCATGCATCTCCATGCTCCTCTATAGGCCACTACTGCTCGCTGCTTAGCCTTGTACACCACTGGATGCTATGGCCTAAAATTGGGTCTATACGCATCATTGGCATCCCTCTACATAATACTAGACCCTATGACATAACTCTGTGCAATCCTGTGTACCACTGCCCACTGTCATACCACCATGTAACATACGGTATCCTGCATGTGCCAATGTATCCACCACTCTGCTAGTAAACCCTCCATGATGTGGGCTACATCTCCCCATTTGCCCTAGAAGACCTAAGCGACCCAACTCCTCCCATGAGAATGACGCTATTGTGCCTATCCTCAGTAGCTCCAGTGTCCAATATACCAGTGAGAGGGCACCGTCTCCATGTAATGCCCCGTCTGGTGGCTTGCCGATGCCACTACCTCCTACCAATTCTTGCCAAATTAGGCTAATCACCCTAGGATTCCACATACAGTCAGCATGCGAAGACAACTCATGAAATATGTCTGCTCCCCTGTCAAACCATTTTGTCACTAGTGTTGTCTGGGGCTTTGATGGAGATTTGAAAATGTGTGCGCCCAAACATTGGATCCATCACGTAGCTACTACCGTCACCCTATGTCACACGGCTCGAGTTCGAATTTGAGTTCGACATTGATTAAGTTCAATTTGAATTCGAGTTTTCTGATGAGGTTCGCATAAGGTTTGGCATTAAATTCGATTATACATATTTTTCAATATATATATATATATATATATATATATATATAAGACATAATAATAAAAATTCAAAATCGACCAATAAACAAATGAGTAAAATTTCTGATTAGTAAACATGAATAATTAAATCATAATAACATCTAATTATCAATGGCATTAGTTAAATGTAAACATACACAATAATAGTTTGCAAATGCAAAAAGAAATGGCATAATTTTTGGTCTTCAAAATTTAAATGAATGTGTATAATGTCAAATACGTGTAATCTCTAAAAAAATCACATAATTAAAACATAATCAAAGTTTAAACATACACATTACAATACAACTATATTAAGAACTCATATAGAACATGTTCAAATTTCAAAATTTAAAAAAAGTCACAATGTCATGTAGTTATAATCCATAAAATTGTTGTAGGAAATTCAAAAACATAGATAATCTATACTTATGGCCTACTTGTAACATCAAAAAGCTCTAAATCATCATGATCAAATGGCCTAGTAAAGCCACTAGAATGGTGATCATGATAATGTCATCAAAGTCATCAATAGATGGAATTCTGTCTTTTGGCTCATCTAGTGAGTCACCATCAATGCTAATATCATGAGGAATTCATAATGTCATCATAAGGAAGTCATAATGTCAAGTAGTTATAATCCATAAAATTGTTCTAGGAAATTCAAAAACATAGATAATCTATACTTACGACCTAATTGTAACATCAAAAAGCTCTAAATCATTATGAGAAGATTGCTTAGTAAGGCCACTAGAATGGTGATCATCAAAATCATCAATACATGAATTTCATCATTTGGTTGCTCTAGTGAGTCACCATCAATGCTAATATCATCTTCTTCTGGCATTGGATCATCATCAAACCATGGATGAGAGGAACTAGATGCATCTTTGGCCACACTACTCAAGGCCAACTTCAAATTACTGCGAACATAAACAAGGTCCTCCAACCTTGTAAACAATAATTTGTTTCTTTTCTTGGACTGAATATAGGTTAAAGCTACTCCAGTTCCTTTCACAAGCATAGACACTTGATCCCTAGCTCAAAATACGAATTGCAAAATGTTGCAATTTAGGGGTCTTTGATCCATAAAACTGCTATCACCTACCTAGAGGAATATTGGGCCTATCTTGTAGTGCACTGGTCCTTGCAAATATTCCCTATTCAAACCTGTATGCTCAAAGCTGCTCTCTAATTCTCACGGGTTCTTCTTGATCAGGAACCAACTATTCAACTGCATCATAAAGGCCATTCATGACTTCTGCAGAATTTGTTCTTTCTATTCCAAAGAGTCTAGGATCCAAATAACAAGCTGCTACATGTAAAGGGCTATGCAAAATCTTCCATATTTCATCAATCACCTCCCATATTGCAATGTACTTATTTTCCTCCTTATTAAAGGATTTTGCAATGGATTCTTTAGCACGATCCATGCCCTCATAAAAAAACCCATGGAAGGGGTATTACTATCAACCATGCGAAGCATATCAACAATTGGTTCACATACTTTTAAGACCTTCTGAGCATTGTCTCAAAAAGCATTCTCTGAAATCCCCTGTTCCAACTCTTTTCCTTTAGCTTCTTTTGAAAGAGGAGACTTTTCCCACTCATTTTTGCAAAAAAAACCTCTTATACTTCATTTTTCTTCAACTAGTCTTTTGATAGTAATGTAATATGTGGAAAACTTAGTGTCAGAAGGCCTGAGCAACTCTCTAGATGCTTTACTCTTGTACAAGCTCAATGTGATTTGATGGTTAAATATGAAGTGAGAAATTTGTTTCCCCTTCCGAATTGTCTCATTAATCCATGGAAACTTTGTGAAGTCATGCAACAATAAGTCAAGGCAATGAGCAGCGCAAGGTGTACAATATATTTTTCTGTATTTATCCATGATCATTTTTTCTACTCCTACACAATTTGAAGCACTATCAGTCATATAACCTAGACAACATTTTCTTCACCAACCTCAAGAATAGCTTCCTCTAATATCTTTAAAATAAATTCAGAGGCCTTCTTATGCCCTTGTGCATCAACTACCTTAAAAAAAGTACCCCTTTAGGGCAATAAACCAACACATTAATTAGAGTTCTATGATTTATATCTGACCAACCATCTGATAAAATTGTGCACTCTATTTCCTTCTAAGAGTCTTTGATCTTCTGCACTCTGTTTGTGACTCTTTCTTTTGACCTCTTCAAAAGAGTGGTCCTTAAAGTCTCAGAACTAGGAGGGACATATCCTTTGACAAAATCTGCTATCATCTTACACACATTGATGAAGTAAGGGCGTCTTGCTCTAAAAATTCCTACACTCAAGGAATCTCTACTGCCACAAATCTGAATCTACTTCACCTACTTGATTTTAATATACATTATCAAGTTATTCTTCTGAACACTGAAACAAATTACTTCTGCAGCCTACACCAATTAAATGTTTGATCTCATGAAACAAAAAACAGAGCAAAGAACAAGATACATAGGACACTTATTTTTGGACACAATAGTCCCCGAAAAAACCCAATTCGGGAGAACAGGTGCAACAACTCTGAGGGTTTATTATTATGTAGGAGAAATTCTGAATACAAATCTAGGATGCTTCAACTAGCAATCTGTTGACCACTACGTGTCAACTACCCATAGCAGTCCACCCCCTTTTTCGCAAAAGGGATAGCGCTTGATCGATATGTCAGTGCCATTCGACTGGCATCATCAGCTCGATCATGTTATGTTGTAAACCTAGTTTGCATGTGTAAATTGTAAATAATCTTAGCAGATCTACGTCATGTATGTATTTGCCTAGGTAAACCTAATCTTCTAGTGATGATTTACGTTCCGAAATGTTTTTTGTCTCACTGATCCATGATCGGCAGAGTTTTCCTTTAGCCTAACCCCAAAGCCGGAATGGATTTTGTCATTAGAATCTTAGGGGAATCCTAGTGTGCTAGGTCGAGTCTATGTAAAAGTAATTTGGAAATAATCCTAACTATTTGGTTAGGTTATTACAAATTGCTTGATCTACTAGATTATATTTGTGTCGTAGAATTGGGTGGTCTATGAGGGTTTATGTCAAATGGGTTTTCCCCCTTGAGATGTAAAATTGTAAAAGTCATGATGTAAAGTGTCTTGAGGGTTAGAAAATGTTTTATCCCCTCATAAGTCCTAGTTCCTAGGTGATTTTTTCTAAGGCTAAGTTCGAGGGTCCAATAAAATAATAAAAGATATAATAATATAAAAATAATATTAAAAAATTTAAAAAATTAAAAAAATACTAAAAAATAAAAAATAAAATAAAATAAAATTTTAAAATAAATTAAAAAGATAAATAATAATTTAAAAAGTAAAAATTAATAAAATAATAATAAGTCAAAGTTTTGAGGAAATAAATGCAAGATTTCAATTTTTTAATATACCAAAATGCATTTGAAATTTCGACGGATGAGATTAAATGAGATTTTGATCCTCATCAACGGTCGAGATCATTTTGACATGGATCACTCGAACTAGCCGTTGGGGAAATTTTCCTTTAAATAGGGTGTCAGGGGTCATTTGAGATGATTGGATTTTTGAAGTATTGTGCTAAAGAAAGCTCTATTGTAGTCATTTTTTTTGTGCAATAAAGAAAGACTTTGGGGTTGAGATCTTGCTGGTGTTACTCTTCTGGAAATGTTGTAAGATGTTTTATTTCTGTGCATGATTTTAATTTCAACCATTGATGATAGCTCTATGAAGAGTGATTTTAAACACAAGTATCTTGTTTAGTCGCTAGGATTTGAATGGTAGTTAAGTTTCTGAATATGATGGCAGGTATTCCCATTACATTTGGATTGTAGTATTGTTTTCTCCTTCTTTGTTAATGGTTGAATTAAGTTGTGCAGGAAATCCTTTTTTTGAGATTACTGGGCGTTTGGGGAAGTTCTCGGTTTAACCAACTAACTCCTGGATTGCATTTTCTAAAGAACCCAACCAGTTTTGATCCCGGGCTTATCATTTGAAATTTTCTGGTGGATGCATGAAGGGTTTTATGAAGCACCTCATCTTAAATTTAATATTCTAAAAATATATCTGTGGCATGCTGACAAATCTGCTATTTAGAGCCTTTAAGCTGTAAATATTGTAATTGTTTAATTGGTTTTACGGTTTTAGTTTTGTTTCTTGCATATTTTGTTTCTGGGTGTTTGTTTTTGTCATTACAGGTTGCAGATCTGAAGATGTAGTATTGTTCTGAAGCCAGATCTAGGCCTTGGAGGGTAAGATTTGGCCTCAGAGTTAGCTTTGCTGGAGATTCTTTCTGCAATTCGACGGTTTGAATTTTTTTTTTTGGATTTGGAATTTCAGTAAGGGTTTCAAGAAATCTGAAGTAGAGCGGTTTAAATTTTTTTAATTTTTCTGGAGAATATTTTTAAGTTCTGGTAAATTTTTGATTGGATGCCCAGTGGGGTTTTATTGCCGTAGAAAATCTTTGAAATTTTTGAAGGCTCACAGGCTTTGTTGCTGCTATACGAACTCCACCCTGCTACTAACGCTTTTCCAAATCTGCAGATCCTCCCATCGTTCCATATACATGCCTCAATGCTGTCGCCGTCGAAGTCTTCCACTCTCCTTACTGCATACCCATACTTCCTTACTGCATACCCATACTGCATGCGTCTATATCACAACTCCCTCTCTCCCTGCCTTCATTCCAAAAGTCAGCCATATTGCATGCTGTTTTCTTTTCCACGTGCTCGCTACCCATCTCTCCACGCAGATAATACTGAATCCCTCTCTGCGTATTCATTCCAGCTCCCAACGCTGCCATCCGTGCCAATCCTTGCAAACATCCTCCACTCATTTTTCATCACCCTACGCTGCAGCCTTCTCCAGCTTACCTTTTCCTCATAACTCCCACGCTGTCTATCAGCTCCTCTCCACACAAACTTGTAGTCAGCAACACAAACATTTCTGCGGCCATTTATCTTTGCTCCATACATTGCCCATCATATGTTGGCTCGCAGCTTCCTCATCCGCATACCTGCAAACACAAGCAAACTTCCCTTCCTCGTACATTGCTCCGCTGACGTATATTTTTGTATAGTTTAGTTTTAGTTTTAGTTTTATTTCAATTTTGTTTTATTTAAATTTTGAATTTACAACTTCAAAAAATTAAAAAATTCGATTTTCATGGTTATGTATTTAAGCTTTAGAATTAGGGTAGATTTTAATTTATTTTTTTTAGTTTTAGATTTCATTTTAATTGTATATATTTATTGTTTATTTTAAGTTTCATTTAGTTTAGAGTTAGACATTTTTTAGCTTAGTTTTATTAAAATCAACTCAAATATATATATATATATCTATATATATATATCTATTATATTATATCATAAAAGGTTTAGGTTTTAATGTTTTGGTTTCAATTTTTTATTAATTTTTTTGTTTTGATTTTAGATTTATTTAAGTTTAGTTTAATTTTGTTTAAATTTTGATTTTAAAAATAATATAAAAAAAATAAATCCCAAAAGCATAAAAAGTTAATCCTTAGGCTTTTATTTAGAATTTTGTTTTATAGTTTAGATTTTTTATTTTCATTTAGATTTAAATTTTATTTAATTTTATAATTTTACAAAAGTCATAAAAATATATATAATAAATAAAAAATTAAAAAAAAATCAAAAAAATAAAAAAGGATTTGATTTGTGCTGTTTCATTTTCTCTTAGCTTAGTTATTTTTTATTTTAAGTTTTAGTTTAGTTTAGTTCATAAATATATATATATATATATATATATATATATATATATAATATATATATTTTTTTTTTTTAAATTAAAAAAAAAAATTATGAAAAAAGACTAATTTGAAATTGGAAATTCCTTTTAAAGTCTTTTTCTATATAGTTAAATGTGCTTAAATATTTATATTTTGAGATTAACTATTTGAAACTGGTTAGCATTTAAATTTTGTGGTTGTTTAAAGTATTTGATCTTTTGAAATTTATTTGCTAGAACATCACGCATCTATTGAATATCTTGCATTTGGTGAAATTAATCGTTGCTTGGATTATATAATGCTCATGACTTTTTTTGATATTTTGTAAATATTTTCAAGCAATCATTAAATTACTTCATAAGCAGCCGCAACTAATTAACTACTTGGTTTTCATTGATTCCATAAGGCACTGGTCTTAAGCATTTAAATATCTAAATCAAATTCTAAAATCAATCAGGTGCTAAATTGCCTTGTTGTGTCTCCCAACCCAATTGGTGCACAGTTGGTTTTCCTTTATCCCATAGGGTCTACCCCCCTTAGCCTCGGGAGACGGCCTAAACGGAGAGATTGAGGATAAGGTTGCAGCTTCCAGTCTAAGCGTTGTGCTGCCTAGACAATCTGTGTGACAACACAATCCTTTACAGAGAAAATACTGGACAAAAGAATGGTGAAATAATCTCACCATGTCACTGGAGAATCAGTGACTGATCCTTAGCTTTAGGAGGCTTTGCGTCACCTTTTGATGGCCTCTGCATCAAACTGCATCACCCTAGGCAGCGTTTGCATCACCCCTGCTGGGTATTACGTTGCCGCTTTGATCTGGATCTTCTGCTGGCTGAGAATTCGACTTTCTTATCTCCAGTCTCACACCCTAGCTCCCAGAAACTGCAAATCAAATTCACTCTGTAGAATTTCGACCTCTCCTTAATGACTGCTTTGCCTTTGCGTCAGCACTGCGTAGGCTAGCGTCAGCCCTCCTCTGGAGATCTTTTTGTCCTTTCTCTGCCTTGTATTCTCGGGAAAGTCCTTCTCCCAGATTCTCACTGTTCCTTAGTTGCAAGAAATGTTGCGAAAATCGCGATCGAGATTAAATCGGCGAGGGGAAAAAATCGGGAAAAAATCATAAAATACAAAAATATATATTTTTTTTCAAAATTTTTAAAGCATCTACAGCATAAATTGAATACATTGACACATAAATATGATAAAAGAGCTAATATATAAAATGTGTAATATCATTTCTAGTGCTACATCACACATAATAGTGAATCATGTCGTGAATAGTAAGTCGTGACTCTTGAGTCCCAACTCAACCTCAAAATATCAACAAAAAATATAATAATATATCTCATATCATGAGTCATAATGTCATATATAATGAAATGAACCAAATAACTAATACTATTGATTTCCTCTGCCCCTCTTGCGAGAAAATGCAATAGCTTTCCCTTCCCTCTAGATGTAGATACCGGTGGAGTTGGCAGTGGACTCTGCTATGCTCTAGAAGCTGAAGAAATAGGAGCTACAAGAGGTAGACCACGTCCTCTACTGGTAGCAGGGGTAGCCTCGGTAGGTGGTGTCACCTTTTCCTCTTGTTGCTCCTCCTCCTCCCCCTCTACGCCTTCCACTACCTCCTACTCTAACCAATTATCAATAGACTCCATGAGAGGCCTCTCGGCCTCAACCCTCCATGCAGCAGTGGTGTCAATCCCATCCAATGAGATGGCCTTCATATGAGGTATCCTTTCAAGTTGGCTCACCCACAATCAAATATTGTAGTAGACGTAGACCATGTCATTAAGTCCCTAGGACTCCAATCTGTACAAAGATCATAAAATAATAATTATTAAAAAAAATATTATTTAATGACATTTTATTTTAAGTTTTAAGTTTAACCTATTGCGCTTCTTGTTGTGTATTTTTTCAAATACACTCAAGTTGCGCTTGCATCCTAAGGAGCTACATGTTTGGCTGAGGATTCGAGTGGAAAGCTTTCGCAGATGTGGTACTTTGGCACCATAGCGAGTCCACCATGCATCGACAACAAAATTACAAATAAGATAAACATAAGAAAAAATGAAATTTGAAAGTTGAAGCAAAGTATGAAGTTACGAACTTGAAAAGACAATGAAATTTGAAACAAACTAAAAAATACTTGGCATTTTAGTCTTCTTATCAACCACAACCATCTCAAAGCTAAATGTGCCACCTGCCATCCTGTATATCTCCATTTCTTTTGAGATTTTTGCACGTTCTTCTAAAGATCGCACCATCCTCTGAACACAGGTTAAGAATCTATCCATGATCTCAACATCAAATAAGAACCCATATGGGTAAGAAGATGCAGGGTTCAGGTAGATCCCTGCATCATGAATGGGACGATGAAGTGTGTTGTTCCATCGTTCATCAATCACTTCCCATAGGAGGAGTTGTTTCTGAAACCACTCATCTTCCTTATCATCATAGTAGGCCTGAATGGATTCTTTGGCTCTATCCATGGCCTCATACAAATAGCTCATTGCGGGCTTCTCACCATCAATTAATCGAAGGATCTTTACCAAAGGTTCAGTAACGCTGCACACCTTCTACACTCCTGCCCAAAAGTTTTCCTGGTATGAAACTAATCTGCATATGGCCTCTCTCTCTGGTTTGCGACTAAATGTGAAAGAACGCCACTAATCTAAAACAGCATTCACTTCACATCCCACACAGAATTCAAGAGGGATTGAAGAGATATGAAACTGGTGGCAAACTGTGTAATGGCGGGGCGCACCAACTCCTTGTTGGTGGTGAATTTTCTCATCAAGCTAAGCACAGATGCATGATTATATATAAATTTTGTAATGTTTTTTGACGAGTCAACAATATCTTTGACAAAGGAAAATTTTCCAATGTCCTCCAACATCAAATCAATACAATGTGCAGCACAAGGTGTTCAAAATAAAGTAGGATGCCTCTCCATAAGCATCTTGTCTGCAGCAACATAATTTGCAGCATTGCCCGTTATGACTTGGACAACATGTTCTGCACCCACCTCCAAAATAAACACATCCAGCAAATCACATAATAATTTTGCATCTTTGATATGTGAAGATGCATCATCAAATTTCATAAAGATTGTCCCCTTGGGACAATAACCAAGAAGTTTATAAGGGTTCTTCCCTTTTGGTTTGTCCAACCATCTAACATCACAATGCATCCTGTTTGTGCCCATGATGCCCTAAACTTCTTCAATCTTTTGGTGCAGTCAATTTTTTCATCTTGAAGAATGCGGCCTCTAAAGTCATCATAAGAAGGGATTTTGTACTTGGGCCAACGATTGCAACTGCATCAACAATAGGTTGAAAAAATAGATTATTCTTTGCAACGCTAAAAGGAATATCACTCGAAAGGAGAAACTTTCCCAACAACTTGTTAGTTTGTTCTTTCTCCTTTTTTTTAAGCATTGAAGTGATAGATGGTTGTGAACCAGCCGGGTTTCTAGGAACAAAAAATGATGAGGTAGCTATAGGGTTGGTTGTAGACATTGATGCTGAAGTAGAACTAGTGCCACTTCCATATTCACATCATAACATACTCTCTGCTAGTTGCTTCTTCAGATCAACTTTGGTCACTTTGTCTTGCTATAATTCTTCCAATGATCTCATGGCTCTTCAGCTGAGTTCCACTTTTGTATTGGTGCAAGGCCCTACATCACGTCCAATGATTTGTTCAAGGTGATACTTCAATCTATAAACCCCCCTGACATATGCTGTGCACACAACTTGCAAGACAAGTTTATTCTATCAAACCCTCAATCAGGTTCACCAAATTCCCATAGAGGGTCTAATTTCCTTGGCATGTTTGTAACCTGGTTGAATTCTTGAGTTTTAATGTAAGATGAAGTTTGAAGTTGAACTTATAGTACAATAAGAATTGCAAGTTAAAAAAAAAAAATTACATACATGACACAACACATTGAATATTTTACAAACAAAAAAAAAGAAAACCTCAACTCAATCCAACAATAATAGAAAAATATGCATTCAAACCCAGTAAAAAATGATGCAAAAAAATAAAGCACAAGAAAAATTAAACTAATAAATCTAACAATCAAGTTTTTTCATTTTTGACCAAAATGAACCTTCTCCACTCCATGCAACAAAAATGAAAAAAACACCATCAAATCCACTAAAAAATCATTGATAATCAATGGATTATAGAAACCCAAACAAAAAGAAGAAAAAAGCCAAAACAAAATGGCCAAATTTGGTGCCCATACCTAGAAACCACGGTTTGTCAAAGAAATTTGGTCCAAACACGAAGTTCTCTTGCTTGGGATGAGAAAATCCCCCGTTTTTTCCTCCTCTGCCTTAGTAAACGCTTTCCTCTCCTCCTCAGCTCTTAAACAAGTCTATTGTTTGCTAAAAATGAGAAATAAAACTCATCAGTTTGATATAAAACGTGCTATCTCGGAGGGTCACGATTTTTTCCGTTCGAATCACGATTTTTTCAAAATTTTTTTTTGTAAAAATCGGGCGATAATATCGGCCGAGTAAAAAATTCGCGATTAAATTGCAATTTCGCAACACTGGCTGTAATATCTTCCCAATCGATTTTCCTCCCGAGAACTTCTCACCTCAGAAAATCGATTTGCTCAATTTGTGTGTGTGTGTGTTTCCAAATGAACCGCAAGCCTCCATCTTATACTTTTCTTTTTGAGACTTCATTGACCGAGATTAAGTCTCTAATCAATGACTAAGATTAAAGCATGACTTGATCCACCTTTTAAATCATTCTCACCCATAGTTTGATTAATACTTATTAATATTTTAATTTCCTTAAGTTTAGACTTAGGAACTCCATTAAAAATATTAATTATTTTAATAAAATACAATCCGGTTGGAATTTCACCAAACACTTTCTGGGTTCTTTAGAACTCATGTGCCTTAGCCTCTCCACCAATTTTCAAGGCTAGAGCACTTCCAACGTTACCAAAAAATAACACTCCCTTTTAGCAAGGAAAGTGCTCTAGCAACAACGTCCATCTGCATGCTACTCGATTTCTGAAGCACCTCCTTTCTGCACTATTGCTGCCACCAACACTGTGTTGGTTCTGCTACTATACTGCTGCCCATGACACTGCCACTGTCACTGCTGCATTTGTACTACAACTCCCTCTCAAACGCTACATCTGCTATGGTGCTAGCACTGCGACTTCTAACGCCGCATCCGTACTGCAACTAAGTTGTTGAGAGAAGCGATTGAAAAACATCCAAAATTAACTGAACTTAATTGTGTTTAGCATAATACAATGAATCTTGGAATTTGACTGCTATTAGTCTTTGGCCCATTGAATCTTCTACGCTGTTGACTTCTGCACTATGCCAACTACACTGCTGCCAACCTTGCTCTGCGCTGATCAGTTTCTGGTCCCAAGCTACTGCATCTGTCCTCCAACCAATCCACTGTATCATTTGACACTAAGTCCATCTTGCTACTGTTTCATCTTGGGCTCCAGTAGCAAGGAATTGATCCAAGAGGTTGACTCCTCAAGGATCCTGCCCACATGTAGTCCTCCCGACTACAGTTCAATATCGCCCCATCTCCCTCCTAGAGATGCGTGGGCACTCATGGCATACTCTTCCTCATCTATCTTCGCGGCTACAACTTTTGGATCATGCTTCTATCCTTTTGTTTCAAAGGACATTAAGATGTAAAGTGACCCATCTCCCCACATCTAAAACATTTCACCTTCGAAATGTCTTTCTTCCTCTTCTGCTTCCACTGTCCCTTCGATGCTAGAGTTGTGTTCTCCTCCTCCTCCTTGGTCTTTATGCCACTCCTACTACTTCCATTGAGGTTGACCTTCGCTAGGTCCCTCCTTAACTCCTCCTGTTGAAGAGCTGCCCACATCTCCTCCCATGAAGGTAGTTTTTCCCTGCCCAATATGCTTTGGACGAAAACTTGCCATTCATCTGAGACTCCATTCAGGGCTATCCTCACCATCGCGGTTGGCCAAGAAGTGGACTGTACTGCAGGAAGCTGGTCTTTGGTGTCTTGAAGACGTTGAAGATAGGAGTTAACTCCTCCTCCCTTCTGCGTCAATGCCCACTACAACTTCTGCTCTAGGTACATCTTCCGTGTTTCGGAAGTGCCTTCATATAGAGAAGACAAGGCTTCCCACATCTCTCGGGCTGTATCCTTGCCTTGCAAGTGTGAGACCACATGATCTCGAACTCCATCGAGAATGATCCTCCTTGCCTTCCCCTACTTGACCTTGTACTTCTTCTTTTGATCATTGTCAGCAGGAACAACTACATCACTTTTGACGTAGGCCTCGAGATCATATTCCTCCAAGATAGCTAAGATTCGAGTCTTCCATATGACATAGTTGGAGGCTCTGTCCAACCTGTCTTGATCTCTGAGCCCATGCAATTCCTTTTCACCCAACTATCGAATTGACTCTTCTAGTCACTGCTTAGCACTGATTAGCTGCTCAACAAGTGAGAAATTCGAAGTTTCTGGTGGAAAGTTCTCTGAGGAGAAAATTCCCCTTCTACATGTCTTCGTTTTTTTTCTAGCGGATTTTTGCCTTGGCAGAAACTGTGCCCTTCAAGCACTGCACTGAGGCTCTGCATCACTCTCTCTGCCTCTGCAAACTCACAAACTGGAAACTGTACCTCTCTGTCGTCTCACTTAGAGAGAGGTTTCCTCGGATCTGCTTCCTGGCAAGGACTGCGTAATCTCTTCAAGGGGCTTCGAATTGCTGCCAAGTGCAACTTTCGGCCTCACTGCTCAACACTGGATCTGCTCTTCCTGTTTCAAAATCAATGCTCTGATACCATGTGAAAATTCCTACACTCAAGGAACCCCTATTGCAGCAAATCTGAATCTACTTCGCCTACTTGATTTTAATATACATTATCAAGTTATTCTTCTGAATACTGAATCAAATTACTTCTACAACCTACACCAATTAAATGTTTGATCTCATGAAACAAAAAACAGAGCAAAGAACAAGATACATAGGACACACTTATTTTTGGACACAACAGTCTCCGGAAAAACCCAATGCGGGAAAACTTGTGCAGTAGCTCTGAGGGTTTCTTATTATGCAGGAGAAAATTCTAAATACAAATCTAGGATGATTCAACTAGCAATCCTTTATAAAGAAAATACTGGACAAAAGACTGGTGAAATAATCTTACCCTGTCACTAGAGAATCAATGACTAATCCTTAGCTCTGGGAGGCTTTGCGTCACCTTCTGATGGCCTCTGCATCACCCTGGGCAGCTTTTGCGACACCCCTACTAGGTATTACACTCCCTCTTTGATCTTGATCTTTTGCTGGCTGAGAATTCGACTTTCTTGCCTCCAATCTCACACCTTGGCTCCTGGCAACTGCAAATCGAATTCCCTTAGCAAAATTTCGACCTCTCCTCAATGACTGTGTTGCCTCTGTGTCAGCACTGCATAGGCCAGCATCAACCCTCCTTTAGACGTCTTTGTGTCTTTTCTCTGCCTTGTATTCTTCGAAAAGTCCTTCTTCTAGATTCTCACTGCCCCTTAGCTGCAAGATCTCCCCAATCGATTTTCCTCCTGAGAACTTCTCACCTCGGAAAATCGATTTCCTCAATCTCTCTATGTGTGTTTCCAAATGAACTCTAAGCCTCCATCTTATACTTTTCTTGTTGAGACTTCAACGGCCGAGATTAAATCTCTAATTATTAAAATTGGCAACTAGAGCCAAACTCCATGTGGGTCACCTTATTTATGGCTGCTGATATTTTTGCTAGATTCCTCTCATCGAGAGGTGTAGGATTGATTTAAAGATCATCCGATTCCGATAATTATTTATGGAGATATGAATTTATTTCTAATTACTTGACAAATTGTCAAGCTCAGCCAGTAGCTAAGTGTGTTGCACACATGCCCAATGTTTCATATAAATAAAGGAGAGGTTGAGTCACTTGAAACTCATTCATTCACTCATCTTCTCTCTCTCCTACGCATAAAAGGAGCCTCTCTCTCTCACATGTGTCACTGAAAGCACGACGTCCTAGGGTAAGGAAGACATAGAAAGAAGGACGCTAGGGTAGCGGGTCATCTCTTTGACCAGTGTTGACCAAGCGTTGACCATCTAGAGGTGCGGATTGGGTGTGGCTGCCTCTCCTAGGCAGGCTGCAAATTTTGGCACGAAAATAGAGGTGATCTGAGCTCTGGTTTGACTGGTGTTGACTGCCCTAGTTTAGGACTGCAAGTTGACTTTAGAAATCTGCAAATTGACTGTACTTTTGGAGCTCTTCAAGCGCTGTTTCTTCAAGCTGTTCAAGGGCAAGTTGACTGAATATTGACTAAGCACATTAGAGGTCAATTTCAACTAGTTTGACCAAGTTTGACTTTGCTGATCTAGGGTTTGCTGTCGCTGATATAGAATTATAGAATTCAGATTTTGTACTATTTCTCTCTGTTGAACTATTGAAGATAAAAGAAGATTTGATCAAAGGGTTTCTCTGCATTGGGGTTTGTCCCTAACTAGCCGCCACATCTTGTGTCTCTTGTCTTGGCTTGTTTTTTGTTGATCATTTAATGTTCTATCTGCACTTTACTTAATGTATATATGATCGTTAATCTGTGACTAATAAGAAGAAAAATAAGTAAACTGCTCTAAGCATAGAACATACCATAATTTAAAATGGTATCAAAGCAGTTGGTTCACTCAGACATATCCGGTATGATGCATGTGAACTCCTTGGGAGGATATTTATATTACCTCACTTTTACAGATGATTATTCTCGCAAGACTTGGATATACTTCTTGAAAAAGAAAGATGAAGTGTTCTCCTCATTTTGGCACTTCAAAGCCTTGATCGAGAATCAAACTGAAAAGAAGATCAAGACCTCAAGCACTGATAATGGGACAGAATATGAATCCAATGAGTTTCATGACTTTTGCAAAGAGGCTGGCATTAAGAGGGAGACTACTACACCATATACTCCTAAGCAGAATGGTGTGGCAGAAAGGACGAATCGTACAATTGTGGAAGTTGTCCGTGCTATGCTCCACGATCAAAGACTTCCGAAGTTTCTATGGACTGAAGCTGCAAATACCGCCGTATATGTACAAAACTGATGCCCTCATCAAACATTGGGTTTCAAGAGTCCTGAACAAATGTTCACCGGTAAGAAACTTGACGTATCTCATTTTAGAATTTTTGGAAGCCTTGTATATTTTCATGTGCCAAAGGAGAAAATGAATAAATTGGGTGCATCTGGAAAGAAAGGAATCTTTGTGGGCTATAGCGAAAATACTAAGGGCTATAGAATCTATGTCGCTGGTCAAAGGGAAGTCGAGGCTAGTCATGATGTCACTTTTGACGAAGATATGGCTCTTAGCAAAGTAGACAATCTTCCTACTTTAAGGGGATCTAAAGAAGCTGACATCAGGGAACCAAAGGAAAAGGAAGATGAGATGATGCCCGATGTGGAAGAACCTATGGATCCTATTGATCCTCCTCCGCAAGAGCCTTTCCTTGCTTAGGGGGACACTTGATGATGCTGAAGGACACATTGCACCTAGAGGAACCTTCCGTGAAAGTAAGAAGCCAAACAGGTATCAGGGATACCTGACCATCATAAGCACGATCATCCAAAATGAGCCTTCTTCATTTATAGATGCTATCAAAATCAAGTATGGAAGGATGCTATGACTGAGGAATATGAGTCCATCATGAAAAACGATGTTTGGGATGTGGTCCCCGGACCCCAGGACAAAGCAGTTGTCACCTCAAAATGGCCTTACAAGATAAAGCATACAGTTGATGGAAGTACGGAAAAATATAAGGCTCATTTTGTCGCTCGTGGCTTCTCCCAGAAGGAAGGTATAGACTATGACGAGATATTTGCACCTGTTGCCTGATATACCACCATTCGCTCGATCATAGCCCTTGCTGTTTCGCAAGGATGGAACCTACATCAGATGCATGTCAAGACTGCGTTCTTACATGGTTCAATCAAGGAGGAGGTCTATGTGGAGCAACCTGAAGGATTTGAGATTTATGATTGAGAATCTCATGTGTGCAGGTTGAAGAAGGCCCTCTGTGGGCTAAAGCAAGCACCCCAAGCGTGGTATGATAGGATCGATAGCTACTTGATGAAGTTGGGATTCACTAGGAGTGAAGTCGACCCTAACCTTTACTTTAAGGTTATAGATGACAAGCCTCTCATAATGGTGCTATATGTTGACGACCTCTTTCTAACAGGTGTAGACTCTCTCATTCACAAATGCAAGAGGGAGTTGGCTTCTGAGTTCGAGATAAAGGACCTAGGACTTATGCACTACTTCTTAGGATTGAAAGTTTGGCAGAGACTAGGGGATATTTTCCTATCTCAAGGAAAATACGTGGTGAAAATATTGGAGAGATTCGGCATGGTGGACTGCAAGCTCATAACTACCCTGTTGGAGCTTGACTTCTAGAAGTTAAGCGAGAGCGCTACCGAACCTGGTTTACGAAATGCTACCGAGTATTGTCAACTCATCGGAGCATTGATGTTCTTGGTGAACTTTCGTTTGGATATATGCTTTGCAGTCAACACATTGAATCAACATATGGTTGAGCTTCACCACTCACATTGGATTGGTGCCAAGAATCTGTTGAAACTTGAGATATCTTTTTGGCATGATCACTCATGGGTTGAGATACACTGCTGGAGATGTTAAACTACTTGGTTATACTGATGCTGATTGGGCAAGCAGTGTGGTGGACCAAAAAAGAGCACTTCTGGGTGTTGTTTCTCTTTGGTATTTGCCTCGATATCTTGGATGAGTAGGAAGCAAAAGTCGGTGGCTTTGAGCACTGCCGAGACAGAGTACATTGCTGTTAGCATGGCCTCTTGTGAGGCAGTCTGGTTGCGAAAACTCTTCAGTGAGCTGTTTGGATTTACATTGGATACCACCGTGATCTTGTGTGACAACTAGAGTAGGATCCGTTTATCAGAGGATCTCGTATTTCATGATCGCTCCAAGCATATTGATATTAGGTACCGCTATATTCGAGATATGGTGCAACGAGGAGCAATAAGGCTCCAACATATTGGTACAGATGAACAGGTCCTCGACATTTTGACAAAGCCCCTAGGAAAGGTCAAATTCCTGACTTTCTGAGAACGGCTTGGTGTCGTTTAGAGACCCTCTTATGAGGGTCAAGTATGATGTATTGAGCTCCGGGAGCTCCAGGGGGGCGTGGGGTACTTCTTGGAGCGATGTGTGACCACAGGGCGACTCACCATTCCCTGGTGGAGCACTATGTACAGGGTAAAATGTTCAACCTTCGCCTGTGACACCCTGTGGTGACTGTGGGCCAGGATGATTAGTTCTCTTGTGGGCCAGGATGATTCGTTCTCCGTGGCGACTATGGAATAGGATGATTAGTTCTTCTGTGGGTCTGGATGATTTGTTCTCTTTGGCGACTGTGGAACAGGATGATTAGTTCTCCTGTAGGTCAGGATGATTAGTTCTCCATGGCATCCACTAGATAGGATGATTCGTTCTCCTATGGACAGGATGATTAGTTCTCTTGTCGAGGCATCCTACCCATGCAGTCTGGGACTCTGGGACTCATGGGAAGTACCTCTCATCTGATCAATGAGCAGGGAAACGAGGATAGGGACCATAGTAGTACTATTGATGGACGCATCGTTGTATCTACCGTACTCCCTATGCTAGGATGACTTCCATTGATCTAGGATCAATGATACTGATCTGGGATCAGTGAGAGTGGTACACACTCTGAGACTAACTTCGGGTCAGTGGAGAATGGTATGATACATCCTTTATCATTTTTTCTTCTTCCTAATTCGAGCAGAGCAGAGCAGAGCAAAGTAGAGCAGAGCAGAGCAGAGTGGGGTCAAGCTATGTAGGACAATGCATTTGATGGATGGATAGCAACGATGGTCAGACGGATTGTAGATGGAGTTCTCCCTAGTTGAGAGGGAGTGTTAAAATTGGCAACTAGGGCCAAAATCCATGTGGGTCACCTTATTTATGGCTGTCGATATTTTTCCTAGATTCCTCTCGTCGAGAGGTGTAGGATTGATCTAAAGATCCTCTGATACCGATAAGTATTTATGGAGATATGAATTTATTTCTAATTACATGACAAGTTGTCAAGGTCGGCCAGCAGCTAAGTGTGTGGCACATATGCCCAACGTTTCATATAAATAGAGGAGAGGTTGAGTCATTTGAAACTCATTCATTCACTTATCTTCTCTCTTTCTCCCCTACGCATAAAAGGAACCTCTCTCTCTTTCACATGTGTCGCTGAATGGAAGACATCCTAGGGTAAGGAAGACGCAGAAAGAAGGACACTAGGGCAACAGGTCATCTCGTTGACCAGCGTTGACCATCTAGAGTTGCGGATTGGGTGTGGTTGCCTCTCCTAGGCAGGCTGCAAATTTTGGCACGAAAACCAAGGTGATCTGACCTCTGGTTTGACCGGTGTTCACTGCCCTAGTTTAGGGCTCCAAGTTTAATTCAGAAATCTGCAAATTGACTGTGCTTCGCACTGTTCAAGGGAAAGTTGACCGGAAATTGACTAAGCATATTAGAGGTCAATTTCAACTAGTTTGACCAAGTTTGACTTTGCTAATCTAGCGTTTGTTGTTGCTGATATAAAATTACAGAATTCAGATTTTGTACTATTTCTCTCTATTGAATTATTGAAGATAAAAGAAGATTTGATCAAAGGGTTTCCCCGCATTGGGGTTTGTCCCTAGTTAGCTGCCACATCTTGTGTTTCTTGTCTTGGCTTGTTTTCTGTTGATCATTTAATGTTCTATCTGCACTTTACTTAATGTATATGTGGTTGTTAATTTGTGACTAAATAACAAGAAAAATAAGTAAACTTCTCTAAGCATAGAACATACCATAATTTAACACTAATCAACGGCTAAGATTAAAATTTGACTTGATCCACCTTCTAGATCATTCTCACTCATATTTTGATTAATATCCATTAACATTTTAATTTCCCTAAGTTTAGACTTAGGAACTCCATTAAAAATATTAATTATTTTAATAAAATACAATCTGTGGGAATTTCACCAAACGGTTTATGGGTTCTTTAGAACTCATGTGCCTTAGGCTCTCCACCAATTTTCAAGGCTAGAGCACTTCCGATGCTATAAAAAACTAACACTTTCCACATTAAATGGATTGCAGATTCAAAGAACATATCAGCTATAGCATCATCAAATTCTTGTTTCTGCATGGGCTTCCAAAGAGAATTTAATGTAGTTGTCCCACTTGATTTACCGATCTTTGATTAAGATGAACTCCCAACACCAACCATGCTTGAAGAACGTGAGGAAAATGAGTTGTAATTCATTGTGATTTGTGTTTGAACACAGTCTTTTTTTTTTCATTCACTTGCTTAGCCTTTTTCATATTGTCATAATCTTTCTGAAGTATCTCCTTGAGCTTTGCAGACACTTTCTTGTAACCATCAACACCACCTCTTTTCCCATTAGCGGCAGAAAGTAAGTGGGCCATCACTCTCGTTAAAGATCCAACAAACTCATCATTACATAGCTTGCATTTCAAATGCCTCCCATGAAGCCCATCCAATTTCTCCACATATTTCCATCTTTCTGCTGTTGACTTTGGTGGTGCCATGGCAAATATGCGTGCATTTTTGTTTGCATATTAGGATTAAAATTTAAATAAATGATAAAATAGTGAAATTCAAATACAAATAAAACTTGATATCTTAATTAAAAAGCAAGAAGAATTAAAAATTCTATTAAATCGGATTAGGATACATGGTTTTGCACAATTTTCTTTTACTTCTCATTCTCTATTTTGTGAGATTGAACATCAATTCTCAAGCATTCATTGAGCTCAATAGCAGCCAATGCTCGAGCCCTCAATGTTCACTTTGCAAAAGGAGATGCATGAAATATTCTAGGAGATAAGTCTTATTTTCCACTTGCTGTTATATTAAGTTTCAGGGGAAACTTTAAGGTTGCTCAACACAAATTCTGTTCACAAATTCTTTGGTGATAACTAATTTATAACAATTTAACCCAAACAAAACCAGGTTGCACAAGCTTATGGGGGTTGGGGAATGGCAAGATTTGGGGATGAGTTTATGGTAGAGGGCACACTTCAGAGGGTAGCACCATAGGTGGTGAAATAGAGAAGATACATGAATGAAAACCATAAAGCACAAGTAGCACATAAGGGACAGTTCGTTGGAAGGTTTGTTCCCAACTTGAGGTTGAAAAGAGAAACTTTTCTTAACTTTATTCATTGTTTATGGGGAGTAGGAGATGATAGTTTGGCTACTTGAGGTTCTTGGGTGACATAGCTTGAGACAGGCCAGAGCAGATACATAGAACAAGAGTGCATCCCAAAGGCAATCAATAATCACCCTGCAACACACTCATTGATGTTGCATATGCTTAGATATATATGACACATAGAACAGGACTGCATCCTGAGGGAAATCAATAAACACTCATAATGTTTGCCCATCCTAATACAAGTTGACAGGAAAAAATATGAGACAATTGTACACAAAAGATGAGTAGGGATAGATGGCACAGAATTAGAATTTGTTAAAAAAATGTTAAGTTATGGTATGTTCTATGCTTATAACAGTTTACTTCTTTTTCTTATTATATTCCACATATTAGCAATCACATGCACATAAAGTAAAGTGTAGATAGAACATTAAACGATCAACAGAAAACAAGCCAAGACAAGAGACACAAGATGTGGCAGCTAGCCAGGGACAAACCCCACAATGTGTGGGGAGACTCTTTGATCAAATCTTCTTTTATCTTCAATAATTCAGCAGAGAGAAATAGTACAATAAATCTGATTTATATCAGCAGCAACAAACCCTAGATCAGCAGCATCAGCATTAGCGGCTTCATCATCAAACTAGGGCAGACGATATCTCACAAACCAACTGTCGGATTGGCATAATTCCACCACCAAAAGTTGCGGCTTCCAGAGGAGGTTCAGATGAACCTACAACGCAGTTCAGGTGAGGAGATCTTCTAGTCCACGCAGGTCAAACTTTACTGCAGTTGCAGCGTCAGTTTCAACAGTGTCCTTCAAACTAGGGCAGTGGATATCTTGCAAACCGTCTGTCGGATTGACTTGATTCCACCACCAAAAGTTGCGGCTTTCAGAGGAGATCCAGATGGACCTATAGCGTAGTTCTAAGGAGGAGATCTGATGGTCAACACTAGGCAAACTTTGGATATGTAGTTACAGCTTCAGGTTCAATAGCTTCTGGCTTCACATGTGTGAGAGAGAGAGAGCCTTTTCTGCGCAATAGAGAAGAGACTCTTTTTTGCGCAGTTGAGAGAGAGAGATGTGATGAGATGAGTGAGTCCAAATGAGGAAAAGTCCTCCTGTATTTATACACAACATTGGTGTTTGAATAGATGCCACTGTTGGGCTTCTGATCCTACATGAGTTGTAGGTCGGCTTGATAATAATTCCATAATCAAAATAAATTCATATATCTATGAATACTTATCGGAATCGGATGATCTTTATATCAGTCCTACACCTCTCGATGAGAGGAATCTAATAAAAATATTATCAGCCATGAATAAGATGACCCACATGAAGTTTTGCCCTGGTTTCCAATTTTAACACTCCCTCTCAACTAGGGAGAACTTCATTCGTTACTATTCATCCATCAAATGCACTACCCTATACAGCCTGACCCTTGCCCTGCTCTGCTCTATTCTACCTATTATGCTTTGTCTTGTTCTGCCCTGTACTGATCTGTACTATTTTGCTCTGTTCTGCTCTACTCTTGCATTGTTCTGTTCTACTCTACTTTTGTCCGAATTATGAAGAAGAAGAAATGATCGAGGATGTATCATAATGAGTCAAAGTCAGTCTCAGAGTATGTACTATTAGTCCCAGACCAGTGTCAACCAACCCGAAGTCAGCGTCATAGTGAGTACAACGCCACTGGTCTCAGACTAATATCATCCTCCAGTGACTCAAGGTCAGTCTCGAAGTGCGTACCACGGGTCCCAGACTAGTCTCAACAGACCTGAAGTCAGCTTCATAGTAGGTACCACTCCTACCACTGGTCCCAGACTAGTATTGCAGTCTCAGAGAGTGTACTACTAGTCGTAGACTAGTCTCAACCGACCTGAAGTCAGCGTCATAGTATGTACCACTCTCATTGGTCCCAGACTAGTACTGCACTAACACGAAGTCAGTCTTAGAGTATATACCACTGGTCCCAGACCAGTATCAACCGACCCGGAGTCAGCATCATAGTATGGTACAACTCCCACCACTGGTCCTAAACCAGTATCAACCGACCCGAAGT
Organism: Pinus taeda; assembly: GCA_000404065.3. Taxonomy (NCBI): domain Eukaryota; kingdom Viridiplantae; phylum Streptophyta; class Pinopsida; order Pinales; family Pinaceae; genus Pinus; species Pinus taeda. The sequence goes on from APFE030348424.1 coordinate 347,619, forward strand.
CAGCATCATAGTATGGTACAACTCCCACCACTGGTCCTAAACCAGTATCATTGATCCCAGATCAATGGAGCTCATCCTAGCATAGTGAGTACGGTAGATACAACGATGCGTCCATCGGTACTAATATGGTCCCTAACTTCATTTCCCTGCTCATTGATCAGATGAGAGGTACTTCCCATGAGTCCCAGACTGCATGGGTAGGATGCCTCGACAGGAGAACTACTCAATCCTGTCCTCACAGGAAAACACATCAATCTTGCTACGATCTCCATGGAGAACACATCAATCCATGCCTCACAAGAGAACACATCAATCCTGCTACAATCGCCATGGAGAACACATCAATCCAGGCCTCACAGAAGAACTAATCATCCTGCTACACAAGAGAGCGAATCATCCTATTCCACAAGAGAGCGAATCATCTTGTCCCACGAGAGCAAATCATCTTGTTCCAGTGCGCACCACCAGGGGAGGGTGAGTCACCCTGTGGTCGTATGTTGCTCCAGTAAGAACTGCAGTCCTCAGAGCTCCCAGAGCTCAATGTATGCAACATGCAGGACCCTTGTACAAGGGTTTCTTGACGACTCCAAGTCGTTTGGGAAAATCACAGATTAGATCTTTCCTCGAGGCTTTGACAAGGTGTATCAATCTATACATCATCTTAATGCAATGGAGCCTCCTTGCTCATCGACTTACCATATCCCAGTTGATGTTTATCTGCTGGAGCAATCAATGAATATGGGATTCCTTAATAATCGAATCCCACCTCTGGTTGTTACAGAGAATCACAGTGGTATGTGTTCAAACAGTTCACTGAAGAGCTTCCCCAACCAGGCAGCTTCATACGAGATCATAATCGTAGATATGTATCCGGTCTCGGTGGTGCTTATGGCAACCGACTTCTGCTTCCTGCTCATCCATTATATCGAAGCAGAATCCAAAGAGAAACAACACTAAAAAGTGCTTCAGTGATCCTCCACACTACCTGCCTAATCAACATTCAAATAATCATGCAGTTTCATATGTCCGACAGTGTATCTCAATCCATTAGTAATTGTGCCACGAAGATATCTCAGAAGATTCTTGGCATCAATCCAGTGAGGCTCAACCAAATATGAGCTCACAATGCTAACTGCAAAACATATGTTTGGACGGAGGTTCACTAAGAATATCAATGCAAATGAGTTTATGAAACTCAAAGGCATTTCCCAAATCTGGTCCGACATCACTACCATATAACTTCTAAAAGTTAAGATCCTCGAGGTAGTCACAGGCTTGCAGTCCATCATACCGAATCTT